>OY744475.1:60667393-61084358 GCA_963556175.1 Tipula confusa | reverse complement strand
TAACTAATCTATCATATAAAACCATAAAATCGGGCCTAACCCCACTAGCAACGGAGTAGCACCCATTTGAAGTTGGATAACCAGAAAAAAAATTTCCTATATGCATACCATGGGAAAATGGATTTTTTGATTTTTTTGGACTAGGACAAGGAATTTAGAGATTGATATATCGGATATTTAAAATTAACTAATCTATCATATAAAACCATCAAATCGGGCCTAACCCCACTAGCAACGGAGTAGCACCCATTTGAAGTTGGATAACCAGAAAAAAAATTTCCTATATACATACCATGGGAAAATGGATTTTTTGATTTTTTTGGACTAGGACAAGGAATTTAGGGATTGATATTTCGGATACTTAAAATTAACTAATCTATCATATAAAACCATAAAATCGGGCCTAACCCCACTAGCAACGGAGTAGCACCCATTTGAAGTTGGATAACCAGAAAAAAAATTTCCTATATACATACCATGGGAAAATGGATTTTTTGATTTTTTTGGACTAGGACAAGGAATTTAGGGATTGATATTTCGGATACTTAAAATTAACTAATCTATCATATGAAACCATAAAATCGGGCCTAACCCCACTAGCAACGGAGTAGCACCCATTTGAAGTTGGATAACCAGAAAAAAAATTTCCTATATACATACCATGGGAAAATGGATTTTTTGATTTTTTTGGACTAGGACAAGGAATTTAGGGATTGATATTTCGGATACTTAAAATTAACTAATCTATCATATAAAACCATAAAATCGGGCCTAACCCCACTAGCAACGGAGTAGCACCCATTTGAAGTTGGATAACCAGAAAAAAAATTTCCTATATACATACCATGGGAAAATATTTTTTTTGATTTTTTGGACTAGGACAAGGAATTTAGGGATTGATATTTCGGATACTTAAAATTAACTAATCTATCATATAAAACCATAAAATCGGGCCTAACCCCACTAGCAACGGAGTAGCACCCATTTGAAGTTGGATAACCAGAAAAAAAATTTCCTATATACATACCATGGGAAAATGGATTATTTGATTTTTTTGGACTAGGACAAGGAATTTAGGGATTGATATTTCGGATACTTAAAATTAACTAATCTATCATATAAAACCATAAAATCGGGCCTAACCCCACTAGCAACGGAGTAGCACTCATTTGAAGTTGGATAACCAGAAAAAAATTTCCTATATACATACCATGGGAAAATATTTTTTTGATTTTTTTGGACTAGGACAAGGAATTTAGGGATTGATATTTCGGATACTTAAAATTAACTAATCTATCATATAAAACCATAAAATCGGGCCTAACCCCACTAGCAACGGAGTAGCACCCATTTGAAGTTGGATAACCAGAAAAAAAATTTCCTATATACATACCATGGGAAAATGGATTTTTTGATTTTTTTGGACTAGGACAAGGAATTTAGGGATTGATATTTCGGATACTTAAAATTAACTAATCTATCATATAAAACCATAAAATCGGGCCTAACCCCACTAGCAACGGAGTAGCACCCATTTGAAGTTGGATAACCAGAAAAAAAATTTCCTATATGCATACCATGGGAAAATGGATTTTTTGATTTTTTTGGACTAGGACAAGGAATTTAGAGATTGATATATCGGATACTTAAAATTAACTAATCTATCATATAAAACCATCAAATCGGGCCTAACCCCACTAGCAACGGAGTAGCACCCATTTGAAGTTGGATAACCAGAAAAAAAATTTCCTATATACATACCATGGGAAAATGGATTTTTAAATTTTTTTGGACTAGGACAAGGAATTTAGGGATTGATATTTCGGATACTTAAAATTAACTAATCTATCATATAAAACCATAAAATTGGGCCTAACCCCACTAGCAACGGAGTAGCACCCATTTGAAGTTGGATAACCAGAAAAAAAATTTCCTATATACATACCATGGGAAAATGGATTTTTTGATTTTTTTGGACTAGGACAAGGAATTTAGGGATTGATATTTCGGATACTTAAAATTAACTAATCTATCATATAAAACCATAAAATCGGGCCTAACCCCACTAGCAACGGAGTAGCACCCATTTGAAGTTGGATAACCAGAAAAAAAATTTCCTATATACATACCATGGGAAAATATTTTTTTTGATTTTTTTGGACTAGGACAAGGAATTTAGGGATTGATATTTCGGATACTTAAAATTAACTAATCTATCATATAAAACCATAAAATCGGGCCTAACCCCACTAGCAACGGAGTAGCACCCATTTGAAGTTGGATAACCAGAAAAAAAATTTCCTATATACATACCATGGGAAAATATTTTTTTTGATTTTTTTGGACTAGGACAAGGAATTTAGGGATTGATATTTCGGATACTTAAAATTAACTAATCTATCATATAAAACCATAAAATCGGGCCTAACCCCACTAGCAACGGAGTAGCACCCATTTGAAGTTGGATAACCAGAAAAAAAATTTCCTATATACATACCATGGGAAAATGGATTTTTTGATTTTTTTGGACTAGGACAAGGAATTTAGGGATTGATATTTCGGATACTTAAAATTAACTAATCTATCATATAAAACCATAAAATCGGGCCTAACCCCACTAGCAACGGAGTAGCACCCATTTGAAGTTGGATAACCATAAAAAAAATTTCCTATATACATACCATGGGAAAATATTTTTTTTGATTTTTTTGGACTAGGACAAGGAATTTAGGGATTGATATTTCGGATACTTAAAATTAACTAATCTATCATATAAAACCATAAAATCGGGCCTAACCCCACTAGCAACGGAGTAGCACCCATTTGAAGTTGGATAACCAGAAAAAAAATTTCCTATATACATACCATGGGAAAATGGATTTTTTGATTTTTTTGGACTAGGACAAGGAATTTAGGGATTGATATTTCGGATACTTAAAATTAACTAATCTATCATATAAAACCATAAAATCGGGCCTAACCCCACTAGCAACGGAGTAGCACCCATTTGAAGTTGGATAACCAGAAAAAAAATTTCCTATATACATACCATGGGAAAATGGATTTTTTGATTTTTTTGGACTAGGACAAGGAATTTAGGGATTGATATTTCGGATACTTAAAATTAACTAATCTATCATATAAAACCATAAAATCGGGCCTAACCCCACTAGCAACGGAGTAGCACCCATTTGAAGTTGGATAACCAGAAAAAAAATTTCCTATATACATACCATGGGAAAATGGATTTTTTGATTTTTTTGGACTAGGACAAGGAATTTAGGGATTGATATTTCGGATACTTAAAATTAACTAATCTATCATATAAAACCATAAAATCGGGCCTAACCCCACTAGCAACGGAGTAGCACCCATTTGAAGTTGGATAACCAGAAAAAATATTTCCTATATACATACCATGGGAAAATATTTTTTTTGATTTTTTGGACTAGGACAAGGAATTTAGGGATTGATATTTCGGATACTTAAAATTAACTAATCTATCATATAAAACCATAAAATCGGGCCTAACCCCACTAGCAACGGAGTAGCACCCATTTGAAGTTGGATAACCAGAAAAAAAATTTCCTATATACATACCATGGGAAAATGGATTATTTGATTTTTTTGGACTAGGACAAGGAATTTAGGGATTGATATTTCGGATACTTAAAATTAACTAATCTATCATATAAAACCATAAAATCGGGCCTAACCCCACTAGCAACGGAGTAGCACTCATTTGAAGTTGGATAACCAGAAAAAAATTTCCTATATACATACCGTGGGAAAATATTTTTTTGATTTTTTTGGACTAGGACAAGGAATTTAGGGATTGATATTTCGGATACTTAAAATTAACTAATCTATCATATAAAACCATAAAATCGGGCCTAACCCCACTAGCAACGGAGTAGCACCCATTTGAAGTTGGATAACCAGAAAAAAAATTTCCTATATACATACCATGGGAAAATATTTTTTTTGATTTTTTTGGACTAGGACAAGGAATTTAGGGATTGATATTTCGGATACTTAAAATTAACTAATCTATCATATAAAACCATAAAATCGGGCCTAACCCCACTAGCAACGGAGTAGCACCCATTTGAAGTTGGATAACCAGAAAAAAAATTTCCTATATACATACCATGGGAAAATATTTTTTTTGATTTTTTTGGACTAGGACAAGGAATTTAGGGATTGATATTTCGGATACTTAAAATTAACTAATCTATCATATAAAACCATAAAATCGGGCCTAACCCCACTAGCAACGGAGTAGCACCCATTTGAAGTTGGATAACCAGAAAAAAAATTTCCTATATACATACCATGGGAAAATGGATTTTTTGATTTTTTTGGACTAGGACAAGGAATTTAGGGATTGATATTTCGGATACTTAAAATTAACTAATCTATCATATAAAACCATAAAATCGGGCCTAACCCCACTAGCAACGGAGTAGCACCCATTTGAAGTTGGATAACCATAAAAAAAATTTCCTATATACATACCATGGGAAAATATTTTTTTTGATTTTTTTGGACTAGGACAAGGAATTTAGGGATTGATATTTCGGATACTTAAAATTAACTAATCTATCATATAAAACCATAAAATCGGGCCTAACCCCACTAGCAACGGAGTAGCACCCATTTGAAGTTGGATAACCAGAAAAAAAATTTCCTATATACATACCATGGGAAAATGGATTTTTTGATTTTTTTGGACTAGGACAAGGAATTTAGGGATTGATATTTCGGATACTTAAAATTAACTAATCTATCATATAAAACCATAAAATCGGGCCTAACCCCACTAGCAACGGAGTAGCACCCATTTGAAGTTGGATAACCATAAAAAAAATTTCCTATATACATACCATGGGAAAATGGATTTTTTGATTTTTTTGGACTAGGACAAGGAATTTAGGGATTGATATTTCGGATACTTAAAATTAACTAATCTATCATATAAAACCATAAAATCGGGCCTAACCCCACTAGCAACGGAGTAGCACCCATTTGAAGTTGGATAACCAGAAAAAAAATTTCCTATATACATACCATGGGAAAATGGATTTTTTGATTTTTTTGGACTAGGACAAGGAATTTAGGGATTGATATTTCGGATACTTAAAATTAACTAATCTATCATATAAAACCATAAAATCGGGCCTAACCCCACTAGCAACGGAGTAGCACCCATTTGAAGTTGGATAACCAGAAAAAAAATTTCCTATATACATACCATGGGAAAATGGATTTTTTGATTTTTTTGGACTAGGACAAGGAATTTAGGGATTGATATTTCGGATACTTAAAATTAACTAATCTATCATATAAAACCATAAAATCGGGCCTAACCCCACTAGCAACGGAGTAGCACCCATTTGAAGTTGGATAACCAGAAAAAATATTTCCTATATACATACCATGGGAAAATATTTTTTTTGATTTTTTGGACTAGGACAAGGAATTTAGGGATTGATATTTCGGATACTTAAAATTAACTAATCTATCATATAAAACCATAAAATCGGGCCTAACCCCACTAGCAACGGAGTAGCACCCATTTGAAGTTGGATAACCAGAAAAAAAATTTCCTATATACATACCATGGGAAAATGGATTATTTGATTTTTTTGGACTAGGACAAGGAATTTAGGGATTGATATTTCGGATACTTAAAATTAACTAATCTATCATATAAAACCATAAAATCGGGCCTAACCCCACTAGCAACGGAGTAGCACTCATTTGAAGTTGGATAACCAGAAAAAAATTTCCTATATACATACCGTGGGAAAATATTTTTTTGATTTTTTTGGACTAGGACAAGGAATTTAGGGATTGATATTTCGGATACTTAAAATTAACTAATCTATCATATAAAACCATAAAATCGGGCCTAACCCCACTAGCAACGGAGTAGCACCCATTTGAAGTTGGATAACCAGAAAAAAAATTTCCTATATACATACCATGGGAAAATGGATTTTTTGATTTTTTTGGACTAGGACAAGGAATTTAGGGATTGATATTTCGGATACTTAAAATTAACTAATCTATCATATAAAACCATAAAATCGGGCCTAACCCCACTAGCAACGGAGTAGCACCCATTTGAAGTTGGATAACCAGAAAAAAAATTTCCTATATACATACCATGGGAAAATGGATTTTTTGATTTTTTTGGACTAGGACAAGGAATTTAGGGATTGATATTTCGGATACTTAAAATTAACTAATCTATCATATAAAACCATAAAATCGGGCCTAACCCCACTAGCAACGGAGTAGCACCCATTTGAAGTTGGATAACCAGAAAAAAAATTTCCTATATACATACCATGGGAAAATGGATTTTTTGATTTTTTTGGACTAGGACAAGGAATTTAGGGATTGATATTTCGGATACTTAAAATTAACTAATCTATCATATAAAACCATAAAATCGGGCCTAACCCCACTAGCAACGGAGTAGCACCCATTTGAAGTTGGATAACCATAAAAAAAATTTCCTATATACATACCATGGGAAAATATTTTTTTTGATTTTTTTGGACTAGGACAAGGAATTTAGGGATTGATATTTCGGATACTTAAAATTAACTAATCTATCATATAAAACCATAAAATCGGGCCTAACCCCACTAGCAACGGAGTAGCACCCATTTGAAGTTGGATAACCAGAAAAAAAATTTCCTATATACATACCATGGGAAAATGGATTTTTTGATTTTTTTGGACTAGGACAAGGAATTTAGGGATTGATATTTCGGATACTTAAAATTAACTAATCTATCATATAAAACCATAAAATCGGGCCTAACCCCACTAGCAACGGAGTAGCACCCATTTGAAGTTGGATAACCAGAAAAAAAATTTCCTATATACATACCATGGGAAAATGGATTTTTTGATTTTTTTGGACTAGGACAAGGAATTTAGGGATTGATATTTCGGATACTTAAAATTAACTAATCTATCATATAAAACCATAAAATCGGGCCTAACCCCACTAGCAACGGAGTAGCACCCATTTGAAGTTGGATAACCAGAAAAAATATTTCCTATATACATACCATGGGAAAATATTTTTTTTGATTTTTTGGACTAGGACAAGGAATTTAGGGATTGATATTTCGGATACTTAAAATTAACTAATCTATCATATAAAACCATAAAATCGGGCCTAACCCCACTAGCAACGGAGTAGCACCCATTTGAAGTTGGATAACCAGAAAAAAAATTTCCTATATACATACCATGGGAAAATGGATTATTTGATTTTTTTGGACTAGGACAAGGAATTTAGGGATTGATATTTCGGATACTTAAAATTAACTAATCTATCATATAAAACCATAAAATCGGGCCTAACCCCACTAGCAACGGAGTAGCACTCATTTGAAGTTGGATAACCAGAAAAAAATTTCCTATATACATACCGTGGGAAAATATTTTTTTGATTTTTTTGGACTAGGACAAGGAATTTAGGGATTGATATTTCGGATACTTAAAATTAACTAATCTATCATATAAAACCATCATTAGACAGAAACACTACAGCAACATGCATAAATTGTAAAGGACAACACCCTGCAAATTATCGTGGTTGTGAAGTAGCTAAAGAATTGCAAAAAATTAGAAACCGTGCAAGAAATTCTGTGCAAAATCAAAGAAACCCTGGTACAACAAACCAACCGAACAATAAGGGATAATACAATCTGCGAGGTAACGCATCATATGCAGAAGTTGCTAAAAATCAAGAATCAACCACAAATGTAAATAATACTGGCCAAGTTCAAATAGATTTCATCAAAACCATAGAAGCTTTAAGTAAAAAACTTGACGAGCAAGCTGATATAAATAAACTTATATTTGACCAATTGAAAACTCTATCATCGCAGTATTCCAACGTGAACAAAAATAAAAATTAATTTACAAACGCTGAGAATAGTAATATGGAATGCAAATGGGCTAATCCATCATATACCTGAGCTAGAAATATTTCTAAACATGCAAAAAATTGACATATGTTTAATCTCTGAAAGCCATTTTAATAGATCTTCATATTGCAAAATACGTGGGTACAGTTTCTACCATGCTATTCATCCAGCAGAAAGGGCAAGAGGGGGATCTGCCATTTTCATTAAAAATAATATAAAACACCATGAAGAAATGAAGGTTGAAAATGAGTCCATGCAAGTGACAACAATCACAATTCAAACTAAGAACAAAGATGTAAGTATCTCAGCTATATACTGTCCACCACGCTATAACTTAAAAAAAGAAGAATATGAAGAACTTTTTCACTCTTTGGGACGATGTTTCATTATTGGAGGTGACTTCAACGCAAAAAACACATTTTGGGGCTCCAGAATTACAACACCAAAAGGAAGAGAACTGTTTAAAGCAGCCAAAAAAATAAAATGCGACTTCCAATCTGGTGGCGCACCTACTTACTGGCCAACAGATCTAAACAAAACTCCTGATCTTATAGATTTCTATGTAACAAAAGGAATATCTGACAACTACATACGAATTGAAAATAATGAAGACCTTACATCAAATCACTCTCCTGTTATCATGACATTCAGCGAAACTATTATTCAAAAAGAAATATCACCAAGATTTTACAACAGGAACACTAATTGGAACCTTTTTCGTGAATTGTTAAATGAAAATATCAAACTGCAAGTGCCAATAAGAAGATCTATGCACATTGAGGAAGAAATTGACAGACTAATTGAAAATATACAGCAAGCAGCGTGGCAGAGCACTCCACGCGAACCTGCAAATAACATTAGAGGCACAAATTATCCACTCGAAGTAAGAGAACTGGTGGCTAAAAAACGTAAAGCACGTAAGTTCTGGCAAATAAATCGAACTGCAGCTAATAAAACCGAGCTTAATAACTTATGTAAAAAACTGAAATCTATTATCAGGAAAGTAAAAAATGAAACAATAGAATCATATTTATCTTCACTTACTGGTCAAAAAGACACTGAATACTCCTTATGGAAAGCAACAAAATCGATCAAGAGACCAAAAAATTCAACAGGACCTATTAGAAATGATAATGGTACGTGGGCTCGTAGTAGTAAGCAAAAAGCGGATCTGTTTGCGAGACACCTCGAAGAAACTTTTCAACCACTACCCAGACAATCTGCGAATGAAAATGTTAATTTTGTACACAGATCAAATGAGCTTGAAATACAAACTGTAACTCTCCGTGAGTTAAAAGAAGAAATAAAAAGTGTAAATCCAAAAAAAGCTCTTGGATATGATTTAATAACTGGGCAAATTATAAAAGAACTACCAGACAAAGCAATACACAAACTTCTGCACATAATCAATGCTGTGTTTAGATTAAGATACGTTCCAAGGCAGTGGAAGGTAGCAGTAGTGATCATGATTTTAAAGCCAAACAAAAACAATAACGATAAAAAGTCATTTAGACCAATATCTCTACTTCCTACTATATCGAAGATATTTGAAAAACTACTTCTGAAGAGACTAAAGCCTATAATAAAGGATAATGATCTTATAGCTGCTTATCAGTTTGGATTCAGAGAAAAACATTCGACCCTAGAGCAAGTTCATAGAATCACAGATATTATAGAACGTACTCTAGAAACGAAAAAGATATGTTCAAGCCTCTTCTTGGACGTAGCGCAAGCATTTGATCGTGTATGGCATAAAGGATTAGAGTACAAGTTACATCGCGATCTTTCCAAACAGTATTATGAAATCCTAAAATCTTACATAACCGACAGGCATTTCCGTGTAAAATATGAAGATGAATATTCGGATCTAAAGAAAATTTCAGCAGGAGTGCCGCAAGGAAGCGTTTTAGGCCCCATCTTGTACCTCCTGTACACACGAGATATACCACTAATGAAAGAAACAACCATAGCTACATTTGCTGACGACACAGCAATTTTGGCAGTTGGGAGTAATGTAACGCAAGCTACAGAAAAATTACAAACATCAATTAATACAGTTAGTAACTGGATGAAGAAATGGAGAATTAAGCTCAATGAAACAAAATCGGTTCATGTGAATTTTACTAATAAAACAAACTATGTCAGTATACCAATCGTAATAAACTCTAAACAAGTCCTTTATGCAAATACAGCAAACTTAAATGGAAAGAACATGTCAAAAAGAAAAAGAACGAATTAAACATCAAATACAGGAAAATGTATTGGCTCATAGGTAGAGACTCGGAACTATCTATACATAATAAATTGCTCCTATATCGGCAAACTCTGAAACCTGTGTGGACTTACGGAATACAGCTTTGGGGCTGTACTAAGAAAACAAACGTTAAGATAATTCAGACGTTCCAAAATAAAGTACTTCGGAATATTGTAAATGCCCCGTGGTACATTCGAAATGAAGACCTGCACCGTGACTTAAAGATGGAAGACATCAATGAAGTAATTGCAGTTTATGCTGCCAAACATGATTCACGCCTTCAACAACATGAGAATATCGAAATCCGTCGTATGCTGGACTGTGCGATAGCAATACGACGCTTACAAAGAACCAAACCAATGGATCTAGTGATTACAAACTAAAATAATACTATATTATAGCAAATATTTATTTAAATAAATAATTATATTTATCTTTGGGACTAGCCATTGGGCTTATCCCAACAAATGTGAATTAAATTAAGATAGAAAAAAATGCTAGATGACTTATAAAATAAGTCAGTTGTAATAATAATAAATAAAAAAAAATAAAAAAAAAAAAAAAAAAAAAACAAATGGATTGATATATCTAAAGATAAGTATAATAATAATAATAATAATAATAGTATTAATTGTGTAAAAGTATGAAGTGATTTTTCTAATAATTCTATATTGCAGATATAAATGTAGATTATTAGATTTTTTTACCATTAGTGTCATGTATTCCAGGATTACTAGTTGACATAAACAAATCTGATGATGTAAATTGGCCACTATTCGATAATATTTGGTCTATATGAAATATAGATGACATAGTTTATATTTCTTATTTATAGTTATAATCATATTTGTATATATATTTGTATTTTAGTTATATTTATAATTGTATAGTAAAATTATATTAATGTTAAGATTATATTCTATATTTTATTTTGTAATTGTATTTATAGGTTTAATCAATATTAATAGTTATATTTTATATTTATATTTGTTTATATTCTATATGCTATATTATATTATATCATATTATAGTATGGGGATCGATGATCGTTGAAGAGATCGGACGTGTTTTTTCCGTTCTCTTCAATAAAACGTTTTTATTTATATTTATTTTCTATTTTTGTTGTTTAAATTGTGGTGTTATGTATGTGTGAATGTGCGTGTACCACTGCCAAGAAGTAATGAAGTGGATCGTGTACTCTGTCGATTTTCCCATAGATCAGGTGGTATATAGATTATAGAGTAGTAGATTGTAGTTGGTATATATCAAAACCCTCTTTACTACAAGCCGTATTGTTTGCATACTCATGCTATACAAAAATATATACTTTGATTGTATTGTAAGTAGAAAATCGTGTCGGGATATGATAGCGAATATTGTGTAAAAGAAATAAACAATAAAATCAAATAATGCGCATGCGTTTACAATTTTTTTTTATTTTTTTTTTTAATTTTTATATAGAGTTTTGATATTTACTAATACATCTTAAGTATATATTTTCACTAATACATTTTAAAAATCCATGATGATATGTGTCAAAGAAAGTTACAAGACGGCTTGTAGTAAAGAGGGTTTTGGTATATATACATATGGTAATGCATGATAATGTATTGAGTACATATTTTAAGTATAATGGTGTTTTTCCACGAAAAATATGTTTTATTTTTTCTGCAGCTAAACATTAAAATCTGCAGCAAAACCAAAACAGGAAAGATAGTGTTAAATTACACTTGAGTGACGAAGACAACAGTTTTTTTTTGGTTTTTTTTTATAGCTAAATTTTATAGTTTATAAAAGTTGACGCCTTCCCTATATAACCTAAAAAAATCACAAATTTATGTGCACATCTCCAAAATAAATTGTGGTATTTATTTTTTTTTTTTATGAGATTCTCCTATTTTAATGATTATTTATTTTTAAATACGAAAAAATGATCCGACAATATTTTATAATTTTTTTTAAATCTATTACGACACTATTATCAAAATATTTCAATAATATAAAAATTTTATTTAATTTTTTAACCTCAAAATTTTAGTTGTTAGCACACCGAAAATAAAAATAAAATGAATTTAGCTATAAAAAAAATAAACAAAAATTTTATGTGTGTGTGCGAGAAATATTTTCTCGTCCAGACACAATTTTTATGTGCATGTATTGTTTTGTAGCAATTTTCAGCCATAAAAAGTATTCCAATTTTATATTTTTTCGTTTTGCTGCCATAATTATGGCGACAGAACGAAAAAAATACAAAATAATTTTGTATGTACAGCGTGCAGCAAAAGTTGTCCGTCTCACTCGTACAAAAGTTAAATTTATATTTTTATCTCACGTTTTTCGTGCATATAAAATATGTTTCATCGTGGAAAATACTCTTAACATGTATATGTACATAATTTTAGTACAAAACATTAGTACATAATTGATTTTTTAGTCTATCTTGTTTTCCGTAAATATTTATTCAATACATTTAAATTCATTTAACGGACGAAATATTGTGTGATGGATATATGGATATGTGTTTTCTATTTTGTGAAAAATCTGTATCAAATTATATATCTGATATACATGTTGTATTTATTGTATATAAGTGTATATAAGCATGCAGAAAAATATTAAATTTTTTTGTGTATATAACCATAAAGAAAATATATATAGAGAGGCAAAGCCATATAGCGATCTGTCCTACAGCATTGTTAGTGTAATTAATGGGACCCATTACAGTTGTTGTAATATTATTGTTGTTCTTTTAAGTATATAAGCGAAAAAAAATTTTATATAAGGAAAGAAAAAAACACAAAACGTAACAAAAGAAATAGGTATATATTTGTGAATTATAACAAAACACATGTAGACACAATAACAAACCACCGTTTTCGATATTTTGATATTTAAACATTTCTTGTTTCTTGATTGTAATTTTAGCTCCGATTCTCTTAGTTGTGTCTTCATGTGATGTGAGTATTTTCGTTGTACCAAAAAAAAAAAAATTTTGCCGGGACACGCGATATATTATTTTTGAACCATCAACAATGGGCGCATTCAGGTCCGCCAACTGTTTGCAACATGTTGAGTCAAATCAATATGTTGAGTACTGAATGCAGCCGATATATTCGATACAACTGTTGAGCTAAATGTAATTTTTTCCATTGATGTTCGTATCTCGATACATTACGTAGCGAATATTTATATATAGTTATGCAATTATCCTTTTATTTTGGCAACATATATATTTATGATATCAATAGGTAGAGGTATCTATGATGGTGGGCCCGAATGCACCCAATAGCATCTATTTTTTTAAATCGAACTTTTTATGAATGACAGCGATACATAGTTTTCTTTGTCATTTACCGATGAATAAAACAATTAATGTGTACTATTTCGTACGAAAATAAAGGGTCGTCAGGTTTTTTTATTTTATTTTATGAAATCAACCATTATCCCTTTAAAACTCTTGCTCGATTTATGGCCTTAACGAACAATTCTTTTTACTCATATTTTCAAATGCTTAATATTATGTTATAACTCAAAAATACAAATCCTACTAAAATAATGTAAGTTACATTTACCTAAAAATAGAACGCCAATTAGGGATAAAAGGA
This sequence comes from Tipula confusa, assembly GCA_963556175.1. NCBI lineage: Eukaryota > Metazoa > Arthropoda > Insecta > Diptera > Tipulidae > Tipula > Tipula confusa. The sequence continues at coordinate 61,070,541 of OY744475.1, read as the reverse complement.
TATACCGGTTTATTTTGCACATAAGTTTCTTTTTATTTATGGTCTTCTAAAATGTATTCTTTATTCACGAAATCTACGTTTGGAAAAATCCATGGTCAAAAAATAATAAAACAATAATTAAAACCTGTCGGTTTCTTTTTCTTAAAGAGCAAATTTTTAATTTATCCCACATACCATTTTTTCCTAAATCAATTTTGGTTTTCATCAGGATAACGTAATAATTTCTAGTATATTTAAATTGAATTAAATGCTTTCGTTAATGTTATAATATTTACACTTGAATCTTGCATTTATACGAGTTATGTGAAATTACCGATACATGAATTTTTTCTGTGAACTGTGATTGTTAATTACCAAAATAATTTAATAAATGTTAAATTATTGGTTTTGTTTGAACTTTAACTGTGATATTAATTACCAAAATAATTTAATTATTAAATAATTAGTTTTGTTTAAACTTCTAATATAAGTACGATTTTTTATATCAAAAATGAATAATTTTAAGAGTGGAATTTCTTGTGCAATTTTAACATGTTGTGCTTCTAGAAGAACCCATGTTGACAGACGTTTTTATAAATTTCCTAAAAAAAACAGTGATTTATTTAAAATTTGGATAGAGAAATGTGCAATACCGGTAAGTGATTTGGACAAATTATTAATTATATGTGAAACACATTTTCATGAAAGTGACAAAGGCAAGAAGCGATTAAAAAAAAACTCTGTACCCCAGTTAAACTTGCCCTATAGTAAGGATATTGAATTAGTAGATTACATAGAAATAGATCAATTAGAAAACGTTATGCCAGTACCAGAATTTCGAGTCTCTGAAAACAATGGTATTGAAGATTGTTGCAATAACTGTTTAAAATATATAAAAACTTGCGACTATTATAGGAAAAAAAATGTATTGTTACAAAAGCTTCACGACCGATTAAAAATAAAGTATATACATAATAGAAAAGCAATGCTCAGGTTTTCCAAAATGGACAGTAGACATCTAGCCCCAAAATCGCCCCGCGAAAATTTAAACGGTTTAATTAACGCCCAAAATGTCAGTTTCGAAGCAAAGGAATTTTCAAAAATGCTTTTGTTTAGAAAATCGAAAACTGTCAAATATCCCGATGAGCAACGTCAAATTTCTATAAATTTATATTTTATATCACCAGCATCGTACAGATTTTTAAGATCGAGTCTGCATTTTAACCTACCATCAAAAAATTCTATTTTAAATTGGATGCCAATCAAAACTATTTCACCAGGGAAAAATTTTAATATTTTAGAAAATTTAAGGCTAAAAGTTAGCACAATGGCGACAGATCACAAAAAAGCTATATTAGTGTTTGATGAAATAAGAATACGTGAGGATTTAGACTATGATAGCAAATTAGACATAATCCAAGGTTATTCAGATGACGGAGAGCATAGAAATAATAGTATAGCGAAATTCATTTTGGTTTTTATGGTTAGGGGAGTAGTAGTTCAATATAAATATATAGTTTCATATTATGTTTCCGCACATAATATTTCGGGCCAACTTTTGGTACAACTCATTAAAAATAATATTCGCATGTTAACAGAAACTGGACTTAATGTTTTAGCGACGGTTTGCGATCAAGGATCGAACAATAGAAGTGCGTATAAGCTTTTAGGAACATCAGTTGAAAACCCATTTTTTTATTTAGATTCTAAAACAGTATTTACAATTTTTGATACACCTCATTTAGTAAAATCGATTCGAAATAACTTGTTAAAGGCAAATTTTAGTACACCGGATGGAATTATTAGTTGGTCAGTTTTGAGAGAGCTATATGAAGCCGAGAAAAATAATGTTACAAAATTGTGTGTAAAACTTACAAATAAACACATTTATCCTGGCCCATTTGATAAAATGAAAGTGTCTTATGCAACGCAAATTTTTAGCAAAACAGTGGCTGCAGCGATACAAACTATGTACGAGTTGGGTAAATTTTCTCGTGATGTAGAAAAATACGCACTCCCAACAGCAAAGTTTTGCAAAAAAATTGATGCAATGTTTGACAACTTAAATAGCAGAAATTTGTATAACAAAAATAAAAATTGCAGCGCCTTGCAATATGGTAATCACATTGGTAATATGTTAACGGAAATGAAAACTTATATAAGCAAAACTAAATGGTTGAAAAAAAATAAAATATATTGCCTCGATGGAATTCAACTGACAATAACTGCCATCTTGAAGTTGTCACAAGAAATATTTCAAAATGGTTCTAACATAACTTACTTAATTACTAGTAGATTTAATCAAGATCCGCTAGAAAATGCATTTTCTATAATTAGAGGAAAGGGTGGGAATAACAAAAATCCATCTGTTCTGGAATTTAGTCGAATACTTGCACAAATTATGTCTTTAAAATTTTTGAAGAATACTTCTCTTTCGAATTGTGAAGAAGATGACGACGAAAACTTGGCAAATTTAAAAGCCATATCTGACCAAAACGATTCATCGAACTCTCCAAATTGCTGTAATAATAATGTTTCATTGAGTCATGAAACGGAAAACGAAATCCCGGATGACGGTATCCTGGTGGAACAAATACTAATGGATGTGGGCACTAATATTAATACAAATGATGGAATTGATGATGCAGCTTTAAAATATTTTATTGGTTATGTCTTTCGTAGATGTAACAAAACTGTTAATTGTAGCCAGTGTACAAGTTTACTGATAAAAGAAGATGAAATAATGACAATGAAAAATGAAAATTTTATTTACTTTAAAAATTATACCAATAATACAGATTTTGGTAAATTGTTTGCTCCATCTGAGTTTTATTTTACTATTTCCAAATATTTTGCAGAATTATTTTATACATATTTTAAAACCACTCCACATATTCCAAATATAAAATTTGAAATCACTCAATCATGTGTAGAGACTTTAAAGCTAAGAAATAATGAATTTTCCGAATTCTTCAACGAAAATATTCCATGCTACTCTCACCACAAAAACATTTTGGATTTTCTAATACTTGTCTTATTAAGAAAACATTGTAAATGGGCCATAAAAACTTATAAAACATAAAACAATTGCAACTGAATACTTATCATGTTTAGGGTAGTGGAATAGGCCTATCGGGGATACCACAATAAAAAAACGCACCAAATACTCTTCCTCAAGGGAGGTGGGGAAATGAGTAATACAAAAATGTCTTCCTATAAGTTAAAATAGCCAAAATTTGCAAGGTCTCAAAGTATTAAAACCAGCAAATTCAACAGGTCTCTTCAATTAACACCAGCATATATACTTTTGGAAGACAAGGTCTCTTCTTTTCCAGGCCAAAATGTTTATTGGATACCAACGAATTATCCAATGCAAGTTTCACTTTATCGGTGCTATCGAACATGACTACTACCACGTTTCACGTTCCCTTTAATCATCAAACTGCTATGTCACCGCCCACGATAAACTAGGATACTGTGGTATTATTCTTAGGATTTCATGTTCGAGCGGTAATTCCATTTCACACCTAAATCCAAGCAGAGCGTGTTAATAAGTTTTATAATTTCTATAGTTAAAAGAGTTAAGCAGTACCACGATTAGAAATTTTAATCCGGTTTCGGAAATACATTTTTTTAAAATTTAAAGTATAATTTATAGTTGAAAGTCTAAAGTATAATTTAAAAAGTTTGGGGTAGCTACTGTTTGGCAATTTAAATTGTGGGCTCCCAGTTTTCAAATCCGCTAGTGTTGATAGAGGTAATTTGAAATTTTTCTGTGAATTCTCAACTTCAAGAGAGCGGTAGAATCTATGTATGTATATAGATGAACAGCCAAAAATTGGATTAAGGATTTACATAATCAATGTTAAATTTTGTTAATCGATTGAAACTGCAGCATGTACACGGCATAAAACCACAAAAACTCTAAAAAAAAAATTATAAAATAAATTCAATTTGTTTACTACGACACGATTCATAAAACGAAATAGAAAACCAAAATTTTAAAATATAAATCGTCGATCGCAATAAAAAATTCCTAGAAGTATATAAGGAACAAAAAATAGCAAACAAAAAAAAATCGACCTTCATGATTTTTATAACTTTTTATTTACTTTCTTTATATACCAAAATACAACAACTGCGCTGGGTCCCATTGTTTTACTTTTTTTCCAAATCGATCGAAGACAACTCACTATATGGGCTTTGGACATCTATATGTTTTTAATTTATGATATAACAAAGGAGGAAAAGGAAAAAAAGTAAAATTTCATATAAGTGTCACGAGTATTATTACAGTTACTTTTTAGTTATTTTATTTGGTTTTTGAGTACATATATGTACATATGGTTATTTCTTTTATACGCTTATATGTATTTTGCTTTTTGCTTCTCTAAAATAAATGAGATAAATATTATAAAACAGGGTGGTAATGCATATATTTACTGTAAAATACTTGCATGTAAGTAATTCATGCATGTTTTGGGTCAAGTGCGGTGTTGGATATTAGCGATTACATGATATGTTTGTCGTGGGACGGTTGGTTCAATTGATTTATAATGTTGGGTCAATTTTTTTTAATGTCTGTTTGTATGAGTTGAAGTTTTAGACAGCTATAGATGACGATTTTGTGTGGGCAAGGGATTCCCATGGGAGGGCTCAAGTGTTTTGTGGGGGTTATTGATGTAATTTTTAGCAGCTGGGTATTTTTTCCCATGTTTCATTTGTCAAACGGTAACATGTTTTTTATGTTGTCCTCCTTCCGAACGCCTGTGTGTGGTTCTGTATTGGAATGTAGGAGGTTTTTTCTTTACCGATCGACGTTTTCGGGTGTTTTTTTGGAAAGAGTATCGTGGGGAACGGACGGCAAGTACTGTCGATGAGGGGTGTGAGTGTGATCGGGATGCATTTTGGGAGGCGGAGAGGAGTGGCCGGACGATGTAAGATTTTTATAATTGCTGGTAGCAAGTGTTTTGCGATCTTGGATAGGTGCATGGTTTTTATTGTATATGCGAGTGGGTATATGTGTGCTATAATGGTGTTGGTGTTCTGGTATTGATTGGGGAGAGTAATTTTTTTGTTTTGTTTGAAAGGTTGCATACGCGCTCGTTTAATACGTGCCAGTGATTCAATTCATAGGAGACATTCACATTCAAATAGATCGATGTTTTATTTCTTTTTTTTTTTTAAACAAAATGTCACATATCGGTGGGGGATGGGGTAGTGTGCGGGAGCGGTCGGATTGAATTTAAATGGTGTTGAACGCCATAACCCTACGATATAGATTGCTTTAGATGAACTGGTGTGGGCGATGGGGGGGGGGGGTGTTAGTTGTTCGTAAGATGAGATTGAGAAACATTTTGAAAGAGTTTTAAAAGTGAGCTAGTAAATAATGTACTTTTGATGTACTTTTATAACCCATTTTTGGTAGGCAAACCGTTTTATTAAATAGTAATGTTGAATCTGAATGAGCGTAACTTACAATAATTGGTACATTCATCACGTATGTAGCCGGGTTTAGTTTGTTTTCTTAGATTTCTGTAATGCATTGATTTTGATTTTAGGGAGACAAACGTACACGAGATTGGAACGACACGATTAAAAATCATTTGTGCAATGCATTACGATCGGGGAAGGCTACATAAAGCCCTGATCAGGAAAATATTACATATAATTTGGTTTTAAAATTAAGTTCTTTGACTTCCAGCTGTTTAAACTCCTCCTTTAGAATTGGATTCATTTTGAATGCCTATTGGTTGTACCGGTTGAATATGGGAATTCAAGTATACAATATAAGTAATGTTGTTTCTACAAATTTCTATTTTGGCAGCGATTTGTTTTCATGACAAATCATCATTCCTCTCTTTTCGCATTGTTTCCTCATCGTTTCTCTTTATGTACAAACAATTTTAAAAAGTGGTCTGTATCGTGGGGTTGTGGTTTTCAACGTCATGAAAGTGCGTTTTGATGGTTTTTGCACACTGTTCTATCTACCGACGATGTTTGATGTTTTGTTTTAACGAGGTTCATTAGAGAGAATTGAGGGCGTCGATTGTTTGAGTGTGAATGATTTTTGTAAATTGAATTTTTGGTGTATGTTGGACGAGTGTGTGTGCATTTTTTTTAACGGGGAAGGGTTGTTTTCTTCAGTCAATGCCAGAATGCTCACATGGTCATGGTACATATGTGGTTACATGCATATACAGTGAAGGACTGTGTACCTACTTGTCTGGGATCGTAAAATATTTGTTGCTGGTAGTTGTAGGGATAGGGTCGCCCGGTTACTTTTTTTTCTGCTTCCTAGGGTACACTTCGGTTACATTTGTACACTATTCTTTTCGCCGACGATGTGTGTTGTTTGGGTTTTACGATGTTCTTTCTGGAGGGGTATTTAAGGGCGTCGATCGATAGAGGAAGGAACTTCTGTATTTTGATATAGGATCGTATACGAGTGTTCGGAGGGGGGGCAGCGTGAGGGATGTGTTGTTTGACAAATGAGGTATGGAGAGGGAAATGTTTTGATTTTTTGTAAGTTTGGCACTGCCTTGTTACCGTCGATTTGATTTGTTTTGTTTTTTGCGTTTTTCCTACAAATAGATTTCTTTTTGAGTGGTTTATGTAGGTTGAAATAGGGCGAGGAGGTGATGGCAGGGTACTGTGTGTCTTGTTGTTGGAGATTGCATCGGTAGTTTTCATAGAATGTTTTAGTTTTTTATGGGAGTTTTTTTTTGTCCGTGAGGGATCGTCATCTATAGTTGTCTATAAAAATAAATAAATTAATTAATTAATTGTAAATTTCAGGCAAAAACTAAAACCATTTATTACAGTTGCGGAAATTATATTATTATATTATCAATTAATTAATTTGTAATTTCAGATTAAAAATTAATTCAATTTATTCCAGCCTACGGCTAAGAGCAATTAGTTAATTAATAGATTTTGCTTTCAGGGAACAGTTGCAGATAACAGATGACAGGTGACACACTGGAGTTTTTGACAAGAGATGCCTGAATGCAGAGCAGTTCAGTAAAATTGTGCTTGTCTTATGCTAACAGTAGTTCCGAATAATGGCTACCGGAAAACCGGACCAATTCTTTCATTACTGACATACCTTTCCTTTCCCTACCCCAACAAAAATTTACTAACTATTGGCCGTCAAGGTGTCTGTAACCGGGTCGATCTCAATAATTTAACTAGTATCTTTCCATATCCTTTCAAGTATATGTAAAAACGGGTGTACTGTGGGCCTGGAGATTACCGGGATAACCTGCTTAATGCTTGGCTGTACATTCAAAATCAATCAATAAATCAAAAAATATCTCGTTTTGAATTATCTAATTTTGAAATATTCAGTATTGTACAATATCTCGTTTTGTACCTTATCTCGTATTGAAATATCCAATTTTGAAATATCCAGTTTTGTACCTTATCTGGTTTTGTCAAATCCTATTTTAAAATGTCCAGTTCTGAGCGGTTCCCATAAAAATATGTAGAGGAAAAATTTTTTTTTGGTCCAACTTCAAATGGCTGCTACTCCGTTGCTAGTGTTAGGCCCGATTTTACGGGTTTATACGATAGTTTAGACAATTTTAAGTATCCGAAATATCAATCCATAAATTCCTTGTCCTAGTCCAAAAAAATGAAAATAACCATTTTCCCATAGTATGTATGTACAGCGATCTTCTATTTTCTATATATACTGATCCACGATGAGGAGACACTATAAGCCAAACGACACATTCTGTTTTCGGATTACACTATAGATTGACGAAACAACTGTAGACACAGGTTAAACAACCGCTCAGATTTTGACGCTATGAAAGTACAACGTATGCCACCTAGTTAAATTTTGAACAAGTTCTATACAATTCTAATAGTACTGTAAATTGTAAGTCCTCCTGTGACATCAAATAACACTATGGTTATCTTATTATGTCATTATGCTGGTCTTCATGGATCTTACGAGATATGTGAATATTACCGAATCGCACGTTCAAATTAGTTACATACGATCAGATATATATTCGTAATAGTGCAATATTTACATACAAAAAACTGTCATGTAATTAATTAAACGTAACAAATTTAATTAATTACCTGCGTGCCATGCACGACGTGGGAAATGTTTGTTACAATTATTTGAATGATTAAAATAGCTAAACTAACTGACAACACATTCATTTTCAACTGTGCAGTAAACCGATAGTAACCGACAATATCTTCAATGAAATTTGTAATCATTGTTCTGGTGGTGGCGTGTAGCTTGAATTTATTTCCAATTATTAAGGTAAGCAAATGAATGGAGTTTTACCATAACTCAATCCTGATCGATTTTTTATTGATTTATTTACAAAAAAAAAAGTCTAAAAAATATCGAGTCATCACCGAAGACCGTATTTTGCCATTCGATGATGAATCGGTTTCGCCCATAACCGAATACTTTTCGTTAGAACATTTTCATTTAGAACAAATTGATGACGATAATGTGGAAATTGGTGGTTATTTAACGTCCATAAAATCGTGGGATCCTAAACTACCGGTGACATTATATATTCACACGCAATACTTTGATAAGGCAACATGGAACGAAGGAACGTATCGGTTAACTTTACCAGATACCTGCCTTGAATGTATCAATCCTGATCGCATTTGGTATAATTTTACAAAATTATGGGATCGAAGCTTGTGTCCCGCAACTAAAGGGGTATTTTGATTGAAAAAATGTATCAAGTTTCGGAATTCTATCGTAATATTTTATTTTTAATTGACTTCATAGGATAAATGGGAAATCGAGCACTCTATAGTGAATATAGTAACCGAAGTACCATCAACGTTGCCGATAGTGCCTTATAAAGTGTTTTTTAAGATGACACAAGGTTTGATTGGGTTTGAAACACATAAATCTGGATTTGGCATAAAAATAGAATTTGTTACGCCTAGCTAAATGTCAAATTTTTATTAAATTATGTTACAATGCGTGGTGAAGGGTTAAATAAAATTTTATTGGTTTTGGTTTTACTATACTAATTATGTAATAAATATATGTTATAATAACAGGAATGTAAATGTCCCAGGACTTTTAAACAAGTAAATTCTAAGGCCCAGTAAATACATGATGGTTAGCCCAATCAAACTGTGATACCGCTTGTGTGTCATTGCCAAGAGCTTAACCTGAGATTTCACCTAATCTTGATCATTTACAAAGCTTGCGTGTCAATGTTTAATTCTAGGTAAGCTTGCGTGTCAATGTTTAAAGCCGATTCGATTTGTTTGCTTTGTGTTGGTTGAATGCCTTCGTGTTTGTATTACTCCAAGCAAATCCATAGCTTGAAGTGATTCCGCCCTCAAAAACAATACGGTTATCTATATACTCCTACTGGATGACACATTACATTGATGACACCAGACTTTTACCTTAAACTTAATTACCAAAGTAGAGTTTTGAGCTTCAGAATTGAACGCCAGAATTTTTTGTTTTAATTCGAAAGTAACGGCGTGTATAAATATTATATCGTGGATATAAATAATAATCTAATTGCTCAAAACTAGTGGCAAATGAAAAACTATGCTCAGAATCAGAATCAATCAAAAATATCAAATTACGGCAGTCAAAAGTTGCCCGTTAAAATTAAGGTTGCTTTCCAATGTAAAAAAATAAAATTTTGCTTTAGCAAAGACACCTCATGTTACAATTACACTGCGCGAGATAAAATTAAACCCACTAATCATGCAACTGCAATCTCCTTTGATTGCATAAGTCCAGACCGGCTTGAGCACTTGTTTATAAAGCATAAGTTTATTTTGAATGGGTAACTGAGAGTTTCTTCCAATTAACTAGTACATTTTTCTATGTTTTAACTGAAGCTCTTCTGCTTTCTTTTTCAGTACTTTCCAATTTAACTTTGCATTAAGGTTCATACCAAGGAATTTTGCTTGATTTGCATGTGGTTCAGGGATATTATTGAGTTAAGTTAATGTGAGTAGACTTTGATTCATTCACTTTAATTCTCCACTTAGTTAGCCAATCTTGTATATTATTTATGGCTATTTCTAGTTTAAATGTGACTTCACCGATTGTGTCACCAACAGCTAGAATTGCAGTGTCAACGGCAAACTTGGCGGTAGTTGTATTGCTCGTTTGTGGTAAGTCGTTTGTTTCTTTTTTTTCTATATCTCCAATTTATGAGCATAGGGCGTCTACTATTCTGAATCATCTTACTCTATTTGGGGCTATTGCTTTAATTTCCACCCATGATTTTCCTAGGTGTTTTGCCTCTGCTAGCATCGTTCTCTTCCATGTCATTGCTGGCCTTCCAACCTTTATTTTTCCTTGCGGGTTCCAGTCTAATGACATCCTCGTTATATCACTTGATGCCTTTCTCAGTGTGTGACCAATCCATCTCCATTTTCGTCGCTTTATTTCGGTCTCAATGTCTGACTGACATGTTGTTATGTGCAGATTGATGTTACTAATCGTGTTAGGCCAGAAGCACTTAAGTATTCGTCGAAGGCATTTGTTTACGAACACCTGTAGCTTCTGTATGCTTTTTCCTGTATGTTCCATGTCTCACACCCATACAGTAGTACCGATTTCACACATGAGTTGAGCATTCGTATCTTGGTCTTGCGCGACAGGACAGAAGTATTCCAGACTTTGTGTAGCATGTTGAATGTATGTCTGGCTTTATTTATACCTGCTTTCGTTATTGTGCAACCGAGGTACACGAATTCATTTACATCTTCAATTTGTATATTGTTGATGTGCATCGGTGTGGTTATATTTGTGTTGAGTCTCGTCGTCTTGGTTTTCTTGATATTAATCTTGAGACCAACTTCGTTAGCTAGATCTGATAGCTGTTGCACTTTCTGCTGCATGTCGGAATGTTTGTGTGTGAGCAAGCATATGTCGTCTGCATAGTCCAAATCATTGAGTTTACCAGTTAACCCCCATTGGATGCCATTAGGGGACTTGTTATCTAGTTTCCGCATTACACTGCCTAATACGATTAGGAACAGCATTGGTGAGAGTTAGTACGCAACCTTGCCTTACTCCTCGAGTATTGTAGTATGTTTCACTTTGTTTACCTTTGTATTGAATTCGGTTCCCAGCATCCCGATACATTTCTTGTATGAGTTCAATTAACTTATTTGGGATGCCCATTTCACAAAGTGTTTGCCATATTCCGTTCCTGTTTATCGTATCGAATGCGCGTTCGAAATCGACGAAGAGCATATACAATGGTGAATTCCATTTATCGTTTCTTAATTTTGCATTGATCGTAGGTGAGATTCTGTAAAGGATGATCATTGCGAGTACCTTTATTGTTGTGTTGAGGAGGGACATACCTCGCCAGTTCCTACATTCTCTTAGTTTCGGTATTGATATCAATTGATGACTGGAGATTTTCGGGGTCAGCGACGGCGTCTTCTTCGAAATATTCCTTCCATCTCTTTAACTGCGTTTCATCCGTTGTTAGTATTTGATCATTAGCGTCCCTTATAGGTAGTATGTTTGTAATTTTACCAGTGACCTTTCTTACACACTGGTGTAGTGCTCGCATATTTTGGATTGCTGCTGCCTTTTCAGCAGCTTTGAGAATGCTTTTTTTATATTTTCTTCGATCATTCCGTGTTCGATCTCTTCTGTGTTATGTTGGCACATTTGCAACTTAAATTGACAGCGTTCCGCAACTTTCTGCCATGTATCATCACTGAACCAAGGTTTCCGATTGTATTCTCTGTAGCCGAGTACGTCCGTGGCAGTTTTGATGTAGGCTTCTTCTGCTTGGTTCCATCTTTCTTCTATACGGGTGGCTTAAGACTGGAGATTGAGTTGGAGCGTTTCATTGAAAGTTTTTCTTGTTTCAGTATCTCTCAATCTATTTGTGTTAAATTTCCTCCATTTATCTTCGAATGTTTTACAGCTGCTGACTTGATCTTGAATTGTGCTATTACTGCGCCCCTCATTGTTCTTACATCTTGTAGTGATCTGAGGAATTTCTTATTGATCATTACGTGATCTCTCTGATTTTTAGTTCTGCCTAAGAACTAAACCTAAAGGAACCTTCTACGCCTATGAACAATTGATTTGTGATAAGAAGTCGACAAGTCTTTCTTCATTGTTATTTCGCACAGAGTCCAATGCTGTACCAATTTTTGCATTGAAATCTCCTTGTATGATTTAGACGTCATTTCTGTGCGTTCTTGCTATTGTGGCTTGTAACTGCTCGTAGAACTCATCTTTTGTTGTATCTTCTGCATTTTTGAATGGAACCTTGCTACTATACTTCTGCCGTTAACTGGTTGCCATTCCATCAATGCTTTCATAGCTTTATTTGTTGTTAATATGCCCACGCCTTGTTCATGTGTGTCGTCTCTACCAGAGAATATCATACAATTTCCATTGCTCGTGTTTATTTCTCCACTGTTTTTCCATCTGACTTCACTGAGGCCGAGAATCTCGATGTTATAACGTTTCATTTCCTTCTCTACTTGTGCTAGCCTTGATATTTCTGTAAGAGTTCTGATGTTCCAGTTTCCAATTTGTGTCCATGTATGACAGCCAAGAGTCGATATTTGTGTTGGTGTCCGGTTTGTATTGTTTTTTGTGATAGTATTCGTTTCTGTAATCATTTTGGTTTCAGATTAATGGATGATTGGGCCATTGAATCCTAGCCAGTTTCCAGGGCTGCTAAACAAGGTATACTGGCATATCGGGGGGAGCTTCTCATTCCTTTTCATGTTTTGTACTTTTTCTTCTTAGATGTTTCCAAGCGGTCAACAAAATATGTACTAACCTTGCATATGATTGCTTGACGTTGTTCATGAATGCTTTAGCTTCTTTTATGCTGGATGAAGTTCGTTCCTGTTTAACTCTAATGTATCTTCATTTCAGATATGAGTTTAGCAGTTCGCAATACTCAAATGGCAGAGTTTTCTCCAATTTAAATATTAAACCATCTAGCCAGATATGGCTGAACAAATTTTTTTTCCTTTAAGGGTTTTTCTATTAAATCTGTTATTCTATGGCCTTGATCGATTGTGGAGTGTTTCTCTCTAAATCCAAACTGATGGGATGAAACTGCTCCTGATTTTATAATTTCTAGTTTAATTCGTTATAATAATAGTCTCTCAAACAGTGTTCACAAAATGGGAAAAAGTTATAATGAATACTGTACGAGGTAATTCACTTGGTGGCTTACCTGGTTTAGGTATCATTATAACTTCTGCAAATTTCCAAGATAGAGAGACATAACGGAGTCTAAAGGAAGCATTAATCATGTCCGATATTTTTTTAATAGCTTTTTTAGGTAGTTGGCGAAGAATCTCTCCAGTTATCAAGTTATATCCTGGTGATTTTTTAAGTACTACATTTTTTTCAGACTTTTCAGACTAACCATCAATTTACATCTGAATTCTTAAAAACTAAACTATAATGAGGTCACTGTGATCCAGCAATGATTTAATGCCTGTTCGTTAATAGGTAGCTGTTTGATTCTCTTTAGTCTTCTAACCATGTGTTCATTATCCAGTAGCCAAAGGGCTTCCGCATTAACATGTTGTAATAGCTTCGATTCATGCTTCGTTGTAAATCTTTTTATTTCGTGTTTTACATCCGGTATCCCCAAATCTCGATGCAAATCCTTATTACGAATGTACCAGGGGGCATTGACTATACCCCGAAGTACCTTATTCTGGAAGTTTTGTATAGGTTTGATGTTAGCATTTTTAGTACACCCCCAAAGCTGAATACCATTTAGCCAGACCGGTTTTAGTATTTGATTGTAAATCAATATTTTGTTGTCTGTACTTAATTTTGACCTTCGTCCAATTAGCCAGTACAATTGTCTATATTTAAGATCAAGCTCCTTTCTTTTCTTCTTCACATGCTCTTTCCATTTGAGCTTAACGTCCAGTGTCATACTCAAGTATTTGGCGGAGTTCTCGTATGACATGCGCAGATTTTAATTCATTAAGTTTGATTTTCCATCGCTTGGTCCACTGGTGAATTTCTTCACTTGCATACTGAAGTTTATTCGCTTCCTCTTTGACAGTTTGCGCTGTTGCTAGTGTAGTGGTGCCGTGAGCAAACGTTGTTATGCTTACATGATCGGACTGTGGTAGATCTCTTGTAAAAAGTAGATATAGGAGTGGGCCCAGAATACTGGCTTGTGGGACTCCTGCCCTTACCTCACTCAGTTCGGAGCATCGGTCGGTAAGAGTCGTACTAACACTTCCCCATATTTTTTCCAGTTAGTCCTTCTAGGATTCTTGAAAGCTTTCCGGATAACAGGGTGAATGCCAATATTAAACGTCACGTACCGTTGGTCCGAAAAGGAAAGTTCCTTCGTCATCCTCCATTCTTTGACCATATATATAATGGAGTCTGACGCAAAGGTAACATCCAGTACCTCCTGCCTGTTACTGATAATAAAAGTGGGCTTCGGCCCCACATTAAACACTACAAGGTTAGTCCCCAATAAGCAATCAAATAAGTTCTCACCCCTTTAATGTGTCGGTGCTTCCCAAGATTGTATGATGCGCATTTGCATCACAACCGAGTATTACTCCGATCTTTTCCCATTCCGCTTCGAGTATCAGTATCCCCCAGGTTATCCGGCGGAACCTCCTTATCTCGGCCCATGTAGGCTGAAACCAGCCAAAATACGCAGCTTCCCGTCTCCAGGCCGACTGCCGTTACGTCACCTCTACTATATTGTGGAAGAAGAAAAATATTCAAGTTATTTTTAGCAAGAATGCAAGATCTGATCCTATCGGACCTAGAAGACTATAAAATTGTATACCCTTTTAAACCGAGGCCACAGATCTTGTTTTTTCTAATCCAGAGTTCTTGGACTAGAATTATGTCCTCATCTGATTTGGTCAGTCTGAGGATCACGGCTGCCGAAGCAGCCTTAGAATGGTGAAGATTAATCTGAATCGTGCTAAGCATAAACAGATTAACTTTCTTTCCTTCATATACTCTCCACTGTTGCGGCAGGGTTTTCCCTTTCGGTACTTGGTGGGACTTCAACAGTCTTGACGCTCCCTTTAGGTCCTCTTTGTTATCTCTTTTTGTCACCCCCCTCCTCCTCTTCCATTGGTAGGTCTTCCACAATTGCTTCGACCTCATCCTTTTTAAATACCTTTAGGGTAATCGACCCGAAGCAGAAGCCGATTACCTCCTTTGTCTTAGATAGAGGGGCTAAGGACTCTTTGTTCACCACTAAAATGGACAACCTAGATCCTCCCTTCGCCTCCTCTTGTTTAATGATCTTCCAATTGTTCGTCGGAAGATCAATATTGCTTGCCCGAATTATCCGAATTATTTCATCCGGACAGGATGGCTCGATAGGCAGCCAGACACGTGCTCCTGGTCTGCTAGGGATCTCGTTCCTGTCAACCACTGCCAGCTTCGCGCCTCTCCACACTTCCCCTACCTTAGCTACGGCAAGACGATAAAGGTCTGACTATCTTTGCTCGGCGTACGCGCCTTTGGTGCCGTAAGCTTCACGCGCCTTTGGTGCCATCCTACATCCCTACAAGATGGAGGTGGTCCCGGGTTTTCTCCAAGGATTGATAGAAAGACGGAGTTTAGTGCGTTATACACTAGTCTCCATTTATCAAGAGTGATACTCCCATCTTCCTGACTCCTGTCAATGACTGCTAGTATCACTGGATGCTCCTTAAGGACGTCACTGAACAGTTTTGCCCCGTGTGTCTTAGTATCTCCTTGGGCTCCCTGCATTGTGGGTCGCTTACTATTCCCAGCTTCCAATACGTCTTGGGACCGCTGTCTTTTCGACTCTACTGGTGCCCTCACCGAATTGTCGCCAAAGAAGGTAACCTTTGCTCATGCCAGAGATTCCTTCGGTTCTTTCGTTAGCAGCTCCTCAGGGGTAGCAGCCAACCTGTCTAATATCCTCTGCACCGCGCATTGGTTCCTATACCGCCGCCTTGCCTCAGAGATAACTTTCGCGCAAGTCTCCGGCTTAGGTACCAATGCCGCGTTTGCCGAACCTATTGTGAAGGTAGCTTGCCCTTTACGGTTCAAGCTCCCTTTTGCTACGGCAGGCCCACGGCTTCCACACGACCGCCTGCAAGACCTTTACTGTTTCGTTGGTGACTTCACCTTTAAGGTTTGTTTTTTTTATTGGCTTTTTGAGAGTGCCTGTCTGTTTTGTTTTAATTATATTCATTTTTTGTTATGTTCCCACGAGTTTTGAGGAAATAAACGGTCCGCCCTCGCAGAAATCCATATACGAGAGTAAGACTGATTAAAACTGGAGGTTGCCTGGTATCCAGAGTCCGCATATTAGAGATTAGTTGACCCACTAACCATTCATTCCTTGGCATATGCTGTTCCACCGTGACTTGGGGATTTTTATAAGGTTTACTCCTTCAGCGCTGTACGTTAGCATAGGAAGATTCTTAGTTACCAGTAGCCACCACGTGGAGGTTGTACATGCACTTGCGAGTCTCTTCTGAATATACCTAATATACATCCATTCGGTACCACCCACCCCCTGATCTCTGCCTAAAACATGACCAGCACAGCGGACAGAAAGTGGGTGCTGTGATAGGTTGCGGAGCCGTTGAAATTCATTCGGCTTATGTCCCCCCACCACATTCACCAAGACTACCAACAGACCATTTAACTTAAGCCCCTTTTCATATCACACAGTTTGAACGGGTTAGCCATAATGCGTTTTTTGGGTTATGGAAATTTTCGATTTGGGCCGGAAATATCACAGTTTTATTGGGCTAACCATCATACATATTCTGGGGTTTTAGGAATTTATCATTTTGTGACAGAAAATTCACAGTTTGAATGAGCTAAATATGGAATGAGTATTTAAGGTTGACCGAATAATTTAATGGTGACATGATAGCACTGACAGTTTAACAGATTTCGGGCTTTAAGCTTTAGATGAAGTTATTTCGACTTAAAGAAGGCTGTACTTCTTAATGATAAGTCCCTGTGATTGGTAAAAGACTCTCGAGAAAAACGGTTTAACATTTTACAGGTAGCTACGACGAAGAAAAATATGATTAAGTATAGTCGAGGAGCACGCCTAAAAAGCATGAACAAAATACAGTCAAGTTGTTTTTATATAATATGTCTATACATGGATATATATTATATATATTATATATATATATATATATATATATATATATATATATATATATATATATATATATATATATATATATATATATATATATATATATATATTAGTGTGTGTTATTCTCACGTTTTGTTCTATAAATATTGTATTTAGTGCGCTTATCGAATCAATCTTTAGCTTTAAACCTTGCATGTCAATTGCCAACATTTACACGAAAGTAAGATAAGTTGTTTTCAAAAATATATATCATGTAGATTAATGAACAGTTAATGAATCCTATTAACTATCATAATAACTATCATTTAAAATACATCCAACTGATTTTACTGCTGGTAGATTATATGAAAGAATATTCAAAACTGCATCACCAATTCACAGTGCTTAAATACGCATAACGGGCCAGAATGATTCATTTTCGTTTACTTAGTCTTATATTAATCGCTACCATTGGATCGGGAGAACGTTTCTTAGGGGTACTGTTCGATATAAGGTTCGAGTTTACAAATTTCAAGATAATCAAATATTTTTATTCTGCCATTTCAGGGACGAGTTTATCAAATATCTCCCGATGACACCATATACAATTGTGATCGGTCACCATCAAAGGAGTATTACAATAATTTTCTAAATCTCGATAAATTGCTACTCGAACAAATCGATGAAAATGTTATGGAAATCGACGGTGAAGTTAAAATGATGTACGATTTTAATTCGGCCCCGATACAAATGTTTGTCACCTCGGAATTTTTGTCGCAAGGCTCATGGGTCGAAGGTTTACTAAGGTATTATACGTTGAATATTTGTTTGGATTTTCGTCGGCATGATATGCCATGGTATAATTTAACAAAAGCCTGGAGTGAATTACAGTGTCCGCCACATAAAGGGGTTTGCATTTTTTTTAGCTACTGTATAGTATTTTAACGGTTTTAAAACGAATTTATTTTCATTTTTATTATACAGGATGTTTGGAAAATTGAACGACAATCGTTGGAACTGGCTGTAGTTTTGCCGCAAAATATGCCAATTGGACCGTGGCGAATTTCATATATGGTCACGCAAGAGGGAAATCTACGATCAAAATTTTGTTTTAACATTCGATTTGATTTATTCCCAAGCGAATGAATTATAATTTGTCCATGATTGATTTTATTTTAAACAAATAAAATTTAAATGATTTGAACACTAAAATTTTTGTTTGACAATCGGAATTACTTTAATTTTTAGGAACCAATTGATAATCTACACCAGATAATCGCATAGATTGCAATAATTCTTTTGACGTCGTTGTTTCGTATTGATTGTTGATAAGTTGCCTGAAAGTACCACGTCAGACTTGTAATTGCTCATTTTTATGATTTTAAAATGAGATTAACATTTTATAATCAACATATTGAGCAACTAAAAATATACAATCTTAATATGAGCATATTGAGCAACTTTTGAAATTTTAATGAAAACACTCAAGCGAAAATCAATTAACAATAGAATATTAATCTAAATTAGCTTGTTATTATTACTGAGCAACTTATTTTGCTTCGTTTATTAAATACATAATGGTAATCGTTTTCAAATTATGAAACTGGACAATTTGACTTAGGTGCAACAATTACGACAATTAGCACTTCATAGCCAGATGAAGGAAACACTGTAAACCAACACATTCTCGCAATAAACACGAAGAGACCAAAGCTAATAGGAAAAATACCCTATTAGTAGTTTTCCATAAAAGGAAGTTGCCCAAACTACCGAACAGTGTTGTCACCTTATTTACCGAGTAATTCTTTACAGGTTTCGTCGATGATTTATTCGAGATAAGAGGTCGAGAATGATTGCATCTGCACCAACTCACGATTTCTAGAGCCGTCTTAACAATTTCAAATTTGTTTAGGAATGTTTGGTTGGAATCTAAATAATTTTACGGGAAAGAAAGCTAACCATATTCTGGTTTTGTGGCTTCTGAAACTTCCTTCATATAAGGAGGCGGGTGGTTAGGGGTACTCTGCAACTAGATATCCTGACTCTCCTTCTGTGGAACATTGCGATTTATGGATTACTTCTAAAACTGGAAGGGAAGGTATAGGAAGAATCCGAATACGTGATGATTCTGGTCTATGGTAATAATTTCTATTAAAAATTAAGAAGTTAATGCAGTATGCGCTCATATTTATTACTAAGTAAGCCGCCAGCAACTCTACTAGAGTGAGAATCAACCCATCTAAGACTTGGTACTCTTCACATATTCGGAGAACTGGTAAATGAAATTAGGCTGACCTTTACTGACAGTGTGCACATAAGTGTGGCGCGGATGACAATAGCCACCCAACCAACCACTGTTTCTCAGAGGAAATGTCATCTGGCAGGCCACTTAAAGAAGGAACAAAGAAAAAAGCCATCACCCTCGATTGAACTACACTATGATTATCGTTTTCGTACCTTATTCCATTGAAAAGAGTTTTGGGAGAAAGGGTAAGTATTGAAAACCGAAGCTAAAGTCGATAAAGTGGGAGACAGCGCTTTCTGTGATACATTGAATGTGAGAATTTTTGTTTGGCAATACTTTAATTTGTAGACGGCCAAGTGGCAATAAAGCCACTGAGAGCAGTTTAACTGGCGTCAAAGGTAACGTTATGTTGCCGATCAACTATTAACGAGATGAGTGAACATTTTAACATCTAGATCATCTGGGTCCGCGATCGGTGGGTGGTCAAGGATTACTGCAGAGCAGACAAACTTGCTAAGTAAGTTTTCCAACTAAAACCGGATAGGACAGTTTTGGGAAAGCCTATTACAGCGCTTAGATTATGGCAATGGCCCTGGCATTAGTAATGTGGCTCAATACATTCACATGTGGCAAAGCGCTCCAGGACACATTTATCACTGTGAAAAAAAAAGTAAGGTGGTGGAGGTACACCATTTATTTTCCCAGCTTTCTCACACACAGTGTTCAAATGGGCTTAAAATGATAGTCTAGCATCGATTATCATTCTCAGGTACTTAATAAAAGGTTGAAACACTATCTGTTGTCGAGTTAAAGGCATTTTTATCATCTAATGTGACCACCGCACAAAAGTTTTTGGACCCTCCTTTTCATTTGACACCTTTAATCGCCTCTCGCACGGTATCTACAACAAACTTATTTTCGTCAATTGAGCGCGCCTTACGGAACCCATTATTGATTTTCAGACAGGACTCTTATTTGTTTTGAATGGTCTCCTCGAGACTTTCGCATATGATGTAAGCCGTATCCAGTAAGCAGATGGGGTGGCATGGTTTAGAATTTTCTAATGCCTTCGTCCCTTTAGGCAGATCTACGAGCCGTTGGAGTCGCCTGTGCATAGAGACCTTTCTTCAGTGCAAGTATTATACAAGCTAGCAAACCTATCACGTACTATTGGCTGTAGTAGGTTTGCAGCTTCACAGTGGTTAAAATTTAGTCGGGTCAACCTCATCATCTCCGTATATGAGACACTTCATACTTGCAGCGGAATGTCCATTTCCTTCAATGGTTTAATCACTACAAATGATGCATTTTTGGATCATTACTGTAGCAATATGGCCTTTCCACAGCTTAGTTCTTTCTTTTAAACTCCTACATTGTTAAGCTTGGTGACCATATTTTAGACATTTGAAACATTTTAAAGGCTCGTTAATTTCTCGAGTTCGGCAAATCACGCAAACAATTCTTGTTTTCCATTTGAATATGACATTCTCGGCTATTTGGCACTGGTTAGCCTTCCAAACCACTGCCACTTGTGTCCTCCGTCAAGGAGCTTTTAGTGTTTTTATAGAGGCAATACCTTTTGTTTCTCTCACAAGCGCAATACATCAATGTCTCTTATTTCTACTAGGGCCTCTTGTGTCAAGGCAGCTTCCTAACTGATATAATCTGCAATTGAGATTGGAAAAACGCTGTTTGCGGTTGGTTTCCAACTCAAGTAGAAGATCATCTCCCTTTGTAGTTTGGCGCATATATTATACTTTTTACTTTACCCGGACCGGTAAGTTCTGAGTCCGCCTTCATTTTCCTAAGAAGTCTAGCATATGATAGAGGTGGTACTTTTTGCTATTATGGTATTTCTCCTATACCGCTTTTTGCTCCAGTTTTTTTTCTGGTTCTAAGGCTGGTTCCAGATTTTTCAGAGGACGCGCATTTGTTGTAATGATTTTGTTTTTTCCCAAATGATGGCCAGTCTAAAGAGGTGATTTTCTTACAATCTCTGCTATTACCAGTAAACCCGTCTCGGGTTGCCGAACCGCATCTTCTCAATTTTTCTTCAGAGCCACTGCAGATAGATTCAAACCCCTTGGACGTTTGAACTTAATTATTTTTCCTTCCTTTACCTGATCCTTGTTTAGGAAGTGAGACTGTCCCAGATATTTCTGACGGCGATTTTATAAAACTTTCACTTTTCTTGAATGGGTTCACCCAACTAGTTGGAGACCAATTCTTTGAGCTTGACCCAAATTTAGCCGCTTCTTGATTAGCTGATCTAAACGAATTTGTAATAATGTTTGCTTCTGTAGTCATTTATCTCACAATTGGAACATTGCGTTCATTGGATTGGACTGGGAGCCGACTCGCACACTGCCTAAAGCAACCGATAGTGAGATTCCGAATCGCTGCACCGTAATTTTATCGTTGGTCTTTTTCTTTATTGTTTTTTTATTGGGGTGCCTCCTCTAGTATTTTTTCATACCTAGTACTATGTTTTGTTTCAGCCGCCTCTAACATAAGGGAACGTACTTGCCGGCAATCTGGTAAGGGCATCCTCCACCTGCCACTCGAGGACGCGCCCAAAAGAAGACCTCCAACACGGGACGCTAACCTAGAGTAGTATGATTGATTCATGTATTGATGCCTCGACTGAAATCTTATGCTCTTCCTGTGTGTCTCGCGGGTTTTGTTCAACAAGACTAGATTTCAAAATTTTCCTCAATATTACCATTTATATCCTATGGTTTCGGAAATGGAACATGAGATGTTACAACGTCAATTTCATTTTTCTTATAAAAATCATCACGAAGCGATTTCAGCTCATCGTTGACTAATTTCATATTTTTATTGATGTTATTGCACGTAGCTGTGAAAAGTTTTACTGTCTCAGCCAAGTCACTCAGTTTTTTTTTATATTTATTAGTATTTTCATCAGAAAAAAAAAAAAATTTTATGTAGCAACCGTGTGCGATTTTTTCTTAACCTCACTTATGTTAATTGCATATTACGAATAAAATAATATATACGTTTCAATATATTTTCTTTATTGAAATTATTTTATCCCACTGCTGACACCATGTTGTGGATGTTTTATTCACAAAATAAAATAATTATTATTATCAAATAATTAACTTCAAGTTTTTATAAACATAAGGTTTTTATTACATATGTCTTGTTTAGTTTCCCTACAAACACTCATCTTCCTTTCCTACTTGTCGATCATAGATATAATACATAAACATGGAAGTGCTAAGCCCATAGACATATACCAACATTGTTTTAACCGGTGACCCATTTGAAGCCAATAAAATAGCGAAAAAAAGGTTGTGAGCCTGTTTGACCAAGTCAAACGGAAAAAAGTTAGGTTCTCAAGTTTACAGACAATCAGAAAAGTAGTTGATTTGAGTAAAACCACTAGTCGTGTACAGTTGAGGCTAAAATTTAATGATGATTGGCAAAACGTTGTGTGTGATCTAGATTCAGGCGCTCAAGCTTGTTCGATCGGATTTAAGCAGTATTCAAAGTTAACTAACGGTAATATTTGTTTGAACGACTCTAAATTGACATTAACAGATTATTGTGGACATAATATTAGAGTAGTTCTGGGACAAGTAAAAATTCCGTGTCATTATGAAAGCAAAAAATATATAATAATATTTCAAGTAGTTGATAATGATCATTTTGCAGTATTATCCGAAAGTGCTTGTACCGCTCTTGGACTTATAAAATACAGAAAAAATGTATGGCGTTCTGAGCATTGCGCCAATAGCGTCAATAACAAGGTCTCGAAAATGTTATTGCGGTCAATGAAGCAAATCGAATAATTCAAAAATATAAGGACGTATTTGATGGTTATGGACTCTTGCCGGGAGATGTGGAGATCGAGATTGATAAAAGTATTAAACCTGTCATCCAATGTCCTCGCAGAATACCAATGGCAATTCGATCGAAACTGAAGGAAGAGTTGATCTCACTAGTAAGAGATGACATTATTACACTCGAACCATCAAATACAAAATGTTTCCGAATTTGTCTAGACCCAATTCCTTTGAATGTGGCCATCACGAGACCACATTGTCAAACAACAACAATAGACGAAATTTTACCGGAACTTGGTAAAGCGAAAGTTTTTAGTACTATGGATACCAGAAAGGGATTTAGACAAATGAAGTTGACGGGAGAAAGTAGCAAAATAACTACTTTTTGGACTCCATTTGGCCGTTATCGTTGGCTGCGTTGTTCTTTTGGAGTTTCGTCAGCACCAGAGCTTTTCCAAATGAAGATGTACACGGTCGTTCATGATTTGCCAGGTAAGTAATTCTTTGGACGAAAGAATAAAAGTGGACGAGTCAAAAGTCACGGCTATTAAGAATACGCCATCGCTAAAAGATAAAGGCGATTTACTCCGATTTTTAGGTATGCTGAATTATTTGGGCCGATACCTACCAAATCTTAGTACAAAAAGTGCTCTGCTTCGCAAGTTAACGTTAAATAAGTCAACGTGGTTATGGTCAAATGACGAAGGTAAATTTCTAGTTAGCGACATCAAATTATTAAAATATTAAACAATTGACCATTGAGTGTGATTCGGAAATGTCAGGAGCTTTCAAGTGGACCGAATTCCAAAAACCGTTTAAGTCTTTAATATTTTTTCCAAGGATGTGATATTTTTCGTCCAAACTTAAGAAAAATTAAGGTTTAAGTTATCTATGGTTCGGTCTTTTAGGCTAACCAGTGAGTCCTTAAGAAATCCGTAAGAAATAATGCGAGATTTGACGAATTAAATGAAACATTATGGCATCTTATTCGTGTAATGTAAAATAAAATAAAAAACTAACGGAAAATTCGGATAGAATTAGAGAGCAATAAACAAAAAGAGAAAACTTTTGTTTATTATCGAAATAATTTATTTTCTCGAAACTACGTCATTGTCGACTTAAAAATGACATGGACGTAATGTTGACGCATTATATTGTAGATACCAAAAGTGGTTGAAGATGTTCCCGAAAAAATTGAAAACCGTCGGCGTGAAAGCAAGTATTATTATGATCGTAAAGTAAAGTGCCTGCCTGATTTAAACATAAAACAATCTGTGGCAGTTCAAATTCATCCACAGATAAATAATAAATGGTTGGTAGGCGTTGTCGAAAAACAATTGAAAGATCGATCATATATATTGTGAACGTTGGTGGCTCCACCTATAAAAGGAATATAGTAAACATTAAAGAAGAACAGCCAAAAAATAAATGGTGATACACAATCCAACCATAAAGAACACGCAAATTGATTCCAATTCAACACCAGACAGAGAATAGGTTGAGCCATCTGTAAGCAGTAGTGATGTTCGTCCGAAATGTAACATAAAGTTACCAAGTCATTTAAATGAATATTTTTTGTATTGAAAGTAAATTTTTATTTTTATTGGTAATTTTGTATTTTGAAAAAAAAGGAAGATGTTATATGTCTATGGGCTTAGCTCTTCCATGTTTATACATTATATCTATGATCGACAAGTAGGGAAGATGAGTGTTTGTAGGGAAACTAAACAAGACATATGTAATAAAATCCTCATGTTTATAAAAACTTTAAGTTAATTATTTGATAATAATTATTATTTTATTTTGTGAATAAAACATCCACAACAAATGTATTAGCAATATATTTTAGATTCTCCAAATCTAAAATTGTTTTTCGACAAATTTTCGGCGAAACTTTCAACCAAATGTCTTCCACTGCGGTAGTGGATGGAAAACCCCTAAGAACTTACCATCTACAAAATACTCGGGTTTGAATTTTCTAAGATTGTTTGAGTTCAACATTTTTGTCAAGTTGCCTTTTTAGCCGAAAGTTAACAAAGACAGTCTGCAGAAATGAACACTTCATAGACGAAAGTTACCAAACTCCTTAAAATCAAGATATTAAATACAAACAAATTTATTTACACAAAAATTCAATTTAATCAACAAAAAAAGACATCCAGTTCCCGATTAGTTCATAAATTTGCGACATCTTCCCTGGTTGTCCACACGTTCGCCTGGTGCACACATTATTGGTGCTTGAAAAATACGTTTGGCCTATAATGAATGACAAAAAACAAATTTGATAAAATTCCATGTTACAATTAATCAAGAACAACACTGATAACATTTTTTGTACACACATTAATTGATTTCTACACGGCCCATCATCATACTTACATCAAACTTTGGATTGGTATCCTCTTGATTATTATTCATAATCGCAACCATTTCACTAATTGTTAACGGACGATTTGCATTATTTTGAAAACGTTCGAGCACGCCAGAATTAATTTGCTCGTTGTCTGCATTGGCAAAAGCACCAACTCCTAGCACCACGACAAAGATCAATAATTTAAAATTCATTTTAATGGTTCGACGCAATGAACTCGACTGTGGACGACAATTCGAGTTTAATGTATGAGCAAGCTTTGTACGCGCGATAACGTTAATTGATAATAGAAAGATAAGATACGAATGTTAATGATTAATAGTAAAATGGGGTTGGCTCATATTTTTTCCTAATAATTAGACAAGAGTGACAAAACTATCGATCGAGTGCTTGAACCGGAAATGGAAAATAAAATACATTTTTCTTCTTAAAAATTAGCAAAAATTTTATTATACAAAACAAAAAATTCATAAAATGATTAAATTACTATTTACTAAACTCGAGACTATCGAGTGGTGGACCGGGGACCAGCCCTTGAGCACGATTATCCTCTAATATGATAGTTGTTCGTGGATAATGATCTAGCTGAATGAATAGGTAACGATATTCAAATCGACCCGCCGAATTTTTTCGTACTTCTAAATTAACGGTTGCCTTATTTCGTATGCCTTGAATATAGAATTGCATTCGCATATGTTCGATACCATCGCGTAAAAATGTCGTATGCGCTACATGATTACGTCGACGACGCCTCGATTCTTCGCCATAGCCTTTAATTGGGGCGCCCAATGAATCTTGTATTCGCGTATCGTTTATACATTTGTCGAGCGCCTCCGAATAAACCGTATTCGGCGACGACGATGAAAATAATTCATTGAATATGCCGTAGAACATGATGCCGGTCACTCCAACCCCAACCAATATTATACCCATGTAACTGGCCGTTTTTGTATTTTCTTTAATTCGTTCGCCTATTGGTTTGACATCGGCCGACACATCGGTTCGTTGTTGTGACGATGCTAGGGTATTTTCCGTTTTATTTGCAACATAGTAACGAATTTGTTGTTGTATTCTTGTTAGATTCGAATTTGTCGTTATCCTAATGAGACGGGCCTGTGGTGTTAAAACGGAACGCAATGCAATCAACGACATCTGAAAATGGATTACAAAAATATGGAGATAAATCGATTAGTAAATTTAATACGACTACAGTGTACTTTGTGGTGACAAAACGAAGGATGGATCGCTGGGCTGACAATCCTCATCCTTAAACAAAAATGTTAAGACCATGAGTCCAGCATCTGTAAGTCACAAACTGAAAGACTCTTAAGTCTAGGACCAAAGCTAAAATGCTGTTTGAATTTCAAAGAAGTACATTCAATTAATTGTATCCACACGCCCACTGATGTTAGCCAACACAAAGTTAAAGATTCCCGATATGAACTAGGGAACGATGACTTTTTGATCACATACGATCTCGTGGCCTCAGAGGGAAACCACTTAAAGGTCTACACGAAGAGGTGTATTCCGAGGAAATAAAAACTAACAAGTTCTGCTACCCGACAAGACAAATAAACATTCAATTGCCGAATCCTAGGAATTTCCTATTTCAGTTTCGTTGATTCACAGGTAAAAAGGATATGTGATCAAACTTTGATTCACTGGAAGCTTTCCAAGAACATCTCTTGCGCCATTCACCTCTTATTTACCAATCGTTAAAGCTTCCAATTTCTAATTATGTAAATTTGGTTTGAGTCTATATTAACACAATGAAACCTGACAATTCCAAAAAAAAAAATTTAAACCAAGAAACGAACCAGATTCTAAATTAAAATATTCGCGAGTTTATTAAACGCCTAGCAGCTTGGCCCGGACTCAATTAAGGCAGTCATGTACCACCGGCTTATGCTCCCCAAACTAATATAGTTAACATACAAAATATATCGAACAATCGTAAATCGATCGACAATGCATTCTCAACTCAAGGCACACCATACACCACCTCACAAAACTAACCATGATTTTTTACATAACTCCCCGACGACACACCTTTACACACTTTCTAACATTCAATAGAATATCATAAGAATCTAATTTTATTCAAAATACAGAAGAAAACTCAAAACGAACATAGCATCCCGCATAGAATTTTTTTGTATTTCGATAGTAGGTACAAACACAACTATCTGAATACTAAAACCACAATAATCTATTAAGCTAAAATATATCAATAACATATTAGTTTTCTGATTAAATAGTTTATTATTAAGATAATTAAAAAAATTATTTTTCTAACCTTTAAAAAATTTCTGTACGATTATGCCGTCTCTCTATTATGAATTTTGACACTAGACATTTTATGGGCTGCCTGATGCGATTTCCACCTGTAGTATCGACATTTTATTTTTTTAAATATTAGTTTGCTTAAAATAATCGAATATTAAATGAATTTAACTACAATTTAATTAATTTGAATTATTTTAAATAATAATTTAGTTAATTTAATTAATTTGATATGGTTAAACCTTGTATATACGACACACTGAACTATAAATGAAAGTTAGATAAAAAAAAGTACAACTTTCTCCGCTCATATAATACGAATTTTCTCTCTCTCTCTCACACTCTCCAACTCATTTTGGTTTTGCTTTTTGCAAAGAACGATTTTCAAATTTTAGTTGAGGTTATCTCAGTTCGTCGAGAAAATGTCAAAACATCACAGTGCTTAGCAAACATATCATTAAATTTAAAATTAAATTAAATTAAACTAAAAAAAAAAAAGAAATTCCACTATTAATATTAATTAAGAAAAACTACATTTTTTTTTGTTCCATGTTGACATGAAATTTTACATAATTTAATTAAAAATATAATAAATAGTTTAAGTGGTTTTTATCTTTTGTTTCGTTTGTTGTTGTTATTTTTTTCGTGTTGTGTATATGTTGTAAAGTGAAAGAAGCGAGCGATTGCATTTCGATTTTTTCGTTCGAAGACGTCAAAAAAAAAAAAAAAGCAAAAATATTTGTGTTATAAGTGGATTAGGAAATATATTTTATACAAGTGAAAATATGTGAAAATTGTGAATGAAAATTAGAAAAAATATTTTGTATAAGTATATATATATTTTAAATAGATAAATTAGAAAAAAAGTGTTTTTGGTGTGGATGCGATTTTTTTGTGGTTAAAAATTTTTGGGTCACATCGAATTTGTCGCGAGCGCGAATAAATATCAACATTTTGAGGTACCAAAAAAATGGATTGGATTATAAATGATGAGCTAGGTTTGACTGTGGGTCATATTTTGGGTGGTGCGGCGGCAGGTGCTATGGTTATTGGCGGTGTTATACCGTATGTACCGCAATATCGTCAAATTAAGCAGACCCAGGATCCTGAAGGTTTTTCACTTCATGTCTGTCTCGCCCTGCTGATTGCTAATACGCTGAGGATTTTATTTTGGTAAGTGTTGATTTTTTTCTAGATTTTTTTTAATGAACTCTTATCTTGCGCCCACACACATTAGATTTAATATTTCTTTGATATTCCATAAAATGTTGAGTGTTGGAATGTATTTGCGATTTTTTTTTTTAATTTTCCGACCTACCCACACAATTGGCTATCGTAGGTTAGTTATATCGTAAGCCCGGAAATGTGAATCGTCTGGCGACATAAAGTGTGTTGGTACTTTAGTTTATATTTATGTTGCTCGTTTCGTTATTCGATCGGAACTGTTTTGGTCTTTCTAACTCTTAGCAATGTCTTAAGTCTGGTCTCATTTATCATCTTTAATGATTCTTAATTTAAAATCCATATTTTTGGGTCATTTTATAACCCTCACTCATTTAGGTTCGAGCCTGGTAACGCCTGATCCAACTTTTCTGAGCAAAGTTATTGAATCTCCTAGAGTATCACCTTTCTCAAAATCTTTATACTTTTGCATTTGTAAGTTGATGGCTTAGGCCAATCGTCACATACAAATCGAAAACTAACTGATTACATAGAGGCCAGGCTGTAACAGAGGATTTTCGACAGTTGTTTCATTCATGCGAGGATAGCGTAGCTTATAAGTAATGGGTCTTTAATATGCCTTATAAAGACTCAACTTGTTTTTAGGGAAAAACCCACAATTTCGGTTGAGAAACCGTATAGAAGGCTGCGTGCTGCAAAAGCCTTTTTCTGTATCTTCATGTGAGCAACAGGTGTTAGTTTGCATATTTAGAGTACTGGTTAATGTGGTTCGATAGCCTGTCGCTCAACTTGCATGCGCTAATTGAAGATGTGAATATAGCCGTGTCATCGGCATTTATTTGGATTTTGGTTTCTTTAGTATCAGGTTTTCGGATGTCATGATAGAAGAATGAGAAAAGCTGTGGTCCTTGGATTGAGCTTTGAGCGACTCCTGCTGCTATTGGTTTGGTACTGGAACTGTGTTGGCTCAGAGAAACGAAGAATTTGCTATTTGTAAGGTATGACTCGATTAGTTTAATTAAGTAGTGAGGAACACCGCATTGAATGAGTTTTTAAACCGTTATACCAGACTGTGTCAGAAGCCTTTTCTCTATCGAGAAAGGTTGCGATGTTTGAAGGATCAAATCGTTTGGCTTTTTTAATAAAATTTTTCAGCCTTAGCACTGCGTGGGTAGCACAGAGTCCGGCACGAAAGCCGAACTGTTCCTTTCGGATGTACGGTTCTATTAGGGAATGTTGAGCCTGTTGAGAGTGATTATTTCATGAACTTACTTACTCTGTTGAGAAGTGAAATTGGGCGAGTATGCTCTATACTGTTAGAGGGCTTTCCTAGTTTATTAATAGGAATGACTGTCAAATTTCCAACAGTCTGGAAAGTATCCTATTTTAGAATCTCGATGAAGGATCTCGGTGTGCTGTGTGATACCTCTTCTTAGTCAGTACTGAGTTGGGTATGATATAGTCACCCGGAGCTTTACTGTTGTTAAGATGTCGAAAAATGTTGGCAACTTTTAGTTTTTCGACGATCTCAGTGGTTAGATTATGTGGAGGAGAGTTAAGAAACCCTTTTAACCGTTTTAAGTTGATATTTTAATGACTTGATGGCTGCTTCCCACAATCGTCCGAAATATAAAAGAGATGGTGGTATAAAATGCCATTTGACTTCGATGTCAGGTAACTCGCGTTTAAATTCAGGGTTTGCAGTTTTTTGCAGATTCTCGTGTTTTTCATTATTCTTGGCTCCTACGAAGTTAGTTCTATTATCACTGTAAATCCGTTGGCATAGGCCTCTTTGAGGGATAAATCTTTTAAAAGCCGCAATAGGTGTTCAGTAGTCAAATCACTAACACCCTCCATATGCACTGCTTTAGTAACAAAGCATACGAATAGCGCTATCCTGGGTGATTTTTTGAAGCTGAAACTTTCAAATATTTCGGAAAATAAGCACTCTACGAACACAATGTCCAATATTAAAATTTAATCATTTTGCGGGGGAAATACATTAGTGCTAAAATTAGTAGTCCCTTTTCTCCCCTCCTTGTGGGTGGGGCGAGAATTAATTTTGAAATTAAAACAGGGACCTCTATGTTTTAATGCAGATTCGGATTCTCCGGCTAAAAATAACTAACTAAAGGTTAGTAAAAAATCGGCTAACCGAAAGTGGCCGAATTTTTTAAAAATTTTTAAATTTTTTTAAAAAATTTTTTTGTCTATTTTTTTAATATATTTTTGCACTTAACAGTTTTTTCATGAGTGCTGTACTTTTTAAAATATTTACAAAACTCGAAAAATTCAGCTTAAAAAAATTACCCGGTACATCCCTTGTATAACTTATTTTGATGTCCTTTCAAAACTCTTACTATCGATGAAATGTGATGCATTATGCTATCTCTGCGCGCGTACGCTACTTCTGCCGTTCATGATCCAATATTTGTTTCTAAGATGTGACAGAGTTAAACGGATTCTCTTTGACCATGTTTTGGTGGCAATATTTTTAGATATTTAGATTACAATAGTTTTTTTTCCGGTATCAATTTCCGGTATCCATTTTTCCGGTATCCATTTTTTTTTAATTTACTTATAAATCGTCGACTGACGCGAACAACGCGAATTATTTTGTTCACGTTTAAAAATCTTTCTATTATTTGCACAAACAGTTTCACTTGAAGCAGTAGTTTGTTGTGGCCAACGTTCGGATTAAATTGTACCCAATTTGAACCCGTCCGTGTTGATGTACAATCTACTGGATTATCGGTTGATCCCACGTTCCATTGTGTTGGATTCGAATATGTTTAAATTTCTGATATTCGATTGGTCACGAAAGTTTTATGTATGAGGCCTAAATCGAATCCAGCATAATGTGATCATATCGAATCAGTTTCCAGGATTTGTATTAGTTCTATAACTTGACGCATTATTTAAGTGAGAAGAAGCGCTCCATAAAGCTCAAATCGAGGTAGCGAAAGTAAGTTTTAAATGGAAGCAACTTTCATTTTTGACAGTTGTAGATTTGAAGTATATGGCTGCAGCATAGGCCTAATCTGAGGCGTCACTGAATCCATGCAACTCTGCTATCCTACATATCCCGCGTTTATCTGGCATACTTCGCGTTTACCTGGCATATCTCGCGTTATGTTTTTGAATACTAATACTATCTATAGCTAACTTATATTTGGAGGGAAATTTCGGCTTTATGTTCAATTCAACGGTGGAATTCACTACTCCAGCATCGGTTTTCCCATGCCTGTTATTTTTGCGTATACGCTGCGCTATTTGTTAAATTAAGCCTCTGACAAGCTTCTTCTGTAATGAAGGTTGCTTAAGACCTAGGATCTGCACTCGTTTAAAATTTATTTCGAATTATTCAAAGATGTCTCGTACAAGCGGGGAGTGTTCCTGTCTAACTTCTTTGTTAGAATATTAACACGGAGGTTTCCATCCTAGTTCCGAGTGGCACGAGACCTAGGTCTGAAGGTATGGTGCAGTCCGATGACTGCTTTAAACAATTTACTTTTGCGCATATTGCTGAGTTGTTGTATTCTTAACACTTTAGCCTTCTACCATTTAAGTTTTTTTCGGCTTATAAATTCGTTTAGCGGTTCTCCTAAAAATAACCGCTTTGTTTAAACAATCATTTTGACTTGTATGAAAACTGCCGTCTTAGCTTTTCCTAAAAATAACCAATTGATGATTACCGCCTCACAAATCTCACATCTTGGATGACCCGAGTCGTTCCCTTCGAAATTTACACAAGGTCAATTCGACTTCGGGACTCTCACTAGGGTATGTCCATGTTTCCAAATGGATGTTTTTATGAGGGGTGCTAAATATAATAAGACCGCAAAGTACTTTAGTCTGTCCCAGTTATCGGTCGCTCGTGTCGGAATTACTGATCTTTATTTTCAAAAAGGTATATCTGTAGGTGAAATGTTATCCCCAAAAATGTAAAAGTGCTACTGTAGCTGTAAAATCAAAATGGATCATAAAATTTATCGATCGGCATTCAACTGGATTTAAAATCAAATTAAAAGATGACATTTAAATACATTTGTGTTGCACTTAAATACTCTTCAATGAAGAGTATGCAAATTGTCATCAATCGAGCTTTCACTACCACTTTCTAGTATTACTCCATTATTGTGTCACATAAAATTGGAACCTCGAGTGATTTTTAAAAGATCATCTTTTATTTAAGAGTGTTAAAAACTTTCTCAAATTAAAGTCGATACTCAAATTTTATTAAACATTTTTTACTCCGGAAAAAAGCAATAGAATTTCTTCTTAAATGTAACTTCCACCAGGTTCGAAAGTATATTTCTCTGGCTAGACGATCGGCTCAGATTTTAGATTTTTATATTAGTTCATATAGACCCTGTGGTTGGAGCCACTCCAATGTCTTGTAAAATATCTCTAAACGAGCATGTTATCCTTATAATTCCACTGACTACTTGTATTCTTAAAAAAAATCACTGTTAAATAAATCAACAAAAAAAATATGAATACCCCCAAAATTTAACCCGACCCGCGCTTATGTTAAGGGACACGCAGTTTAGGATTGGTACGTGGAACGGGCAGTGCAAGAAACTCGATGGCCAAAAAGCCAAAAAGTTTACACCATGTGTCCTAACGCTATACATTGCTTTATAGAGGAGAAAACCTCGGCAATCTTAGTGTTGGTTTTCTTCTTGGGCCACAGGTGAAAAAGCTTGTTTTGAATTTCAAAGCAGTTAATAATTGTATATGTGTAAGGTACGTTTACGCATGCGACTAGCCAACCTGCCAATCATTTGTGTTCATGCGCCCACTGATGTAAGCCAACCTAAATATAAAGCGTTATTTTACAACAATTTGGATACTTAATCTGATCCATACCGGAGCACGACGTTTAATAATATTTAAAAAATTTTATAACGACTTATAAGTTTCCATTTCATGAACGTTATACTTCAGTTGAAAAGTTTTCCTTAAACATTTTTGGTGTCGTATGCTAATCGATAGATTGTGTTTGACTACAACACATGGTAATTATCATAAAACAATAGCATAATATACGTCTGTGCTAAAATTGAAATTCAATATCGCTTCGTAGGTTAAAGACATAATCTTTAAAACAATAAAATATGAGACATCTGTTGTCTTCGCAATGATTCACAAGCAATTTGTTTTGTGAACAAGTACAAAAAAAAAAAATTTCTTCTGAAATGCATAATTTTATTTATGCCCAATCTCTTTGTGACACACACAACTTGGCGCGATTACCAGACGCGATATTCTGTTACTTTTTTTGTTTTTGTTAAACTGAAATCAAAGCTAAATTTTATCGCAAAAATACGAGTGACATTCAAAAATTATTTTACTCCCACTCGTATACTATTACATACCAACTATTACTCAACTATTAAATTTTGTTAAAAAATTTACTTTCATATTTTTAGTTTACGAATTTGTAAATTATTTTTAGAGTGGTTTGTCTTGTAATACGCGGCGCCACTGTTGGAAAAGTAGTTTTATTTGCTGTACACGTATACCCGCTACAACGCGTTTTACTCACAATTGTCTAAACATTATTATCTAATCAGATACAATATGTATATAAGATGATTTGAATAAGACAAGATAAATACAGTAAACAAGGTTAGATTTAATAAATTTTTTGTTGTGTTGCGATGACACTTGCGCGTCTCATTTAAACTACTATATTATACTGTGTCGTATGTAAATTATATACATATGTAGTTTACATTTAATATAACAACCGTATGTACGTAAGTACTAAGTATACATAAGTAAATATAATTAAGAAATCTAATTTTATATTGTAGTTTTTTTAAATCTATAAATATAGAAACTGTAGTGTGTGTACGTGTTTGAGGCACCTGTTTAACTATATTCTAAATATACATAGTTATTTTTGACCCTCCACTGACTAGATAATATATTTACATTCAATTACTAAATGTGGCCCTTAACGACTAAAAACACTAATAATAGATTTTTACAGGCCATTGCTGGCCTTATGAACAATACTGCTTTAGAGGAGTTAACCCTTAGATCAATTTTTTCTTTAGACAACCAGAAAAAACTCAGTTATTCACTGCCTCGAGAAACCACTGCCGACAACATGGTACAACTTCCGCTTGTTGCAATTGCCCAAGGTTGTTAAGAAATTAAAACTTTTGTAGTGGCCCTAAAGTGTCAAAACACAGCAATTACATTACCTCACTCTCACTTTAATTAATTTTGAGACCAACCGCACTTGTAAATCGTACAAATATATAAAGTAGTTTTTTACTCCGTTCTTTTTCACAATCACCTACGCTAAGGGAGTGATTCTTTTCAATTCTTTGTAATACAGTTTTTAGCATCCTGTGTAAAGGAAATCTATGTCGCGATAGTTTTCGCATTTTGAGCGATCTGTTTTCTTGAAAAACTCATCAAACCAATCATATCTCGATTTGGTTTGATTTTAACAAATTCCTGCGATCCCAGGCTCCTAACGCCTTTGATGGCTTACGCCACGGCAGTGTCGTAGGTATGTAGCCGGTTTCTATTTATTTTCTCAGATTTCTAATGCATTGATTTTGGATTTAGGGCGACAAACGTAAATTAAAATACAACGACCGACACGACTATAATCAATTTCATTATTTTCAATGCAGTCAGGGAGGAAAACTATACAAAAAATCCTGACTTGGAAAATATTACAAGTAAATAAAACAATAATTTTTAATCTTTCCGGGTTGCTTGTTTCTACAAGAAGGCGTTTATGTTCCCCTTGAACACCTCTAAATTAAATATTGTGGAAAAGACCGACGAATCTATTTGATCCCATAGAAAGGTAACTCTATGAAAAAGGGTTAAAACTTAAATTTTCTTAAAGTTTTTTTTCCAAATGTAAAAATGTTAGTAGTAACTTATTTTAACTAATTTTCTTTTTAATGTTGGTTCAATTTATTTCCAAAAAAATATTCAATCATATTAAGCGACATTACCAAATTAAAACTTTAATCAATGTTTTTTTCATTCAAACTTGGTTTGATGAAAATTTTAAAATTGTTATCCCGAAAATACTTAATAGTTAAAATAAACTTTGAATAATGTAAAACCAACTTAAACATTTTAGGTTCAGTTTGATTTAAGTTTGAATATATTTTATACTGATTTGGAGCTTAATTTTAAAAATTCAAAAATTTATTTTATTTTGAATAGGGTTTGATGAAAGTTTGATAAACATTTAAAAAATATCGATCTGAAGTACAGATTTAAAGTTTTTTACCTGTACGTTTTTAAAAAAAAATAGTTTAAACTATTTACAATCAATTTTAAATAATTTAAATTTTAAAGTTATAGTTTTTTCAATTCAAACAAAGTAAGTATAATAAATTTAAACATTTTTGAAAGTTTGTATCCAGGGTTTTCTTATTGTGAGTACCATTTTTTTCAATTTAAATTTCTATTTTGATAAAGTTTAAATATTTTTAGAAAATTTGATTTAAGTTTGAAATAATCCTATTACCAAATTTGTTATAGACTTCCATCTCTTGTTTGTAATCTAGTTTGAATCAAATACAATAATTTTTTTTTGTAAGAAATAGTTTTAGTTCAAACCATATTTGATGAATGTTTGATTAATATTTTAAAATTATCATAACAAATTAAATTTTCTTGAACTGCAATAAATTAAAACATTTTACATCTTGTTGGATTCAAGTTGGAATAGATTTTAATTTAGTTTGAATACTATCGTGTGTTCAAATAACATTTAATCAAGTTCTTAGTTATAAAAATATAAAGTTTAAGTTGAAATGTAATTTATTTTAAAACTTGTTTAACAAGATTGATGAAAGTTTGATTACAAATTTTAAATTATATATTTTAAGACATAAATATTCATAAAATGTTCAATTGTTATCAGTTTTACTTCAATTGTAATCTACTTTGAATTATTCTTTGGTTGATGGAACCTGGTTTGATGAAAGTTTGATCAACTTTTTTAATTTGCCATTCCATAATACTAAATAGAGACAAATTAAAATGAATTTTCTTGATGAAAACAAAATTTAAACATTTAAATTTAATTTGAACATTGTGTCGGGTCAATCAAGTCCTGGTTTTCTAAATTTGGTTCAAAATTAGATTCAATCAAGTTTGAATAAATTTAAAATTGTCATTCCGAAATAAGTACTTTAATTTTAATTATGTAAAAGAAACTTAAATATTTTATTTTCAGTTTGAGTTAATTAAACATATTTTGTACTGATTTGAAGCCTTGAGGTTCTACTTCATTTTAAAATTTAGTCCAAATCATTTCCAAAATTTATTCAAATTTTATTAAATTTAAATTTAATTTTTTTGTTTTTTTTTCTATTTAAAACGAAATTTAATCAAGGTTTGATAAACATTTTAAATAAACTACAAATATATTTTTTGTTTGCGGTTTTGTACAGAATTTAAAAGGGTCGATTTTTCAGATTACAGTTTTTGAAAAAATGTTCAAATTATTTGCAATTAATTTTAAAAGAATTTAAATTTGAAAATGACAGTTTTCTTAATTTAAGCAAGGTAAACTAAATTTAAACATTTTAAATTTAGTTTGAATACGGTTAAGCATGTTTCTACCCGGGCTTTCTTATTCTATGAGTAAATTAGGGTCCAATAAATTAAAACTTTTTAAAATTGATTTTTTTAAATATTTATATAAAATTTGATTCAAGTTTGAAATAATTTCGTATTACCAATTTCTATAATTTTATAGACTTCTGTCACTTGATTGTAATCTAGTTTGAATTAAATACAATATTTTTTTTTGTAAAAAATAATTTCAATTCAAACCGTATTTGACGAAAGTTTGATTAATATTTTAAAATTATCAATACTTAAGTAACCGACAAATTAAATTTTCTCTTTGTGCAGTAAACTAAAACATTTTATGTAAAGTTTGATTCAAGTTGGAATAGATATAAATTTAGTTTGAATGTGTTCAAATATTAGTCAATCAAGTTCTTATTTATAAAAATAAAATTTAAGTTGAAATGTAATGGTTAAAAATTTTAATTATGTAAAAAAAACTGTAAACAGTTTATTTTCAGTTTGAGTTTAGTTTGAACATATTTAGTAATGATTTGAAGCCTTGGTTTCGTACTTAATTTAAAAATTTACTTCAAATCGTTTGCAAAATTTATTCAAATTTGATTAAATTTAAATTTGAATTTTTTGATTTTTGATTTCAATCGTGATTTGATCAAGGTTTGATAAAAATTTTAAAAATGTCGATCTGAAACTAGATATATATTTTGTACCTGCGGTTTTTTATAAGAGATTTAAAAGAGTCTACTTGTAAAGTATAAAATAGTTTTATAATCACTGATATAATTTGAAAAAAATTAGATTTGGAAGATATAGTTTTCTTAATTCAAACAAACTAAAATAAATTTAAATATTTTGAGTTTTGTTTAATTCAAGTTTGTACCAGATTTTTTTTTTATTTTACGAGTACCTTAAATTAATTAGGTTCTAATGATTTAACTCTTGATTTTAAAATTAAATTTCTATTTTGATAAAGTTTAAATATTTATATAAAATTGATTCAAGCTTGAAATAATTTCGTATTACCAAATTTTTAATAGACTTCTATCTCTTAATTGTAATTTAGTTTGAATTAAATACAATAATTAATTTTTGTACAAAATAGTTTTACTATTTTACCACTAAATTTGTTTCAAGTTTGGATAAATTTAGTTTGAATACAATTGTGCTTTCAAATAATATTCAATCAAGTTCTAAGACATGAAAATTATATTCTAGTTTAAGTGAAAGGTAAATAAATTCTACTGTGAAACTTGTCTACTAAATTTAAAATAAGTTTGATTAAAGTTTGATAAAAATTTGAAATTATATATTCATCATCATCAGCCAATTTTAAAAAAATCTTATTTTGTAAAATTTAGTTTTTTAAAATTTAATTTGATTAGTTAAAATTCTACTAAACTATGAATTTGAGCGGTGAATTTCTTTAACTGATAAACTAACTGCACTTAATCAGTTCAAATAAAGTTTGATGATTATAATTTTAATTCAATAGGTCAAAATTTGCATATAAGTTTATGGAAGTACGGTTAGTTTGAAAACAAATTTTTCAACCTTTGTACTTCATAATTCAAACTTTAATCAAATTAAATTTTATATAAACATTTATACGTTTTGTTGTGTTTGGATGGATTTTATTATTAATCTTGTTCGACTTAGTTTGAAATGAATAAAGAAAGTTTGACCTTCGTTTGATAAAAGTTTGAACAAAGTTTTAATTGATTTGTTAATTAATAGAATTTAACTGCTTTTTACCTTAAAGGCACTTTATAATTAATTAATTATTAGTTGTTTGATAAAAAATTTGATGAGTTACTAGATTTTAAATATTATTACTCCCAAACATACTTACAATTAGTAAATTTTAAGTTTGATTCATGACTTCATTTCAGTGTTTGATGACAGAGTTTTAAACGTTCTAAAATTTATTAAATACAGTGATTCAAGGCATACGCATAATTGAAACAGTACACATAAATGGTGTTGTTGTGATCGATCCCAACATGTCTCGACCACTATCTGTAATCGAAGGTTACCAACTATAATTATGTATTTACTTTATACAAACTGAATCCAGACGAAATTGTAAATATGTCTAGTAATTTTATTTTGTACATATTAACAATAATGACGGTTTAAACATTCAATTAGTATCAATTACCAATCTGTTGGAATTCATAATATCGTGCCAAGGCACAACAAAAGACCAAAAAAAAAATTATAGTGCGGAACTGAACTTATCTGGAAATTGAAACACGATTTTAGCACAATATATAATATTTTTGACATATTATGGTTACAATACTATAAAGAAGTGAAATTATAAGGATCGGTTCTTAATTATAACGATGTTTATATAAATTATTTAGTGCTAATTATAACTTTACTGTATACAGTATTTGTAAAAAAATAAAAATAACTCTCATTTTTAAACTACTTTAAATAATCTACACGATCTTATGTTGATCTACGATTTAAGATATGTAAAAAATAATAACTGGTTTCGTATATATATTGACAAATATGTAAATTTACGTTACTATACTAAACGGAACCGCTAAACAATAATTTAAATAATAGAAATCAAAATTATTAAAACTAGCGATCACGAATTTTGCAAATAATATTCTTGGTTTAAAACTATAGTAATCCCTCGTATGTGTTACTGCGGTGTTTTTCCAACACGTTTCTGTCGCGTAAGTAGATGGATTACTATACCTATAACGTAATTTGAAAGTAGGTGATCAATGATATATGAGTCAACTATTGATCATATAAAATTATTGATCATACAACTATTTATCATACAAAAATCAGAGAACATTGTATTTCTAATTATAGTTTTAGTTGTACACATTCATCACTGATACTCGAATGATTAAATTTAGTTAAATATTCAAATTTATAGTTGAATTATGATACTTTTCCAGTAATTGACGAGTCATCAATTATGATCATGATCGACTCGATCATAAAGGTTTATGTTTAAAAATTCTTTGAAATTTAGTCTTTATCCTCCATAAATGTTTCATATGGATTAGCAAATTGTTCTAGGTGGCACTAATGGTGCTAATTACTGTAAACAACTATAAATCATTTTAAAATTTATTTACGATATTGACATTTCGTTGCTTGCAATGAAATCATCTTCGTTGACAAAGCTATATATATATATATATATATATATATATATATATATATATATATATATATATATATATATATATATATATATATCTTAGTCATTCCTGTATATTAAACGCATCATCCGAAGGTCAATATTCTGGTCGCAAGTAGCATTTCATCGGAGAAAGGAATTTAGTGTTTGGATAACCAAGTAGCACTTTTTCTCGTAAGTATGTGACGTTTTCCTATTGGCACAACTTGCAAGTTGTCGATATAAAATCAATATGTTAGTTATAGAAAGCTATGATTTTCATCTTATGTTGAATTGGTTAATTTTATGGTAACGCACCTTGTTTTGGTCCAATTACTTTTTTTTCTGTGTATCCAAGTTAGAAGCAAAGGCCTTCTATTAGGCTGAACCTTTTTACTCTATAGGGGGCTATTGCCTTCGTTTCCTAATTTCTCTCCCTATATCGAATTGCCTTTGCAGGATCCTCGTTCGTGATTTTGTTTGGACAAAAACATCTTACTAATCGCCAAAACATTTGTTTACAATACCTGCGGAGTCTTCGAGCGGGTTTCTGCATGCTTTTTCTTGTTTCACAACCAAAAACGCAGTAAGTAGTACTGATTTTACACAGGCAGTGAACATTTTTAGCTTTGAATTTCTTGACATCTGAGTAATCAGGACGATTTAGCCAATTGATTCTATCTCATTATATTCCATTTGAGCCTGCTACGTTTAATCTGTCCATTACATCGTCGAACACTATTAAGAACAATAGTAAGGATAGTACACAACCTTATCTAACTGATCGTTTGTTTTGGCATTTTTCACTCTACTTGCCTTTATATTGAACTCTATTTCCAGCACTCTGGTACATTCCTTTGGTGAGTTCTACTATTTTCCTCGGAGTGCCGATTTTACTAAGTGCCTTCCAAATTGCGCTTCTATTAATCGTGTCGAACCCTAGGTCTACCAGGCGGGAGGTTGTTTTTTTTTATTTGTTTTTACTTTTCCCTTACTTCTCTGATGTTTTCAATCGATCACCTATTTTTAGAAAACCTCGCATATGGTTGGTTGACTTCTTTGGTGAAGTATTGACAGCTTTAACTCTCTCTGCAACTCGCGCCCTCGATCCAGTTACTAACAAGTAAAGTTACTGACGAGATTCTGTCTAGCTCGAAGTACAGTCTTCCATATTTTACTTGAAAATGACGCTCGGATTTAATCGGATTTGTTTGATCGTAGAGCATTGCCCTCAAAAACCGAAGTCATCGCAAAGTCATCCGTAAACGCATTAAAGGATCCAGCAAAATGTAGTTAGAAATTACCATTAACGTAAACCAAAAATATCAGAGGTCCTAACACCGACCCTTGGGGAACACCAGCTTTATCGGAAAAATTCTCACATCAACAGTGATTAACGCATACTACCTGGGTGAATTGTTCTTCGAAAGACATCAATAAAGCTTTAAGAGAGCCGCATAACCATCCCAAGTTTTCACGGCATTGTACAGAGCAAAGGACTTAAATCATTGATCAATGCTCGCTCTAATCTGTTCAAGAACTGAAAAAATTGCTTGTTCTGTGTTCTTATTCTTCCTAAACCCGAATTAAACTGAAGACAAAAGATTATTTTTTCAAGAAAATTAAGTATTATACAATAGAGCAGCAGGAGAAATTTCCACAATAGAACCGCATTTGAATTCTGTACTCGTTTAAAAAAACTGTTGAATATATTGGGAATGGTACTCGAGTCAGTAAATGGACCACCCGAACTATCATGTAGTTCTTTAATTTCACTTAACTCATAATGCCTTCAACTCATTTGTTCTGATTTATCAACTCATAGATCCTTTCCTAGTTTTTCCGAGCATTTTTACCACTTGTCCAAAATTGAAGGTTATCCATGACATAAGCTGAACTGTGTCTATTGCCATAGTTTTTGTGCAAACTTTGAGATGCTCATTCAGAATATTTAGAAAAAGATCAAAATATGGATCAGATTGGCCGTACACATCTCTCCAACATTCATTTAACAGCGCTTGACTATAACCAGTACGGGCATCATCGAGCTTCCTATCGATATATCTATAGATAGTTGCACCAGCAAAGTTAGTTTTAAACCGAAAATTGATTAAAAGAAAAATTATTTAACACAATAATTAAATGAAATAACTGTTAAATTGACAAAATACGTCATTGTAAAAAATCTAATTGATATACATTTCAATCCACACAAAAGTTTAAATTTTATATAAGTTAGATTCAAAAAAATTTATTCAACACTAAAATCAAATGAAACAACCGTTGATCCAACGTCGAGTTGACAAAATAATGTTGCAATTTGAAGTAAAATCCGTGGTCCTGAGATTCAGGGAGTCTATTTTTTACGAAAGTTTTTCAATAATCGGAAAGCATATGCCAACAATCTGGGCAATTTGTGATAGTTATTGTATACTTCATACTCGCGAACGGACTTTTATATATACGTTAAAAGATACACTCATCAACACTGTAGATGTTTTATTCTCGAAGTGTTCTGGCTTGACACACGGTGGCAGCTTCGTGATAGACCAAACGAGAATCGTATAAGGAAAGCCCTGAACGATTGCCACTATGTGTAGTATTT
Organism: Tipula confusa; assembly: GCA_963556175.1. Taxonomy (NCBI): domain Eukaryota; kingdom Metazoa; phylum Arthropoda; class Insecta; order Diptera; family Tipulidae; genus Tipula; species Tipula confusa. Next base: position 61,027,216 of record OY744475.1, on the reverse strand, counting down.
CATAGGAAGAGCCACCTCTTCTTATTTTATGTTTGGCTGTCATAATTGCTGCATGAAAACTTTGCCCAACACATCAAGGGGAGATACTAATTGTTATTGATGTTCTAGCGTCAGTAATGTCATCGACACATATGACATATACTGGTTGCTTGGTTATAAGAATAGTTATCATCTTGGTTATCAATTGCACATTGTATGAGACAACGAGTAGCAGACGTCCCGTATGTGATTGTTCTGTAACTTTGAAGATGCTCGTTCATGTGATTGTGCCAGTAAATCGGCTAGTAGCTCGAGTCGTCCTGGTGTACCAATAACTGGTGGTACATCTGTCCTGGTGTACCAATAACTGGTGGTTTTTGGGCTACGACTAACTATCAACAAGTGATTCAAAGACCAGCTACTAGTGGTTTTTGTTGAACCATCAAAGACGACCTTTCCAACTTGTAGATACGTTGCATGGCCAGTGAAGATGGATCGCCTAAGATGGCAGCCTCACAATAAATCGACCAGTGGCACTTCGAGTAAACTACACCCCAAAATGTTTTTCACATGGATGGTCTTTTTTAGTAATGATTTTAGATTCTGCTATAGTGTCGAGTTTCCAAACTCGTTCGATGTCAAAAGTTAATATGTTGCCTGAGAACTTCCAGATAACATCTTAACCACCTTAAGCTTTGAGCAATTCAAAATACTGTTCTGCTCCAATAAATAAGTCAATCCTTTCAGCCTTCACACATGTTGGATCAACAATTCGTAGATTTAGTACCACAAGATAAGTAGAGAATTTAGTTATCACTCAATGTATAGCTTTATCCAACCTTGTGAAGTGGGAGACAAAGTTTTGAAGCGAACGATTGGTTAATGAAGTTAAGCTGTGTTCCCGGATCTAATAACGCCCGTCTGACGACAGGATTATTGGACTTTCCAAAATTACAAAAGCCTTGGCCAAAAACATATGTGTAAGTGCCAGTCTACGCCCAATGGACGTAAACGTAATAAAATTGGACGAGGTTAACGGTTTTGAAGTAAGTGTTTGAACTATGCATAGTTGAAGTTGGATTGAAAACGTAATCACTATGCAATTTGCGGAAGTATCACGCTCGGTTTGACTAAAAAATTGTTCTTTCCGCCTTAGGATTACGATAAATTTGATAGTTTGTTTTAACACCTTCCAACCTAAGCTTGAGCAATTGTAGCTGTGTTAAGCGAGGTTGTGATCCAAGTAGACTGTCGCTGAAGTGAAACACGTTTTAGTTGTTAGACCATATCGTAATCTAATTGAATTGGGCTTCACAAGTTTACTTATCCTAGAAGCTAACTGCAATCTGCACAGTAAATGAGCACCTTAAAACTCCGAATAGACTAATTAATTTTCTAATGATGTTCGCCGGGGTGGCTCCAAAAAATTTATAAAATTTTATTATTTTCTGTTAATTATAAATGGCGGAACTAATCGACAAATTACTTCAGCATAAATCACAGGAAATATAAAATAAAAATCACACGAGCAGTGTTTTTATAGAAAAAGCTTGTGACAAGCACAATAAACTACGCAATCATAATTTTATGTTTTTATAGCTAAACAATTTTTCGGTTCAAAAAACATGTTAAATTCGAGCAAATTCTTTCTTCAGTCTTTTTATTCGATATACTTAGTCTAAATATTTAAATTATAGTATCTAAATATACAAAAGTATTTACTAAATTATTTATTTTTATTATCATCACTCTATATATTCTTATCAAAACTAATAGTTCAAAAGAGCCTATCAACAGTTGAAAATTTGTTTATAAAAAATAAACATATTTTTATGTACATGTCATGTATTTAAATTATAAACTAATCTTACATCTAAAGTAAAAAAAAAAGGTCAATGCGATGTTATATAAGTGTATAACAATCGATGTGATGATTTATATCAAGTTAATGTACGCATATCGTTCTATAGGTTTGAACGTACTTTGTATATGTAAATTTTTGTGTTTATATTTTTAGATTAATGTTTTCCGCTTATTATTAGTTTACCACCGCAAATTAGCAGCTGATCACAAAATTACAAACAAGTGTTTGCCGCAGAGTGAAGCTAAAAATAGTATGTAGATGTATCAATGTATTTGACCTTGAACTAAGTCGCATGCGGACACATGACGTGAATACTTTTCGTCATTTCCGTTAAATGTTTCGATTAATTAAATTTTAGAATCTAAAATATTTCGGTCTATATTTAGTTCTTATGGTTGGGGGCATTTGCGTGTATTTTAAAGACCTTTTAACGAAGCGTGATATCCATAAAATTCCATTACAGAATCTTTTGCTTATTGTAGGTAACTAAACGGTTTGATTCCTGGTCTGACAATAAGTAATAAACAAAAACACTTGTTACAATTATTAGCAAAAGGAAAAATGGTTTCGTCTTACTGTATTTGTTTTGTCTATCATACGGTGAATTTCAACTTTCTTATATTGGTTAAGACATACAGCATGTGCTATGTAGCGTGATTGGCTAAACCTTTGTTTTGGAATGATTGTATTATTCCTTGATATTTTTTCCCAAAGCAATGCAGTAGGCTCATAATGGTTTTATAATTTTTACTTTATTCGTACTGTGCTGAGAGTTAATTTGGTATCCAAACCTTTCTGCTAGTCAAATGAATCTGTGTTACATCCAAAAAGATACTTGAACATATTTTTTTGCTTTCCAAAAAATAGAAAGATATGCTCTGTGATCTTGAGGACTTGTTATGTTGTCGAATGTTTTTTGTTTCGGATTTTCGTCGATTACATGACATATTGGTCATAAAACGGTTAATTCAATTGGCTTGTAATGTTTGATCAATTTTCTAAAATCTAATTTATATTCATTTTAAAGTTTTTTGTTAAATAAAGTGTATATAAATTGGATTTTCGGCGACTCCTGGACGTATTGATCATAAAACGGCTAATTCAATTGGCTTGTAATGTTTGATAAATTTTCTAAAATCTAATTTATATCAATTTTAAAGTTTTGTGTTAAATAAAGTGTATATAAATTTGATTTTCGGCGATTCCATGACGTATTAGTCATAAAACGGTTAATTTAATTGGCTTGTATTATAATTTATATTATTTTATATATTTTTAATTATGTAATAAATTAATTAATTGTAAATTACAGGCAAAAACTAATAGAAATTATGTATATGATTATATCATTATGTTATTATATTATGGATTAACTATTTATAATATTCAGACGAATATTAATTTAATTTATTACAGTCTACCGCTTGGAGAAATTAACCCATTGATAGACTTTGTTTACAGTAGAATGGTGGCACACTGGAGTTGTTGATAAGGGATGACAGAATTCCAAAAATAAAACGCAGAGCACTTCATTAAAATTGTGATTGTCTTATGCTAACAGTAGTTTGGATATTGGCTTCCGGGAAACTGGACCAATTCTGTTATTAGTGATATACCTTTCCTTCCCTTACATCACAAAAATAGATGCTAAACTAGATGCTGAAGCTAAGCAATTTGTTAAGGACATTCTGCAATCAGTATGGGAAAGCACTCCTATATTAAAAAATAAATCTATAAGACAAAATTATCCTTAAAAAATAACTGGTCTATTGCGAAGGAAAAAATCAGCGAAAAATAAACGGTATCAAACCAGAGCTCCTCAGGATAAAACAGTAGTAAACGATTTTACACAAAAATTATCAAGAGACATACATTAATTGAAAAATAAATCAATAGGTACATATCTTTCAGTGCAAAAAGCAAAACTTTGAGAATAGTCTGTGACAACATACAGGAGTCCTCTGAAGCAGATAGCGCACGTAAGATGCTATCTACCTGTCCTATCATTCCAAGTTATCTTCAACTACCGGATGGTATCTAGACTCCAACAGGGGCGGAACCTCTGGAGTTCCTACTGAAAACTCATTTTCCAGGATGTTCCAATTCTTAGACTGTTCTCAATAGGGCTACTGGTCTCGCTGGAAAAATTGTCAACAGAAGGAACATCTGATTGTCAGTAAACAGCTTTAAGCCTTTTAAGTTAGCAGGTCCGGATGGCATTATTCCTGCAGATATCCAACAGACCAGTGACTTAATGATTTCCTGGCTTGAGGTGATTTTTGAAAGTAGCCTGGAACTATTTCATATTCCAAACAAATGGATGAAGTTAAAGTTATTTGTATATCTGAGGCGGGAAACGCTCTCATTGCGACCCAAAAAACCTTAGGCCTATTAGCTTATCCTCGTACTTCTTGAAAACTCTAGAAAGAGATAGAAGCATGCTTCCTGCAAGAGAAAATCGGTGAAAACTCCCCTACATTTTCTCCTAGACTCTAATTGATTTATTGGACTGTGAGACCAAGCTCCAGGCAAGTGTTCCGGATAAAACCGATACTATTCTCACAGCCTCTTTACATTTAATAAACGGTAGGATAGGAGGGATTTTCATATATTTATATTCCTATAAATATATTCCCATGCATGATATAAACCACCCGGTTTCAGCCACCTCATGATGATTACGGCACATTTCTATTGTACAGGATTTTGTGAGTAAGGAGATTACTCCTTTTTGTGAGTAAGGAGATTAAGGTATGTCAGTAGTGAAGACCTATTCTACTGTACGGAGTTACTGTACGGAGTTATATCAATTTCTCTGTGAACCTGTACTAATAAGAGACACTCATCTATTCTAATAAAAAAGAAAATTCTCAAAGCTCTCTTTTTGCCTCTCTGATCACTTTAGTGTGTTTCATGCAGAGCTCATCGCAATCAAAGAAGCCATAGACTAAATGAAGTATAATGTTATTTCTGTAAAAGATATAGGCATTTTTATGGACAGTCAGGCTGCCATTAAAGTTCGACAACGAAGCTTTGTCACGTCAAAAGTAGCACAACTGTCTCTCATCACTTAACGAGATGGCAGAACAGTTCAGTATTCAGCTTACATGAGTGCATTTTAATAAAACGAGGAATATGAACACAGGACAGGAGGTACTCTGCCGATGGACTCGCTCGACAGGGTACCTCCTGTAATATTTTACCACGCAACGCTAATGCTAATTACGAGTGTCATTACTGGACATTCTCATTGGTGAGCAGGCGACTAGACTAGATGTTCTCTTACATGATTACTGTAGAAGTTGAATAGATTAAGAGGAGGAGGAGGATACAATAATACATCTGCTCTGCACCTGTCCAGCCTGGCTTAGTACAGGCTAACATTTTTGGAAGCTCGCCTTCTGTGTGACCTGTCCGAGCTCAGTAGGATGAGTGTTAGGGATATCAATTGCTTCGTTAGAAGTTTGAATTAGTTCCAATTGGTATTGAGTGGAGAATAAAATTGTTGTGATAAGGCTTTTAGAACGGCCACCTTAACATAACCTAACCTAATCTACATATTTTACAAATTTGTCAAATAGCCATACTTATTCGAATATTCATTATAGAAGTCAACCAAAAGTTTAAAAAGGCTCATTACCCAACAGCATCAAATTAAAAAATTAGATAGAAAATTTAGCAAGGCAAGACACAGAGAAAGCAGATAGGTTTGCTGAATTTCTGGAAAGCATATTTAAGCCAATGAGCAGTCAACAAAGAGATACTCTCGGTAACAGTTTTAATCCAGAATTTGATAATATCAATGGTCCGTCGTGTTCTGAAATTATAGATATATAAAAAAAATGCTGAAAAATAAAAACCGCCTGGTTTTGACTTATTAACAGCAGAAATGCTGAAGAAATTCTCAAAAACTGTAATTATTAGGCTTACAAAATTAATAAATGCAGCATTAAAACCTAATACAAATCCTAATTATGAAAGGTCGCTGAAGTCATCTTGATTATCAAACCTGGAAAACCACCACAGGAAAGAACATCGTACAGATCACTATTGCCAGTTATTTCTAACGTATTTGAAAAGTTACTTCTGAAAAGACTACTGCCAATAATTGAAAAAAGAGTGGGTTCCGAATCACCAATTTGTATTCAGAAGTAAGCACTACACTATCGCACGTGTATGGAAAAACTAATGTTATTTAGAAAGCACTCGAAGAAAGCAGGTCTGCTCCACAATTTTCCTTGATTTTGCTCAATCTTTTCATAAAATGGATTGGCTAATAGGCAGACACTTCCAAATGTATATTATTATAAGCTATTGCTATATATGCAAATCTTGCAAGCCGTGTGGACTTACGGAATACAGCTCTGGGGTTGCTCCAAACATAGCAACATTGATATAATGCAAAGAAATCGGTCCATTCCGTCCAATCCAGTGATTATTATATAGTTATGATTAAAGCAGTCTCTTATTTGATGCCTAAAATGAGCACTAGGTTGGTAAATGATGTTTTTTAGATCAATATCTGCCAGAAGTATTGGAAGTTTGTTCAGTTTCTCAAACAATTTTTTATCAGCCACGCCAGCCCATGGACGGTTATCGACCGTAAGCAAAATGTTTCTATTTTTCTTCATTGAAAGATCGATCAATTTTTAAAATTTTGAGATGTCATCCATGCTTATTTATTACTCCGCCATTTAATCGAAAGTTCTTCAATTTTTGAAGTTTTAAAAGCTCTAGAATTTTTCGAAATTTCCAATTACTAGTAGCTTAAGCTTCTCGTCTACAGTACTAGTAATTCACCATTAGCATTTTCTTAGATAGTTTTCCACATTTTTCCCCTTTTGGAACAAGTTTTTTTATCAGGTATTAGTCTTCACATAATACTGGTCGTTGATAGTTTTTCCTTTCGAAACATAAACAATGAAAATTATCCTACCGATGAAAAATATTTTTTTTCCATTTCTACTAACTCACTGAGAGCGTTCACTGTTGATGGCTGCCAAACAAATACTTATCAGCATAGTGTGGTTTAACTTCAAACTTAAATTTTATAAGGTTGGTATTTTCATCTACTTCATTCATTATTCCTCAACTGCCACCCAGTTAAATAATTCATCGAAAGCGGTACCTGCTACATCCAATAGAACTATACCTACTCCTTCTATAAGAATTTAAAGTGTTTGTACCAAACAATTTTCTGAAAAATTTTCAATTGTTCCCAACTGTCCCTCAATTGTCTGCTTCAAATTGAGTGTGAAAGCTGAGTTACGTTCCAAGGCTCTTGATCCTGATAATTGGCCAACTTGCATAGTTGTTAGGCAAATTAAAATTTTTCGGTTAACATTGCCTCCTCGGGCAAAGTTTCGGACATCACCTTCAATCAACACGACTACTTTAAATTGTAATTTGCACATTTTAAAACTGTTTCAAGTTGAAATGTTCGTATTTTGTTCAAACGTTTAAATGGCATTACATTTTTGTCAGATGCATTAAGTCCATCCACAATGAAACATTTACTGTCAGTATTTTTTTTACTGTGAAACCAGAAGGAAAAAGAAAATTCTAAATTACTTTCGAGCAACAAAGAAAATCGTTTTTGTTTTTTTTTCTATTTTGTGTTTTTTTGTTACAACACAAAAAACAAAAACGATTTTCTTTGTTGCTCGAAAGTAATTTAGAATTTTCTTTCTCCTTCTGGTTTCACAGTAAAAAAATACTGACAGTAAATGTTTCATTGTGGAAAGCCGACATTAAATTTTCTAAAAAAAATTAAATTAGAACCAGCATAGGAATTAAGCACGACTTTTAGTGATTAAAAAAAATCACTAACGAAAAATAATTATTAAAACTACTACAATAAGGTTACATGATACCAACTCAAAACACGGAGGATTTACATGATACCAAAAAAAAAATCACTGCACAAAATTTATTTTATGAGTACATCCATACCAGTCGATAAAAAAATCATTATAGAATTGATAACAAATATGCAATATTTAAAATAAATAAAAGATATTATGAATTACAAATACATATCATACAATGTTTTATTTTATTTTCATTTATTTATTGTATATAATATATGAACTTTGCCGACTAAAAATGAATTTGATCAATAAATTTGTACATAACCGCCGAACAATATTTAAAAAACGGAAAACTAAATTTCTTTTTGTAATAGACTATGTGATAAACGTAAATCGTCTATCACATAGTCTGTTACAAAAAAATTTATGATTTTATACAACATAGAGAATAAAATAACAAAATTTAAATATTTAGATGTTATTATATTATATTTATTTTTGTATATTTTTAATATTTAAAGGCAAATAAATATATCAAATTTAAATTTTTAGCAAAGCAAAAAATAATTATTTTTATATTGACAACAACATATGTAAATGTCAAAAAGAAGCATACAAACAGTAAACAAAAGTGTTTTTAGACATACGTTTTTCTAGCAAAGTACAAGAAATTATTTCGCAGTGTTTTTAGACATACGTGTTTCTAGCAAATTACAAGAAATTATATGGATTTTTTTTAATCACTAAAAGTCGTGCTTAATTCCTATGCAGATTTGGAATCATTTAAATATTTTTAAATGTAACCAATAAATACGTCAATCAAGCTTAAAATTTTTTTATTTCGGAAATATGTATACGGCATAATTCAATCATTGATTTTTTTGGTTATGAAATTTTGTCTATGATTTTGTTATATGATTAACCTTTACCTGATATTTTAATTGTTTGGATAGCTATACTTTTGTGTTGATGACCTAATGGTAATAAATGCAATTCGTGCAGTTAAGACAGATTATATGGCACATGACATGGTTAACTTCAAATTACTAAAATTATTTATTGATTAGTTTCTGCCACTTTGAATGTGATCATCATGAACTAGTGTTTGCCAAAATCAGTATTTCCGAATATGTGGCATCGATTATTCCCATATTAAAAAACGAAGTAATTTCCAATGTTTGTGACATTCGCCTAATTAGTATTTTGCCTGCATTATCTAAGATGCTGGAACTAATTACGCAGGTGCAAATTCTTGAGCACCATAATAATTTTACATATCTTTTAAATTCAAATCGGATTACAAAACAGCCCACTACTGAGCTTGTGCATATTGTTGATGATTTGTCTGATATCTTAGACAAAGGTAATTAATTTGCAATTGTAATTAATTTTTCTTTCCTTTTTGACTGGTCACTATTTTAAATAGATGGAACTAACATAGAACCGAAAAGAAACATCAAAAAACGAAAAAAATAAAATGGGACAGAGCGTAAAAAGCTATGAAGCTGAGCGCACGAATAAAAAAAAAGAAAAGGCGGTTTGATGTGCATGTGACCATATACCATACTGTTAAAATCATACAAATTTATTTTCCAACTTTTTCATTTATTTTCCCGTTCAGGGCCTTCTCCTTAGGTTTAACTGATTGTCTCACCACTTTCTGAAAAAAAAAATCCGCTTTCCTTTTGCTGCTTTTCCATTTATTTTTTTAAAACCCCAAATTGTTTCTCTTACTAGTTTCTCTGCACCAGTAACAATTTGTTTAACTGTATCTACCCTATCGCTGTTTGATAAGGAAAATTGTCTCTCTGTCGAGCAATAGAATTTAGCAATTTGGAGAAGTGTCCTTGATAGGAGAACCGCAAAGCGAATTTGTAATCGGAAAACATTTTTCAGCAGTTAGCAATACCTTTAGACTTAGATCTATTTCCACTCTTGCTTAATGTTCAATATGTGTCAAATGGTGTAAATGGAATTTGTCAAATACAGACTGCAGATATGTGCATAGAGTACTGATCCTACGAAGATTTCACACTGAGCATACAAAGACTAAAAAAATATCGTCCAGCTAGAGTCCGAGTTCTTAATATTCGAAAGGGATACATTGTAGAGCTGTAGAACTTGTCTTATTCGATTAGTGTGGCAAAGCGAAATCATGCCCGATGAATTGAAAGTCGACGCCTTTCTCCTTTGCAAGGCATGAAAAATACTGTCTTGCATAATATTAAAGAGAATCACTCGTTTGGCGGACAAAAATATAGGTGGAAAAAAATGAGGATTTGATCAATTTTTTTCGCTAAGACTAGCAGGTGTTATCGGATTTCCATAGCAAATCTGGATATACAGATTTAGGGACTTTTTTTTATTATTTATTAAAACTAGTATTTTCAGACTAACCATCAATTTACATCTGAATTCTTAAAAACTAAACTATAATGAGGTCACTGTTGATCCAGCGATACTTCAATGCCTGTTCGTTAATAGGTAGCTGCTCACATACTGACGAGCTCGAAGGGTTTGGTCCTCTTTAGTCTTCTAACCATGTGTTCATTATCCAGTAGCCGAGAGGCTTCCGCATTAACATGTTGCAATAGCCTCGATTCATGCTTCGTTGCAAATCTTTTTATTTCGTGTTTTACATCCGGTATCCCCAAATTTCGATGCAAATCCTTATTACGAATGTAGCAGGGTGCATTGACTATGCTCAAAAGTACTTTATTCTGGAAGTTTTGTATAGGTTTGATGTTAGCATTTTAGTACAGCTCCAAAGCTGAATACCATATAGCCAGACCGGTTTTAGGATTTGATTGTAAATCAATATTTTGTTGTCTGTGCTTAGTTTTGACCTTCGTCCAATTAGCCAGTACAATTGTCTATATTTAAGATCAAGCTTCTTTATTGTCTACTTCACAAGCTTTTTCCATTTGAGCTTAACTTCCAGTGTCATACCCAAGTACTTGGCGGAGTTTATGCTGATTGGCGGCGGATTAACCAATTGTTTGTTCGTAAAGTTGACATGCGCGGATTTTAATTCATTAACTTTGATTTTCCATCGCTTGGTCCAGTGATGAATTTCTTCACTTGCATACTGAAGTTTATTCGCTGCTTCTTCGACAGTTTGCGCTGTTGCTAGTGTAGAGGTGTCGTCAGCAAACGTTGCTATGCTTACATGATCGGACTGTGGTATATCACTTGTAAAAAGTAGATATAGGAGTGGGCCCAGAATACTGCCTTGTGAGACTCCTGCCCTTACAGTTCAGAATAATCATCTTGTCTTACTCTGAAAAGTCTTTCAGATAAGTACGACTCCAGAAGATCAACATATGGTCCCGGAAGCATAACTTTTAGTTTATGTATTAATCCCTCATGCCATACCTTATCGAAAGCTGCTGCCACGTCCAGAAATAAGGTAGAACAAATTTGTTTATTTTCTAACGCTTTTTCTATAATGTCTGTAATTCTGTGAACCTGGTCAATTGATGAAAGTTTACATCTGAATGCAAATTGGTGATCCGGTATTAGATTTCTACTTTCTATTATTGGTGTCATTCTTCTCAGAAGAAGTCTCTCCATTAGCTTTGAGATGATGCAGGGATATCGGACGATATGATTGAGCTTCATTTGGCGGTTTACTTGGTTTGCTTTAGAATTTCTCCTGTTAAAAGATCATATCCAGGAGCTTTTCCGGTTTTCAGATTGAATTTTATTTCCCTATTAACTTCTTTCTGGGTTATTAGAGGGATTCTGCCGCCATAGTCGTTGCTTCTATTTTCGATTATAATATCCGATTTGGTCTCATTCGGTTGGAAAATACCAGCCAGGTGATCAGTAAACACTTCGGCTTTTGATTTGTTATCCCTGGCCCACGAGCCATTACTTCGCTTAATAGGAGGGATCAGCATGATTGGGGTTTTCATTCTTTTGGTTGCCTTCCATAATGAGTAGTCTTTATTTTCATCAGCCGTCAACTTTCCAAGAAACGAAGAAAACGATTTTTCATTTAGCTTCTGAATTTCTCGCTTAAGCTGCTGTGATTTGTTATTTAGGATCGTTTTGTCAGATGAACTTCTCGTTTGTTTCCATTTTTCCTAGCTTTCTTTTTTTCTAAGGCCAGATTTCTAATTTCTCTTGGGTAGCTTTTACCAGTAGTTTTGGATGCTGTTTCTTTAGTGTTATGCCTCGCGGCTATTTGAATGATATTTGTGAAGTTTTCAACCTCTTCCTCTAGCTCCGTTCCCGGTTTTAATCGTGTTTGTAGGCTTATATCGCTTTCTAGTTCATATCTGAAGCTAACCCAGTCAGTTGTTTAATTGAGAAGAGTTGGTCTTGTTTCCTTCTTAATTATCTTGTCGCTTATGGTAAATATCACTGCAGAATGATCAGAGACCATATCTGAATTATCCTCTACTTCAATACAATTTGATGAAACTTGTTTTGATATAAAGAAATTCAGTAGATCAGGATTTTTAAGTGGGTCCGGAGGCCAATATGTCGGCTTGCCAGTGGAATGTATGTTACATCCCATTTCATTTATTGCATTTTTTTAGTTCGTTACCTTTGGTTGTTGTGAGCCTAGATCCAAAGTCAACATGTTTTGCATTAAAATCACCTCCTAATAAAAATCTACCATTAAAATGTTGCAGGATATTCAAGTAGTTTGATTTCTTCAGGTTGTATCTAGGTGGAAAATATACCGCTCCTATCTGAAGGCGTTGCTTGGTAGATGTCATTTCTACTACGGTAAGCTGGGTTTCAGGAGATTGATATTGCATAGTGTTTAATATATTTTTTTATTATAACAGCGGTTCCACCTCTTGCTTGGTTATCCGGATGAATTGTTTCGTAAAGTTGGTAACCCTGAATTGTTAAGTAAGATGGTCTTGTAAAGATTTAGAGATGTAGTAAAATGAAAGCAAGTCCACGGGCTCGGTTATGTTCTGCAAGTCGATCTTAAATGGCGCATAGGTCGCTGTCGACGATTCGGTACGGGCCAGCAATGGCCTGTAAAAACTGATTATTATTATTTCAATGAAGTCTATATATATATATATATATATATATATATATATATATATATATATATATATATATATATATATATATATATATATATATAAAGGAAGTTGATTGACGATCATTGCATATCTATAAATATAAAATAAAACGATTAAAAAAAAAAAATTTCAAATTTAAATGCTATAGTAAAATTGTATGTGATAACATTAAATGAATCATATATGATGATTGAATTGACGAACCCAAAATATGGAATGATAACCTTTTCGATGTTAAAATGTTATCAATGTTAATTGAATTTTTTGTATCTGAAATGTGTGTCATTGTTTTGGAAACATACGATTGGGTCATAACAAGAACTAATAATATTATTAATCGAAACGGAAGTGGTGGTAATTAAAAATTTCGTTAGCTCTTTTATAGTATCCAAATATAAGAACGTACCACACGGAATCCGGTAGTTTTATGCATTTTGAATACTTAATTGATTTTATAAATTTCGCGCTCATACAAAAATTGATACTGTGCCATTTTCAAATTCGATTTTCTTATTTAAATTCATTTTCATTAAACTTAATGTTTTTTTAAAGAAAGGAATATGTTTATATTTAGAAATAATTGAATTGTATATTTATACATACGTAGGGTATTTAGGCAATCACAAAATAAATTCAAAATCGATAAATTATCATAATTTTAGTGAAATATTGATTTATTTATATGCTTTAGGGATACATGAATACAAAAGGGTAATCGAATATTAATTATTTGGCCTAGAACTATGTATAAATATTTTAATGTTAATGTAATGAGTGTTTATTTGATCCCTTTTTTCGAGAATGTTCAATTTTAAAATATGTAAATTTTATATTTAATTTATATACTAATTTTTTATTTTTCTTCCTTTTCAGGTAAGTCCTTACCTTGCTACTGATATCAACATTTTAAATAATAATTGTAAAGGTAAGATCGTTAAAAAAACATTGGTCAGCTACCAAATCGATATTCTAGTCATAATCCAGTTACATTAGTAACATCCGAGTAAAACTTCTACAATTTTTTGTATAAATTGCAACAATAAATATAAGTTGATTCAATTTCTTACAGAGTGCGGTAAAAGTTCCTTGGTTTTATGTCAAATATTATTTCTTAATTTCCCATGTAATTTTGTCCTAGAAAGTAGTTTTTAATTATTAGTTGTGGTTGCATCGAATGGAATAAATAACATTGTTTCTATTCAATGCTTTCGTAATTACTAATTGAGGAGTAAATATACTACTTTCAATACTGATACCGTGCATAGAGATGAAAAAAGTTCAATTAGTAAAATATGTAAATCTCGGTTGCCATCCTTAGCTTCGATGGTCGCATTAATTCTTTTGATAAATACATTGTATGCTACACAAATATTTCAATGTGAACCAAAGCACCTTTGCTGTATTATTGTCATTTGGGAACTCCTTTGTATTATATAGCTCATTCACTATGGTTAGATCTGCTATATAACGTCTGGATTGTTCGACCTTAATTTTCGTAGATTAAAACCAAGTCTCTGACTGTACTGGCTCCACACATTAAATTATCGACATAGACGTCCATAGATATTATGTCTGCGATTTTTGAATGTCTTGATTAATTTCAAACCAAAACTTGCCAGCCTTGACAATAATACCAGTTGCAAGATTGTAAATCGGATAATTAACAGTAAGTGCTTTTTCGATGTTTTTGGGAAGCTGAATCCACATCTTAATCATTTTACCGATTGTGCAATAGTCCTTTTGAGCTTGTTCAAAAGAACCGGCAACTAATTTAAATTTTGTTAGAAAATACTCCGCCATTATCTTTAAGGCCAAATTATTTATTTTAGATGAAATTGCAACGTCAATACCTATCGGCTTTGTGGAATTAACGTTTTTTTATTAAAATTTGTCAAATTTTATGGCTAAATAATTAGATGTATTATTCCATACAATCAGCTAAAGTGATCCAGCTCACATAATTTGATAATTTAAGTGTTTTGTCATCTGCTTGCTTTTACTTCGCAGCTGGATAATGATAGTTTTTAAAATATTGCAGTTTGTTTTAATAGTATAGACTTCCATGGCATGAGCAAACAAATTTAAAAAATTGGCAACAACCGTAAGTTATTATAACGCAGTTTTCATATTCGTATTCTTTTTTACCATGTACCATAAAAAAGAATTATCATTTTCAGCGAGATTTTATTTTATGTATAACTGTACTGCCGTACAACAGATATAATATAAAATATTATGATGATTATAGCCGATTTATATTCAACAAATTTTTAATCTTGAAAAAAACCGAGTCACTAAATTGGAAAATAATGCAAGTCAAACCGAGGAAAAATTTCTTCTTGTAAAAATAAAGTAATGACACCCGAGATCCAAACCCAAAAACTGTTATAAAAAAGATGATCTTGATTTTTACAAGATGAAAAGTTTTATCTTTTTGTAGTAAAACATATAAAAAGATGACAATACACGTATAAAATTAGTTTAATATACATGTTTTGGGTACTCACACAAATAAAAACCAAATTTTATTGCAATTTTTTTTTTATTTCAATTTTACAAAATTAATTTCAAAACCAACTTCTTCAAAAATTCGTTGAATGTAAATCGGCTATTAGATTGCATTGTAGAAAAAAACAAGACACTAGATTGAAAAATTATAGCCGATTTACATTCAACAAATTTTTCATCTTGAAAAACCTAGTGATTGAAAAATTAGGCAAGCCAAACCGAGAAAAAATGTCTTCTTGTAAAAATAAAAAGATGAAACCCTAGATCCAAACCCAAAAACTGTTATAAAAAAGATGATCTGGTTTTTTACAAGATGAAAAGTTTTATCTTTTTGTTGCAAAACATATAAAAAGATGACAATACATGTATACAATTAGTTTAATATACTATGTTTTGGTCACCCACACAAATCAAAACCAAATGTTATTGTTACACAATTTTTGTGTTTATTTCAATTTTACAAAATTTTTTCTTCTTCAAAATTCGGTTAATGTAAATCAGCTATAAAAAATTAAAAATATGTAATGTTTTTTTTGAAAAAATAAACAAAATTGTGTTTTGTCTAACACAAGGGATAAAAATTATTCCTTAATAATAATCAATAATGACTTATCTATCAATAAGTCATTGATATCACAAAATAAATTGAAAATTAGTTTTTATACGTGCGAAGTATTTACCTTATCTGCCTCATAAGTCATTTATGGTTTTTTAATATTAATAATTTTCTTTTAAACGTTGATAATTTTGTTGTTTAAATCCACCAATAGAAAATATCACTTTTATGTTCTGTCCCAATCACTGACTTATTTTAAACATTTTGACTTATTTGACGCCATCTTGAAAAATCGACTAAGCTGTTCCAAATGATTTTGACTGACTTATTTTGACAGCTCTATTTAAATACAAATATCATTACAATCTACTAGTTGAATACTAAAAAAATTACCGCAAACATTAATTAAAATGGACAACCAACGAACATTTATACTATTGACTACAATATATTGTTACTAAATTAGTTTTTTATACGATGTTTACATTCTATCAAATAAGTTTTTTTGAAACAAAGAGACGGAAAATAAGACACCTCACCAGCAGGCTTATTCAAATAAGTTGGTGATTGGGACAGACCTTTAGGTAAATTTTACAAAATAGTCAATTTGCTTTAAGTGCAATTTATAACAGTTGAACAAAGCAATTAAGACTTAACCAACACATTTGAAATAAATACGCCTTATCTGAAAATTATATAAGGTGTTTCTTATTAAAATGTTAAAGTTAAGTTATTCTAGATTAAACCAAGCTTTTTTTCTGTTACAATGAAACGTATTTTGGTTAATATTATTTTCTGAATAAGTACATATATCTTTATTTTTTGTATAAATTACAATGATCATAAAGCATATATGAATATCTATTGATTTGCATTTATAACTAATTTGAACAAAAATGTAGATAAAGTGAACATCTGTAGTAGTGAGGAAATTTAAAAATTAAATTGTCTAAGACAGGCAGTAAGGGAAATTTGTGTAAGTTTTAAATGTTTAAAAATGTGTTGTTTCAAATAGTTTTTAACATATTTTAAACACTTACATTTTAAACATATAAAAAACAATTAAAACAAAACAAATTGTTTAAAACAATAAAAAACGTTTGTTTTGTTTAAATCCATCCAACTTTTGTTTTATATGCGATCATTTGTTCATTTTGCATTTTTTCATTATATTAAAAATCTATAAGAAAATATCCGATCAAGTCGCAGCAAGTCGACTTTACCACCACTTAAGCAATCGGAATCCGCTAATTTTAGATGTTTAAATTTGTTCAGGGTGATATAAGATATTGAATAAACTATGATGCTTTCGTTAGCATCTTTGGCACCAAACTCTAAGACTGCCATTAAATACGTTGTGACCTACATTTTGCAGAATTAAAACAATAGTAAGTACGTTTGTTGTTGGTAATAAATATTTGTATAGAGTAACATATAGAGTAGAACCATAGAAAAAGTACATAAGAATGATAAATTTCCCATAATACTATGGCATTCAAAACAAAAAAAAATGTATAATGTATACTGGTTATAGCATGGCAATACAAAGTGAAAGAACAATATATTTTTAATTATATATCTATCCTTGTTACACATTATTTTGCATTTCAAAAAATTTTTATTTTTAGTTTTGTTTTTTCTGTAGAGGAATACGAATGCGGATCTAAGTAGCCAAATTGATTTTTTTACTTTGACGTTTTTGTTTTTTAAAACTCGTACGTACACATTTTTGGTTGTTGTTTCGCTTTGTACTGGCATGCAATAACCAGTATACATTATATATTTTTTTGTTTTGAATGCCATAGTAATATACAAAATTTATCATTCTTATGTTCTTTTTTATGGTAGAACATCAAATATTCAGGTATCGTGCAAATTTTTTTTTTCCGATAGGCGGCAATGCTATCTGTTGGAGGTTGCAAATCTCAACAATTGTTTTGTTTTTTATTTGGTAAGCGGCATAAATAAATGTAATAAATTTAACTTATTATTATAACGATTTTGTTTCTGCGTAAAAAATGTGGTATCCGAACAATGGGTGTATGGTGGCGTGGCCTTACATAGTATTTTTCAAGCGCCCTAATGTCTTTGCAATGAGCAGGTTGACCTTAGGTTGATCATTTTTTATCGATCGTGAATATATCACAGCTACATATGCATGTAAGGATCCATCTCCGAACCCAAATAGTTCAACTGACTATGATCTGTCGTTAATAATATAAAGTTAATATGTAATAATTTACGTACAAACTCTATTCAATTACATATTATGAATTATGGAATTTTTTTAACAGCTCAGTGACCTCCTTTCCCTCTAAATCTAATGTAATCTGTAAAAGTGTTTCAATTTCCAAAAATCTCTCGATAATTGCAGCGGTTTGAAGCATGTTAACAACCAGGTTGGTAAGAGATGATTGTTTCTTGACATTTCGTTGGCCCGCAGATTCCCAAACAATCTTTGAATTGATAGCGATTTTACGAAACCGATTAAAGGTATGTTAAAAGACGGATCAGCTTGTGGCACATATTCATCCAATTCTTTAATTTAGAGATTAGTGGTTTGAACTGGAGGTAAGTTAGAAAAAATTGTGGACAAGATCAATGCATGCAATATGATTGTGTAATTGATCGACACGAGATTTTAAATTAAAACAAGCTACGGAACTGTTAAATGTATTAACTTTCGTTTCATTTTTATTGGTGGCCTTTTTCAACTTGGTGATGAAATTTTCCGAAACAATGGAACGCGTTGATCCTGAGTTCGATCTTTATCTTGTACCTCGAAACTTGCAAACAATACTTGTAACAATGGGATCCTTTAATGAATTGTTGAATTACAGCTATTGGTAAATCGTACCTTGAAAAATTCGTCTGATGTAACTTTCGACAATGTTTTGAGTTTTTGCAGGTTAACCAGTGTTTAAAATTTGACCCTAATTTTGAACCAGGTTTTCTAAAAACAACAAATCTAAGTACCGAATTTTGTAAATTGTATCTACAAATTTTGTATTTTTATATTTTCTGGAGTGGTTCAAAACTATATTATAGCTGAATATTTTTAAAAATTTTAAAATGTATCAAAAATCCAAAATTTCTAAAATTCAGAAAAAAACATCAAGTTTTAAAAATATCCAAAATTCTGAAAATACTTATTTAAATTGGTCATTAATTCAGTGATATATTTGCCACAAGTTGCAACTTTTTAAAATACCGGAAAAACTTTATGATATATCCTTATCTGGGTTTTAAATTTAGAACCAAGCTGGACTTAGCAAACATTTAGTTAAAAAGAAGTTCTAGGTAAAAAGAAATATACAGTTTTACAGATTTCAGTAAAAAATTTACAAAATTGGATGTACAAAATACTTGCTGCAGCCATTATCCAGCTGACTAGCATTTAAAATTCTATGTTCTAATTTATTATAAATCCACATTCGAGTATTTTGAGTTATGGTTTAAATAAAGATTAGCATAAATTTTAATGACTCGATTACATTAATAATTCAACTGAATTTTAATAAAATTCAGAATTCATTTTGTTTAATTTTTTTAATATTTTTAAATATTTTTAAATATCTGCAAATATAAACCACTAAAATAAAATACTAGTATACTCGCGTAAATATGAATTTTTAATATTTAATTTAAAATATTTGTTTTTGGCATTTTTCCAGATTTTGAACGGTTTTATTCATAATTAAACTCATGATGACTGTTCAAACTAAAATAATGAGACTAATAGTAATAACAGAAAAATGTCATCTGAATTACTGACGAATTATATCTTCTTAGCATATTAAAAAATTAGTTCAAGATTACAAGTGACATTTAATAATATTTTAAAAAAATGTACATAGAAATTTTAACTTATTTTAGAATATTGAAAATTCTGTCTCGTTCATTTATAATTTATATCATCGAGCCCGACTACCACCATTATATACGAGTTTATATATATATATATATATATATATATATATATATATATATATATATATATATATATATATATATATATATATAAAGAGACTTCCGTCATTATTATTATTGATTGATATATAGTTTTTAGTACTATCATTATGTAAACTTTAGTCATATATTAAAATTAATAGTTTTTTTTATTGTCTAGCTAGACATCAACCTAAAATAGACAATAACCGCAGACAAACAAATTTTTCAGTTGTACATACAATTTTTTTGCTTGAAATGACAAGTGTAGTTTTTTGTTTAAAAACTATATTATACGATAAGAATCTATCTTATTTATAGATTTACAAAATATCACAAGATATATACATAACTGCAATTTGGTTTGATAAATTTACAATTTGAAATATTAAAATATATTTGTAAAATCAATTTACAAATTGGTATTTATTGCAAATACGTGATTGAACTATAAATCTGGTTGTTTTAATATCAGATACGTGCACACATGTAGTCGTAAACTCCCTGGCATTGATTTATTATTACAGTTAAGCGTTAATTATTATATTCGTTAATATTAAAAAATTGTTTTCCACCCAAAATCAATACGCTAAATGATAATGAGTAAAATAGTTTCTCAGTTATCCCGAAGATATTAATTTTTAAATATTTGTTTCACGATATGAACCATTCTTAAATTTTTGTAATGTATAGTCTTATCGAATTTTTATACAAAAAATATTTTGTCCATCAATGCTGAATTTTTAAGAAATAATAACTTACACACATAAAATTCTAAAATCTCTATAAATTAGATTAAAAAAAATTATTTAACACTAAAATCAAATGAAATAATCGTTAAACTAACAAAATACGTCATTGTAATTAAAAGAAAATCTTATTGATATACATTTCAATCAGAGAGTCGAATAGTAACCGAATTTAAACCGAATTTTTGCATTTCGCTTTTTTTGTTTGTTTTCTTTCCGGGTTCTACACGTTTTTCAGTATATCACGATTTATTTTAATTTATTATTATTGGATAAATTTATCCCATCCGTTTGTATTTAAAATGTCTAATGGGTAATTGTCAAACAACGTCAAAGGTACGTACTTGTTCTTATCCTCGAAGCTCTAATTGTTAAACCATTCGAAATAATAACCATAACCACACATAGTGTGTTTTTGCGTTTCAGTTATTGCATGCAAAATAGGCTGTAAAATGGAAAATCCCATAAGAAATCATTTTATAATTAATAAAACACAAAATTATGTCAAGTTAAAAAGTTGTACAGCTGGAAATTATTCGGCAAATTTCGAGAAACACATTGCAGCCTATCACTCTGAATTTAACATATTCTGAAAAAAATTGGTACAATATTTCGCTAAGGAGTTATAGGCTGTAAAATGGAAAACCCCTAAGAAATAACTTATAAATAAAATACAAAATTATGGTGTTTCCCAAGTTTAAAAGTTGTACAGCTGGAAATCAAGGCATCACTCTGGCGAATTTGACATAAAAGTACTCAGAATATGTCAATAAAACGTAAACCGTCAATTATTCTTCGATATTTATTTTATTACCTTCTAAGTAATCCCCATTGTGAGCAATAAACATATCCCAGTGCTTCTTCCAATCTTTAAAACAATTTCCATAGGCCGTTTTGGAATCGCCTTCAGCTCTTTATGAGAATTTTTCTTTATCGCCTCAATCATCTCAAAACGCTTTTCGCGAAGTTGTAACTTGAGTCGTGAGCACATAAAAAAGTCACACGTGGGTCAACAATTCCGCCCTTATGATACCGTTAGTAATTTAAAAGCTTCCGCACATGATATTTTGTTAGAAACAGAATATTCCAGGCACACTTTTTGACAATTAAATTCGACATAGCGAAATTCGTAGAATACACTAAATAATGACTGGTTGACAAAGCTATTACGCACAAACTAAGTAACACATTGCGCTAAAAACCATGTGAATAACTGACAGAAATACCAACTTAAAAAATAAATGGTTTTGACAATATCTCAAGGATGAATTGTTTAAATGAGAAATTCCGAGTGCTTTCTGATCATAATACAAGTAGATTTTTTTTTTGTATAGACAAATTATTTACGAATATAATTTACTCCCAAACCGGTTTTAAAACCGAACTGTAATCGAAATGTATAAATCTGAAAAACCGGAGCTAAACGCAACGAAAAATAGAAATCCGGAACCTAACCGAGAACCAGAACGAAATCATTTACGGTTCGACTCTCTGGTTTCAATACACACAAAACTCTAAAACTTATTCAAATTAGATTAAAAAATTATTTAACACTAAAATTAAATGAAACAACCGTTAAACTGACAAAACGTATTTTGTAGGTTAGTATTCATTACATTAAATAAAATTTTATTGTTTCAAAATGAATTAATCCTAAAGTTGGAGCTAAATTTGATCATTATTTGAGCCGAATTAGATCACTATTATAGATTTTAGATTTTTTGATTTAGAGACATCTCGAATTTCTGTGCAAAATAGATACTATTTGGTCTCAGCAGCTAAAAAATAATTGAACGATTTCAATGAAATTTAATACAGTTTATCATCTACTCAACAAAACATATTGCTAGAGGTATCATTAGACCACTATTTCAGATTATGGATTTCACAAAACACTAATCAACTTTGTGTTCCGCGAAGCACCAGGTTATAAATCAATGGCATAGCGTTAGTTTTTTTTATAGTAAATCATATAGTATAAAGTTTACACACACAAAACTAGTATATAAATTATATATTACTATTATTTTATTATTAAGTTCAACAGATCAATGTATGTTTTGTTGTTGTTGTATTTATACTCTGTTGACTGTTGATGCGATTGTAAACATAACAATTTAATTTGATTAAAATTTGAAATAATAAAAAAAAACGTAACATGCCACAACGCATAGTCACGTCACATATTATCGCGCGAATAGTATCACAAATTTAAATGGGCAATCATCATCAGTGCGTAAACTGATTGTTGTGTTGTAAGTTTAACGAACATATATATTAAAGCGGTTTTTTATCGTATCGGTATTTTTATCGTATATGTTAGGCGGTTTGAATGTGCGATAACACTCTAAGCTTATCGGGAATTAATATTTAGCCACCTAAAATCGTTGTGGGAACCCAAATTGATTTTTGGTACAAATTAATTATTTACGTAGAATTAAATGGTTTTGTGCTAAGAATTATGATACGAGTAAATTGCCTATTAATTAAGCGTTTGATAGTGGTTTAGATTTAGATTTGATTGATTGGTTTACGATAACGGAATAATTATAATTTATAAATTAATCTCTTTAGGTCACATAAGTAGATAAGAGTGTATTTTATTGTACTCAGAATGAACCAAGGTGATATAATAATATATATCAGGTTTATATTAAAAAACAGATCTGGGTCTTCTGTACAAATATTTACACGAGTGTAAATAGATTATCATATATGATGAAGATAACGCGTATAAATTTAGTGATAAAAAAGTATCTTTTTATACACTTGAGTCAAGAGCACTGTGTATACGATGTATAGATATATAGATAAAAATGACAATGTAAATGGTTACAGACCACCCACTTCACGTGGATGTATTATATATCCATTTTGATACATTTCATCAGCATAATCATGAATTAATTGATTAGAAACAATTACATAAATTTTAATCGATTACCTTTCGTGCTATGTATTATTATGCAATTATGAAACAAATATTAGCAAAGGGTGCTTACAATTACATATTACATAGCAATTTATCTTTAAATATAGGGTAATTCATTGTATCTACGCTGTTAGTCTTAGCATGTTGAAATAATGCTTTAATATAAAATGAGAAAATATTTTAATTCACAATAACTCTGTTCAGATTACCTTTACGACCAATACTGGCAAGGCATTTACAACTTAACATCTACGACCATTAACCTTACTTCTTTATCAGCCAACATTACCGCAAAAAATACTATACTTTATTCATCAAATAGCATTCTACAAATTAAAATAATTGAAGATTATTTAGCACGAATTTCAAATGAATTAATTGTTAAACAGAAAATAACGTTATTGCAATTAAAAATACAATTAATGTTCATTTGGTGAGTCATTCAAACAAACAACCGTAAAATTAACCAAATGATTGATTGATAAGACTGTGAGACCAAGCGCTTGTCAAGAGTTGCGGTTAACGCCGGTCCTATTACCACAGCCTGTTTACATTTAACATACGGTGGGATAGAAGACCCGGTTTCAGACATCTCATGATCATTACGGCCCAATTATATTCTATTTTTGTGGAGTAGGGAAACGAAAGGTATGTCAGTAATGACAGAATTAGTTAACTTTAAATTAATACAACTTAGATTTTAAAAAAATTGATTAAATATTGCAAATAAATTGAATGAACCGTATTATGACCAATTTTATCAATTGAATCAACCGTTTTATGACAAATACCAAACAACCGTAAAATTTACCAATACTCTTAAAGTCACACAAAATTCAAAAATGTACATAAATTATATGCAGACAATAGCCAAACATTGCGTTCAATTTGTTAGAACGGTGACACAACCAGTTGCATGTAGTTTAGGAGTCTAAGGATTATTAACTCCCCTAACCCAGTTTAGGGTCGTAATATAATAATATAAGACTAATAAATCGGGTTTTACAAGCCATTGCTGGTCCGTTTC
This sequence comes from Tipula confusa, assembly GCA_963556175.1. NCBI lineage: Eukaryota > Metazoa > Arthropoda > Insecta > Diptera > Tipulidae > Tipula > Tipula confusa. The sequence goes on along the minus strand of OY744475.1, from coordinate 61,002,789 downwards.
GGATCAACTGTTTGCCTCCATTGAATTCGATCCCAAGCTTATTCTTTGAAGAAAATAAGTCGTTCTATACCACGATGCTCTGTGCTTGACAAATGGCAACGATCCTCTCAGAGATCATTGCACTATCAGTTTAGGATCGGCTCGTAGAATGCGCCGGAGCCTGCGTACTCGCTATCCTTTTATTTCATGATCGAGATCAAGAGTTTTCTTATTAAACTCCTGATCTCGTGGTTGAATAAAACTCGGTAAGTGTCGCCATCGTCGCGGTTGAGACATATATCATGCGCATGATTCTTCTCTCGAATGTCTTTAACCATCTTTTATACTCTTCCGTCAGGGTCCAACTCTCACACCCATTCATGACACCGGATTTGATCAACACGATGTCCAACCTCAGCTTATCGGCATTTGCAATGTCTTTAGATGTTAGTAGTGGACTTAAGGCTTACAAAGCACGGTTACCAGCGATAAGACGCGCTTTACTTTACCCTACTACACAATTATTATGAGCAACAAAGAACCCGCGAAAATTTTCCACTGGAAAGTTTATCTTAATACTCTGAAGAATAAAAGGAGAGTCTATGTGACGAAAAAGTACATTACCAATAAACTTGCGCAATGCTGTTGCCTGCGTTTTTCCATTGTCGCAATTTTATACGCATTACAATGTACAGTGAAAGGTGGGAAAAAGGTTGGTTTTTTTATAATTTAGAGTAAAACCCACTTTTGTACACCCTCAATTCTATTAATGTGGTCAGCGTTATGAGGGCACGAAACTGCTGCTACATATGTATGCAAAGTAGAGTGCAAATAGTGTATTTTGATTTTTAATCTCGATGGTCCATCGGCGAAAAAAGCTTAACATAGATATGGCTTTCGATACACTCTGATCAATGTAGCTTGAGAATGAAATTATTGATCTTGCATTTTTGAATATTAAGTTACTCTTCACACCAAGTACAAATCTTGTCAATATCCTCTTGAAGCCTGTAAGAGTGACTTGAATCGTTAATTGATAAAAAATATCTTAAGTACATCAGCAAATAAAAGCACAGAAAGTGTTGATTTATATTAGTGATGGCGTCATTAAATATCAGGAAGAGGTATGAACCTATATTTAATCCCTGAGGATATGGTGTATATGGTGTCAATTTGCTGATGTACTCTACTAGGTTGGTAGTTGTTAATCTGCCAGGCGTAAATCCACGTTGATGAAATGATAGACGGCTTAGAATTATTTTCTTGAAGGGATTGCAGACTTAATATTTCAAATAGTTTAGGTAAAATTGAAATAGTTGCAATTCCCCGATAGCAGGGTATTTCATTTCTTTTACAAAATTTGAAAATGGGTGTGTCGAAATTTTCCATTTCATCAGGGAAAATTCCGGTTTGCAATGATTTATTAAAGATGAATTTTTGGTGGTAGATTGATTATTGCAAGAGAACAGGTTTCCCAGGCTTCGCTAATCAACTTCTTAACTTTCCCAATGGATTGAGTCATAAGCTTGCAGGAAATACAAGATCAACTAATGTACGTCACGAGATGTTTAGTAATATCTAAAAAATAATCATTCTCATCGAAAAAAATTTATCGGAAAAAACTTGATCGGTTGATTGATCGATTCGGAAGAAATTTTCCTTGATGGTCACCTACAATTTCCTCCGCCAAAAGAGTGGTTCTTTCCAAAGGAGTGCAAAGTAGAGCTATGCTTTGCCATACTAATCTAATAAGGTAAAAAAAAATAGTACCCTATAATATCCCCTCTGAATATCAAAAATTTGGAGTTAATGCAATCAACCCCTGGGAATGGGTTCTTTAGAACTCTTCTTTAGAAGTTACGAGAACTGTGCTCATTGCTGACTGGATGTATTCTTAAAATTTTTAGCTTGTGATTCGCTTCGCAGTTCTCCCTACCAAAAACCGTTTTGTTCTTCCGGGTGATTGAAAAACGTATTAGCATTTTTTTATAGGCTTTCTTTTGCTCAGTAGCAAGACGACACTCCTCCTTAAACCAATCATTTTTGGGTTTTTACCATACTTAGTTACTTGGGTGGCACTGACATCCGTAGTTTTCAATATCTCCCATAGAGCGTTTACATCATTCAACATTTGTTTGGTCGCCTCCTACGAAAGGATGATGTGGTAGAATTCTAAGGATAACTCGTTTAGAAGTATCTTACGAAGCACGAAAGTGCTTCCTAACCACAAGGCCACAAGTAATTTACGAAATTTATATAGGAGTCTTAAAATTATGTATGTCGTAATGTCAATGATGTATTTAGGGCTAGAATAAACACTTTCGGATTATTAGAACCAGATGTGTACTTAATACGATTTAGGCACTCGTACCCAATGACTTCCTTACCAATCACGATTTAAGAGCAGTACATAATGATCCATACTGATTCAACTCGATTTCAGCTAATAGTCAAAGTTGGCGATGAAGTTATAAAAATCACTCACTTAGAATTCGCGAAATGTACTAAAAAAAATATATAATATACCATAAATATAATATATAATATACCAAAAAAAAGTTACAACATATTACTGCTCTTTTTGGTAATCTTTGGTCTTTATGGTATCGCCATCAAAATTAAAAAGTGGTATTGATTGAAAAGGTTAAGCCACGCTATAATATAAAATACTTGAAGATATATATATATATATATATATATATATATATATATATATATATATATATATATATATATGCGCAAATTCAAAATTACACATAAGACGCGCATCATCTTCTAAATAAGTAATTTTCCTATTTAAAGTGAAAGATGAGCAAACGCAAACGGAAATAAATATTTATTTATTTAAATGTTATTATTTTGTTTATTTTGTTTGCATGTAGGACCGAACACAAATTTAAATAAATTATTAAAATTAATAAATTAATTTAATTAAAGTGATTAATAGAGAGTAAAATTTTGTTTGTTCACAAAAGGAAATTACGTTTGTTGAAAGATATTAATCTTTTCCGGCATTTTTAGTTGTTGTTTTAATTGTTAAAATCTTGCTTATTTTAAATGAGGGGGGTCTACTAAAAATAGTTCGCAATCTAAATGTTCTGTTTATTTATTTATTTGACTTTTAGTTTTACTTGTATTGAAAATTTATTGTGTTGCCATTAATTATTTAAGTATTTCGAAACTATTAGAATTGGCCTAGCTTCAAAAATTTTCTAAAAATTGATTATATTAACAAATCAGCTCGTATTAAAAAAAATGATTAGCGACCGAATTTATCTGGGAATTATCATTTAAATTCTGTATTAAATTATTGGGGTCACCAATGTAGCTAATTTTTTCGTTAATATTTTGTTTTACTTTATTACAATATATCGTCTCCTGAACTCTAATGAGGAATATGGTTCTGATTTAACTTACTTAGTTAAATTCATCTATGACTCCACCCCATTGCGGATTTAAATCAGCGCCACGCTGTTTGCCCTAACATTTAAACCAGCTGAAAAGAATTGGTTCTTGCGTTCACAGGAAAACAGGAGCTTTTTTAGATTTTACATTGAATTTAATCTAACGCATGACATACTATTGGTGAAGTCGGTAGGATTTCTTTACTTTTCTTAATTAAATATTTGTAATTTCCATAGTAGTTCCCTTTTATTTTATATTTAATTGTTGAGGTATTTGCCTTATATCATTTATCAATTTTTGAACTTCATTTTTCTATTTGCATCTCTGTCTAAAAAAGGAACCGCTTAGAACTGGACATTTTAAAACTGAATATTTCAAAATAGGATTTGACAAAACGAGATAAGGTACAAAACGAGATATGGTACAACACTGGATATTTCAAAACAAGATATTTCGACATGTGATATAAACTTAAAATGGTTTTTTATAAAAGTTCTGGAATATGGCCAATTAGGGAGGAACTCGGCGAGCTCTTAACCGATTATGATGAAATTTTAGAATTTAGAATTTTAGAATGGGATTTTAAAATGATTTGTTGGAAAAGTTCTGGAATAAGGCCAGTAAGGTTCCATACTTAAATATTTCTAAGGAGAGAAACATAATTTTCCTTCACTTAATGTTTATTTTTAGTTACTGCTTTTCTCATCTTATTTAAATAATCATTGACTTGATCAAGTTTACTATCAGTAAAATGTATCTTCATCTATTTTTTATTCTTCTACTTAATATAACTTTTCTTCACTTTAGAGAATCTATGTGGGAAAAATTAATTAATTTTCATCAACATTTTCATCCTACATATCGAATTTCATCATAATCGGTTAAAAACACGCCGAGTTCCTTCCTTATTGCCATATTCCAGTTCTTTCCCAAAAAATCATTTTAAAATCCCATTCCCATTCTACATATAGAATTTCATCATAATCGGTTAAGAACCCACCGAGTTCCTTCCTAATTGGCCATATTCCAGAACTTTCCTAAACAATCATTTTAAGTTTAAATCACATGTCGAAATATCCTGTTTTTAAATATTCTGTTTTGTACCATATATCGTTTTGTACCTTATCTCGTTTTGAAATATCCAGTTTTGAATTATCCAGTTTTGTACCATATCTCGTTTTGTACCTTATCTCGTATTGAATTATCCAATTTTGAAATATCCAGTTTTGTACCATATCTCGTTTTGTATCTTATTTCGTTTTAAAATACCCAGTTTTGAATTATCCTGTTTCGTCAAATCCAGTTGTAAAATATCCAGTTTCCACTGGTACCCTTCTAAAAGATACTGTTTAAAAGTTCCCAACTAGTGTGTTTATTTATTATAGAGTAAGAGTTCCTTTTTATGATAATTTTTTTTACTTATTATCAGACGTATTGGAGAATAGGTTGAGTTTAGGTCGCGTAGAACTTCAAAGGATATTTTTTGCTTTTAAAATATTCTTTAACGGTCTCCTTTGGCTAATCTATTTCATAATTTACTGAAAAAACTGAAATTTAGGTAGGTCATTATGTAGGTTATCATTTCGTTTGTACCAAAGAGTGTTTGCTATTCCACGTAATACTTTACTTTACTTTGAAAGAAAAGAATATATGAAAGATATTTAGCTGTGTTCGCATATGGTATTTGTAAATATAATTGTATTCCTTGGGAAAACCCAGCTGATATTTGTTTTAGTTCGAAAATGTCTTCTTCATATTTAACGCGAAAATATCGATTATCAATATAGGATTTCAGAATTAGAAATCATTCTTTGGGTAAGTCTCGGTGCAATTTATATTCTAACCCAGGATCCCATACTTTATCGAAGGCTTGGGCTACATCCAAAAAAAACGCAGAACATATTTGTTTATTTTGAACCTTCTTCTATGATCCTATAATATTCGTGATCCTGTGTACTTGTTCACTAGTAGTAGAATAATTTTCTCGAAATTCAAATGAATGATGGATGCGGTATTAGATTTTTTTTTTTAAATATTATAACTTCATCCTTTTTGCAGCAGTTTCTCAAAAATCTTGGGGAATACAGGTTATGATTAATTTCAACGTGTGGTTGAAATGTCTTTTCCAGATAAACAGTAAAAAGTTCTGCTTTTTGTTTAGTATTTGTTATCAAATTTTCTCCGTCATTTTCAATTGGTGATATTCGATAATTTGGTCCAGTAAGAAGCTCAGATTTAAAAATTTAATAAAGCAAAAAAGGCTTAATATATTTCTAAATTTACTTTTTTCTTTGAAAGCACCATTCTCCTGGTTATTTATGGAAAATGATTTAATTCAAATAGAAGCCGTGTCTGGCCTTTGCGTACTCCATTCGGTCGGTCCAATTTCTGGGCACATTTTGGATTGTGTGCGGATCTCTATTGGCTTCAATTATTTATGGATTGTCTATATAACACTTGTCCTTCACGGCACCCCACAAATAATTATCCAAAGGTGTCACAGCTCCTTACCGGCCAATTCACGTCACCGTTTCGACTGATAATGCGGCCATCGAATCTTTGACGCAGTTTCACTATTTTAATACCCGATGTGTGGCATGGCGCACCATCTTGCTGGAACCAGAGGTAAATATCTTTAAGATATAGCCACAAAAGATGTTAACATGTCGCGATAATTGATTCCGTTGTTCTCGGCCATTGGCGTACATTTTCGGCTGAACGACCACGGCAAGCACGGGTACGCGTTGGATTGTCGACAAGGTAGCCTGTATCACACACTTTAATCACAAACTTCTTGATACCGTTGGGTGTGAGTCCCGTGTTTTGACCAAATTTTGTACGATATTTTCTTGGAACCAATTGTCTTTGTTGTGGAAGTAAATTTCCAACATTTCCCACTTTTGTTGAAGCGTTAAGCGACTCATTTCGTCAACTAGAAATAATATACTGAGTTTCTGTCAAAGAAAGGATGACATTAGTGTTGCCAAATCCAAAATAACTATATGTCAAATCTGAACCGGTTATTGGGACACCCTATAGATAAACCCTAGTTGCTTAATAAATAACTTGTTAAAATCCTCTTTATCTAGATTTTATGTCTTGAGGGACGATACATTGAAGAGACGTTGATTTTTTTCTTATTATTTGATTGAATTTTGATAGTAGTTACTGGCTTACTTTCTTCTTCAATTTTTACTCCTTCATGATGTTTAATGTTTTCTTTCACAAATATTATTGATTCTTCTCATGCTTTTTCAGGTTGTTGCAAAACGTGGGAGAAATTTTTCTCAGCTATCAAATCGTTTTTTTTTTCAGGGTTGCCAACAATTTTTTATTTTTATTTTTTTTTATTTTCCAAAAAACAAATATTACTGCACAAATGGCGGCAAATTCGAATCTTGTTAATTTTGGGACATTCTTTATTAAGCGCTTTGATACTTTTAAATATTTTTCAAGCATATACTTAGTAATATCATTGGTATCTTTAAAATTGACTGATTTTTGAGAAATTATCCGTTGCTGCCTATATGCTACCACTTGTGAAAATGTCTTTCGTCCACTTACCATACTTGGAATGAATATAAAAGAGTTTCATTTTATACTATGATGAAATTTGCTCTGATTTATCTTTAATTTTTTATAATTCTTTAGGAACGATACAGCCTCTATGATTTGCAGGATGACGTTCTTTCCTGTTTATGCATTTTAGAGGTTTTATTTACAGGACACATGTGAGCAGAGTGCCTGTCAGGGTATTTCACTCATCTTGGTTCTCTATTACAATATTTCTGCGTATCGTTATAGCCTTGCTACTTGTTGCATTGTACTATTAAACCATTGGGTTTTCTAAGTGTTTCTATTTGAACTCTCAAGGTTAAGATAGCATGTTTATTTATTTTCTATTTGTAGCCTTTCTCGTTTGAGATCTTCCATTATATCATATTTTGTACTGGTTGGATTGAAGGTTCTTGTCAATATCTTTATTGGGCGGTTGATTTAATTTCGAATGTAAATACCATCCCAATTTCTCTAAATTAAGCTTTATTGCTAAAGCTCTATATGAGCTTTTTTTTTAACCAAATGACCCCTAATTTGGAGTTTGCATACTAGCAACTAAGCATCCCCTAAGCCATTCAGCTTTCGGCGTCAGTGCACCTTAGCTTTTGTGTAAAACTTTTTGGTCTACTCCGAGTATTGGATTTCCCTGGAACCTGTCATATTGGCGGGCTTTCCCCTATTTGCCACCTGGAGAGATGCCCGACGGAGGAATTAGTCAAACCCCTACACGACTGATGTAATACCAACTGTGGACTTTTTTATACCGTTTGCAATTCTTGCTGAAATTGCATGCGTCCATTAGTTTTCCAGCATATAGGATTCAAGGAATATTAGCTATTTTTCTTTTTAGGAAAAGCTCCATTAGCTCTTTACTCAAGTGTGTATAATCGCTCATTATAAACGTATTGAGTTTGCTTAGTTTCAATTTCAGAGTTTGAGTTATATTTTAATTGTGGGTAGCTTCGTAGATTCTTTTTCCGGATTTTGTTGAAATGTGAAAAATAATGGTTTATGTTCAGTGAACAACGTAAATTTTCAACGACCTCCTACTAAATATTTAAAGTGCTTAATGGCTGAATAAGCTGCAAGTCAACCATGGTAATGAGGAATGCGCTAGTAACGTTACGTAACACAATTTTTGCTTGCAGTTTTGAAAAGCCTGTATCGATTCTGCCGACCACTCAACTTAGTCTTGCTATTTTCTTATAAAATCGAAAAGAAACATTTGATCCGTTGCGGTACCCAGAATGCTGGTGCTCAGAAATTATGGGTAGCTTCGGGGAATATTGCGATTAAATCCATAATTTGCGAATTTTTGTTAGACTTTCAATAAATGATAAGGATTTGTTCCGCGTGAAATAGCACCTTTGACTAAAAAGAAGGTATGGATCAATAATTCTTTGTCCTTTAATTCTTTGAAAAATACATATTCGTGGAACTTCGATGTTTAATTTTCCTTTAGCTGCAAATAAGTTTAATTGGCTGTGGAATTTTTTCGAATTATTGTTCGTGTGTCTCTGTCGTAACTGTTCATCTACATAGTTTTGTACTTGTGCTTCTGTCATTGTCATTGTTAACAGTACATTTCTGTCATTCGTAATATCCACTGGAAAGGAAATATCATCTAAATTACTCATATATGAGAAGAATGTAAGCAACAAAAACAGCTCGAAAAAAAATGTCGAAGCGGAATTTGATGAAATAACGGAATTCCTACAAAAAAATGCCAAAAACACGAATTTAATAATGAATAAAAAAGTATTCAAACGAGCCCGGTAAAATGAGGACTCACCTGTTTTCCCTGCCCGAAGTAAGCAGTCTACACTGTTGCCAAGCCGTTAATTGTGGTTCATGGTAGTATACGTGGTCCTGTGCTGGTTGATGATTAGTAATACAGTCTGTTGATTGTGTTGCTCTCCTGGATGCTTATACGCTTAAAATATGGCCCAAATGCGAAGATGATGACACTTACCGAGCTTAACTATACGAGATTAGGAATTTGCTGATTTTGCCAGCGAATATGCTGGCTCGGCCGTGTTCAGAACCTTTGCTGAATCGGATCACGTGAAGTGATCTCTGAAAATAGAACCGTCATTTGGTAGGCGCAAAGTGCTTTTTCGATGACGTTGGCTTTTCGAAGTAGAGAACAACTTGTCTAGTCTGGGTGTCTAGAACAATAAAAAGTGCACGATCGAAACCGAAGCCGTTGGAGCTAGATTGTTGATTCGGTACTGGGCAGCAATGGCCTATCTAGTGTCATATAAAAATCGTAATCACAAAACACCGTCGCTGTCTCGATACGATTCAGGTTCGATTATTCTGTATATTTCTCTCATTATTATGTTCCCGATTATTGTCTCGTATCGCACCATTTCAAGTCACATCGAAAAATAAAATTTCGTTTCTCGTCTAATTCAATTTAGGGCAGTATTTTGTGTTTCTTAATTTATAAATTCTATCGATAATGATGTGTAACGCCTCTTCGTTTTGAAAATATTAGCAAAATCGAAATTAGTTTAGTCACGAGAGTTGGCAAACAAAAAGAACATTTTAAGATATAGCATTGTAACTTTAACCACGTTGCTCATCAAATGTGTGACATATTTTACTTTCAATCGGTATCGCACGTGGCAGACACAAAGATTTTTTATTTTTAATTTTTTTACTCTCGTCGATTAATCCATTTTGAAGTCATTGATGTCACAAATTATAATTGTAATTTAAGCGACTTTGTTTTCATTAATAAAATAAAAGAAAACGAAAAAAATTGGCGGCGAGACTCTTAAAAAATTTTTGTCGCCGCGTTTATGGTATGTGATCGATCCACTATATATTCAAATTTAATTTACATCGAAAACATGTATATAAGAATAGAACTCTATTTATATGTCTTAAACATATACATTTTGTTCAGACAACATTCAAGAAAAAAAAAAAAAAAAAATTCGTTGGTAATTTTGTTTTTCCTAATTTCCTCACAACGTAAAATTAAATTTTCATTACAAAACTATAATCGTCAGCATGTGAAAATTTGTATTGTTTACTATACATGATATTGTGGTGGATGAAAATAATAATCGTGTGTGAGGATTTCATCGCTTGGTGGTTAATGTATCACATTGTTTATGGCAATTAATTTTAACGCATCATCGTAGCCTTCTTTAAGATTTTTCTATATGTACGTGTATACAAAGCAAAGTGGTTTTTGTATACATATTTACCTTCGCGATTTGCTTATTTGTTCGCTAATGCATGGTTCAGTTTTATAAATAAAAAAAACTTTGCTATTATTGTTGTAATTAAAAATAAATAATTTATGTGATGTGATTTCAACATGCAATAAATATTTATAGCATCTAAAGAAAACACGTGCAAAATGTACTTAAGATGGTATAAGTAAGAAATGCACGTGTTTTAGATTTAAACAAGTTTGGTACTGTAAGTTTTTTTAGAAATGTTAGAGCGGCCAAAAATCAGTGTGATTTATGTGAAAATATAGGTACGTACTTCCAGCACGATCCAGTGACAGATAATATAGGAAAAGTATAATGTACTTTGCTATCGCGCACGATTACCTTCTTAGCCCTGTGGCAATCATTTTTAAGGGAATGTTTTGGGTTAACTAAAATGTGATCGACCTTATCGGTTGGCTGCCAAATTTGCAGACAGTGACATGAATTGGTCGCTGGAAAGCTAAGATAGCAGTATTCGTACAATTCAGGGATAACAGGAAAAAGGAACTTAAGTTTCAACTGTAAAGGTTTGATAAGCGAAGATCAAAAAGCCCAATATTTGAATCTTGTTAGAAGTAGCATTATGGAAACCAAACATCGTTCTGATGATGTAAAAGCTCTATATGGAAGGGTATGATTTCGGTTGTCAGTGCGGCCTAGGCGACTCTAAGCATGGCGAAAACTAATTCCAAAAATAGTTAATGAGAAGATTCGTCTTGCTGTCGAGCAACAGAATAAAGCCTTTAAGAGCGAATACCTTTCACAAACGCAACGAAGGTCATATCGGTCCTTGTTAAGATAATCTCCGAATCATCGGGATAGCTTATGATTTGCTTTGCGATGTCTAGGTTTACCTGAAAAATATACAATACTTCGGATTCCTAGTCACACACAATAACTGTATGGAAGGAGATATAAATATACAGGCCTTGTATCCGAAACTTCGTTCAAAATAAAACTTCGTTCGGAGTTAATCCGGATTTTTTTTAAAATAATTGCAACTAGCCATTAGAATTTTTTACGAGAGAGTTTGTTAACCGTCCAAATAATATGAAAGCAATATTTGTAGATTAGCACCGACAACTGATAATTTCAAAAAAATCTGCCATTACCAGTGCAACTAGGTTAGGTAAGGTTGAGGTGGCTATACAAAAGGATGAAGCATAGACACATATAGTCCGTAGTCTTACCACAGAAATTGCTACTCCGCACTACCTTACTGAAACTAATTTAAGCCTTTCACGAAGGAGTAGATATCTCTAACGCTCAATTTACAGAGATCCGTTAAATCGCACAGGAGGTTACCTCCCAAAAACTAGAGTCTGCAACTTCGACAGTAATCATGAAAGAAAACACCAAGTCTACCTGAATGCTTACTAATAAGATAGTGTCCAGTAATGACATCCACAACTGTACTAATATTACGCCGTTGCATATAGATATTAACTGGTTAAACCTTTTTAAGCTCAGGTTAGGCCAAATCTGCCTTGTAATTACACATGAGGTGCAATTTGCCAATCTATTGTTTGTAATTTTATAAGTTTCTTCTTTAAGGATCAGTTTGCACGTAGCAAGTGGAACTTCAATGTCCACAGTGATACCTTGTCGGGCGAATGCATCGGCTTTCATATTCCCCGAAATATTGAAATGCCCTGGCATCCATATATGATGGATGTTGAACTGTTCAGCCATCTCATTAAGGGATAAAAGACAGATCCGGGATACTTTCGACATGATATAACCTGATTGTAGAACTTTAACATCAGCCTAACTGTCCGTAAAAATGCTAGATATTACATAATACTTCATCCAGTCTATGGCTTCTTTGATTGCTATAAGCACTGACAGAAAAATACTGCAATGATCAGGGAGGCGGAAAGAGATTTACATTTAGTTCTTCACAGAAAACCCCACCAATTTTCGAGCCATCTGTAAAGAATATCATGAACCCTGATTTTAAAACTGTTCCACTCGCCCAGTTCTCTCTGGAAGGAATATCAGTTAGAAATTTAACTTCGATTTGAGGATTTCTTTGTTCGTTAGAATAGACGAGTATCCCATAATGTTACAGGACCACAAAGAAATAGATTTAAGCGTTATAGCTGTACTTGCAGCCACTTGCTTGGCCAGGATATCCAGAGGAATTAGACGAAAGATAACGTCCAGTGCTTGGGTATAGGTACTTCTAAGTGGAGTAAACATTAATACACAAGGCGGTAATTTCTGGCACTTTTATCAGCAACTTTTGGGACCCCAGCATTTTACTTTGTCTGCGATATTCAGAACAACTCCATTAAGAGTTAAGGGTCAAATGAAGTTTATACTTCCTGGAAAAAGAATCAATTCAGTTTTCAGTGGATGAACACTAAGACCACATCTATTCGTCCATTGAGTTAGGATACCAAGTGCATTCTGCATAACATATATGAGGATACAAAGCTATTTACCGAAAGCGCCAATAGCAACAGCATCCACATAAGCTACCACTTTAAATCCAGTCTCTTCCAGGCTTAGTAACAGGTCATTTATGGCCAAATTCCAAAGAAGAGGCGATAATACACCATCTTGCGGTGTACCCCTACTTACAAATTTACGGATGGACGATACACCTAGATTCGCCGTTATGACCCTGCCTTTGAGCATTTGATCAATCCAACTTCCAAGTGCTACACCCACCCCCAAATTGACTGTGTGATTACCTCTGGTTTGACATTATCTGTCTTATTAGCCTTTGGCAAAATAGGAAAAGAATTGAGTTACTTAAAACCATTGTGAAAGTATCCCAATTGGTCGTCCTTCGGTTTTGGATATAAAATATAATATATCCAATCCATATTGAAGATAAGAATGATCAGAAAATGAATGTTCCTCAGACACTCCAATTAATTAATCTAATCGACATGAAATGTCTAAAACTTCCTGTCTATTCCTTGTTATAAAAGTAGACTTAGAGCCTACATTACAGATTGATAGGTTAGTACTTAGAATATAATGAAAAAGTGACTCATCTCTCTCATTTTTACCAGTTTTTACCGGACACATTTGCAGGTGGAATGTTTCCCTCGAAGCTGCTACTTTATCTGAACCGCTGTAATTTGCAAGCAGAAAGATAATTAGTTTACTGTTTGCAAGAATGCATGATCGAATCCTACCTTCTTGCTGTACAAACATTAATTTGTAATTGAGAGCTCCGAGCCTAAAAACCCGATCTTCATTGACTCAGGGTTCTTGAACCAAGTCGACATCAACGTCATCTTTTAATATTTAGAACAACAGAGCAGCTGATGCTGTCTTACAGTGGTTTGAATAATTATAAGCATTTTAATGCTTAGTTTAAACCTTCGCTACAGTGGAACCAGATTCTGTAGAATCAAAGTCCAAACCGAGTCCACAAAGTAACTTCATTGATAAGGACAACTCAGTGTCCAAAGTTGTCCCCTCGGTCCTATCAAGATACGACTGCATCAATTGGGTAACCGTCCTCCTCTGGTTCTGGTGCCCCTGACCTAGCAGCCCCCTCCTTTTTAAATGCGTTTAAAGTGACTGCGCTAAAACCGTAGCTTACCACACCACCTGTCTTGGCTAGTACCGCCAACGACGGTGTGTTGGTGACGATGACAACCGATCTGTGTCCTCTTTAGCTTCCTCCACCCTGGCTATCTTCCAGTTAGAAGTTAGCAAATTCGGATTGCTGATCTGCAACAATTCCAAAATAGTCTCTGGATTACTCGGTTTCGCCGGAATCCACGTCCGAGCTCTCGGCCTACTAGGAATATCCTCCAGCGAAATAACAACAAGCCTTGCTCCAGGCCAAACCTCTCCAAGGCTGCTAATCGCTTTTTTGTAGACATTTAGAGATTTCTGATTAGTACAGGCTGTCAATTTGACATGGCTCCTATACCAAGCTTCCTCCTGGCACATAGGAGCCACCCCTGGGTTCTTCCTTATATCTATAAAGTTAAGGAACGAGAAGGCTAAAGCCATTAATATCTCTTGCAATTAAGATCTTTTAGCGGCCTTTGGAGATTCATCCTGTAATCTCTATCTTTCTCTGTTGTCCCAAAATAAACAATCCTGATGAATAAGAATGGATCAGTATAAAATGCATATCTTCTGAGGTATCATCAGTCATTTCTGGAATCTTAACTTTTCGTACACTTTTCGTTACGTCGTAACAACTCATTTTCAGCTTCTTGAGACTCATCACAGGTCAGCCCTCTCCAATTTTTTCATGTTCAGCCTTTATATTATTGATATCAGTATATTAAAGTATTTCAAATAAACCACATCCATCGAATCAGACCAGAAACACTTTTTACTTTTTTTTTTGTGAACGCAATATATCATATTTGCTAAACGAGTGCCAAGTAGGAACACCAGCAGTTTCAGTCTAGGAATGAACATTGATTATTTCGGCATAACTTTTGTTTTGGTACCAGTCAACAATAAGTGAACTTCATCTACACATTCAAAATAAAAATATGCTACAGTTGCATATGCAACAGGCGTTGCCAACACGTGCAGTTCAAGTAGTTTTAATTTCATTTTGATGTAGCTTTGTATTTTTTACGCTTTAGACATGGCAATAGATTAGACTAGCGTTTCCATCGATTATTCTGTTCATCAGTGTTTGGATCATTTATGGCCTATGCAATTACAAATTGCCCTAAATTTTAAAATTCTCAATTTGGATGTCGAATTCTGAAAGTTTTTTGGAACTGCTTAAAACTTGAACTATTTTTAACATGAAATTACGATTCCTTTTCGAAGTTTATAAAATTTTATGTTCTAACACTCAAAACTATTGCTTTAGAGCTACGAAAAAGCCACTGTGTTGTAATTGTGATTGAAACTGGAAAAGTTATAATGAGCTGCCATATTTAAAAAAAAATTCAAGCGCCCTTAATGGAAACTCCATTGATATATTTCGGTGAGTATTCCAAAAATAGAGACAAATATTAAATATTTTTGTTCCACGCTATAATATAAGCTGATATCATCGCCATCATCATCATTATTGCACATTTAGCTGTGAGCTAAGAAAATTTTTAAAATGTTATTGTTACATATTTATATAAATTAGTGCACATAATTTTTTCACAGTTTAGAAAATATTAAAATAAAGGCAGATACATTTATGATATATGTACATATATATCGTAAGTATATATGATTTCTATTTTTGAATGAAACCTTATAAGTAATTTGTAAAATACAAACTAAAACTCGTCATAAGTTTTGAGTTACATATTAATTGTGTACCCCTTTAAGGTGCAAGGTATTATAGGTGAGTTTTGTTTTAGTAAAAGTTACAAAGTTTCTATAGTAACCGGAAAGTTAATTGATTGATTGGTTAGAGTCACAACCATTGGAACAAAATATCTGTATGATTCATGAAAAAACCTCTTGCATATCAATTTTAGTGGGATCACAAAATGTCCGTATGAATGCAGCCTAAATAGTTCAGACACTAAAAGCACCAAGGTGGTCAAACATAAATAAAAGTACAGAAAAAATTGTTCATGATGACGACAGAATATTTTGCATTATTTTCTTAATCACTCTCACCACCAAACCAAATTTATATCTCAGGCAGTTTTCGAAAGCCTTCCTATAGTACCATTTTAGTTCCAAACCGGAAGGCGGCCGTTAGATACATAAATGACTAGTAAAGAGAAGTGATTCATTTATGAAAACCGAAAATATCTAAGTCTTGGGCGTACCGGAGAATGGTGTGAGAAACTCCGCTATCAAAACGAGGAAATCTTCAAAAGTGTAAAGGCTGAGACGTGAACCGATCACAATCTTGCAAGAGTGCCGGATTAAATCACGAAGTCTGCTCACCTCTAACGACTATCAATTTTAATTAATTGCGTTCTTTCCTCTCTAGGTGTCGTAATTTTTTCATGAATTTTGCAGTTGCATCACTCACCATTCTTCACACGTTTCAGGGCAGTATGGGAACTTTTTGTACTTGAACCTATAAGCCAAAGAAAACAACCCCATGTCCATGCCTTTCCCTTTATAATATGAGACCATCATCCTTTCGAATTGTGTCTTTTCAATTAACACTCGTTGACGGACTCCGTACGGATCATAATGAGATTTTCCTTCTTGTTTACATCCCCACCGCGGGAAAACAAAGTAATTCGTTCCTTAGTTAATAAATCCACTGGCGGTATTCTCACTATGAGACATACAGCCTAACCACTTGCTGCTTATTTGTGCACTTTTCCATAGCACTCGACTAAATCGGTGCGCAATACATCAGAATAAATGTAACCACGTTACGAAATAATAATCTGGTGAGCACCTTTTACGTCTCTCAGCTTTCTCGCACGTAGTGTTCAAATGAGCTTTGAATTATTGTCTAGCATCGATTATCACACCCAGATACTTAAAAAAGGTTTAGACATAATCTGTTGTCTACAACAATAATGCTTTCCATCGAAAACTGTTACTGTCTTCTGTTCCGTCAATCCATATACGATAACCAATCCTGGATGACTCTTACACTCAAGGTCCATATCTCTTTCATTACCTTTCAATGTTTTGCCACCACATCAACTGCCATATTATTCGCAAAGCCGACCACTTTTGCTTCTTTTGGTATCGGCAGTTTAAAAATGGCGTCATACATAGTGTTCCACAACGTAAGAGCTGGCACCGACCCTTATGGTATTCCTCCAGTTATATGATAATCTTTTGTGCCTCCATTACCCTCGTACTTTAAAACTTTCTAAAGTAATTCGTCACCAGCCTTGTTAAATATTTTTGTACCTTTATAGCTAGTAGGGTCCCTGACCTAGTCGAGTTAAAGACATTTTTAACATCCAATGTAACCACCACACAATATTTTTTGGAACTCAGCTATTGTAATGCAATATGTCATCCTGATTTTCGGAAGTTCCTGACAAAACTCTATCTTCCAAAATGAAAATAAAAAGCGGTTAGTCAAACATTTTATGTTTCCAGTCATTAAATTTCTTCTACAAATTTTTTTCGATACATCATTAGTTGTTTACCATCATGTAAGGCGCACAAAATGGTTTGGTGATCGCTGTGTTTGTTAGTTAACTCACTTCGTAACTTAATTCTTTCGTTAGGAAACACCCACTAATCCATGTGAGATCAATTATCGAGGTAGCAGTACCCCTACGAAATGTAGAGGTGTTATCAACATACAAATTACCACTGGAAGTAAAGAAAATTCTTCCAGTTGAGCTTCTATCATTAGTAACTCAGATTCCTCTTTCAACGGTCCAGGTATTAAAATCGTTCGTAATCATCAAAGGGCTTTGATTGCCTGCGACACTAATCGGATGATCCAGAAAAACGTTGAACTTCTCTATATAGTGGTACCGAGTTGAACATAGCAGGGCAAAGAGAGGTAAACTTTCACTCAAACAGGAATTTGAATAAGAAATCTGCTGCTGAAATCTTACTAACAATCTTCCTGTATGGTTCGCATTTTCAGAATGTCTGCATCCAAATCACGTATTGCTTGCTGTCAGCTTCACAGTAGTTCAGATTTAGTTGTATCAACCATATAGGGCACTTCAACTACTACCGGAATGTTTGTTCCCTTCAATGGCTTTATTCCTTTAAAGAATGCATTTTAGATCGTTGCTGCAGTTTTTTGCAATATGACCCTTTTCTCCATAGTTCCTACACAGCTTAGGCCTATCCTTCAAACTCCTACATTGCTGAGTTTGGTGACCTTATTAAAGGCAATTGAAACATTTAAAATTTCGTTAATTTCTCGAATTTGGTAATCTACTTAACTAATCCTTATTTTCTCTTTGGATATGACATTATCTGCTATTTGGCTTTAAAGGTTAATCGCTACTTTTTATGTGCCCCGATAAGAACTTTTAGCTTTTTTGCAGAGGCAATACCTTTAGTTTATTCTACCAGCGATTTAAGAGCCAGAAGTACTTCTTTCTGTGTAGGCACTTCCTCGCAATGTCCCTCAATTCTACAAGGGCCTCCTGATCGATACTTTTCTCCAATTGAGATAGGAAAACAGCTGTTTGCGGTTAGTTCCCTGTTCTTTCCAACTCCAGAAAAATATCATCTTTCGTAGTTTGGTGAATATGAATAAATGTTTCCCCTAGACCTGTAAGTTCTGAGTGTGTCTTCACTTTTCTTAGCAGTTCAGCATACGATACAGCTCCTGTTTTTAATCAAAAGCGCATTCGCTCGAGTTGGTCGTTTCCGATTTCTTTTTCACCTTGAAGCATCTTTGCGATCTTCCTTCAAAGCCACTTAAGGTTTACCCAGTTTCTCATTTAGTTCTTTAAACTTCTTTTCCACCCCAATATAGGACGGTTTAATCATTCGAACATTCCACTTTATTTCGCCATGCACATTGTTTCTATCGATCTTGTGAGCCTATTACTTTTCATCAATGAGTTCACCCAACTATTGGCGCAATTCTCATAACTTGACCTAAATTTGACCCTTCCTTGATTATTTGGACTAATCGAACTTGTAAAAATTTTTGTTTCGGCAGCCAAGTTTCCCACTGCTAGAACAGTGTGGACGTTTGATTTCGACGACTTGGAGTTCGCTCGCTCACTCTCTTAAGCCATAGAATTTCGAGCTTTCGCATCATAATTTTATTGTTGCTCTTCTTCATTCTTGGTTACTGGAGTACCTTTTCTTAGTATTTCATACCTACTACCAGGTTTTGACCTGGTACCAGGTTTTGTTTTAGTCGTCTCTAACATAAGGAGTAGACGCTGTTTGAACCCGCATCACCTGATGAACATACGCTTTTTGGTAGTTCTAGTCCGGGAATATTATTTTATTTGCCATTTACCCGCCGGAAATCCGGTTAGGGGTTTCCTTTATCCATCACTCGAGAACCCGCCCGATGGGAGATTTCTAACTCCCCACGGGTATGTGTGTATGTTTTGAAAATGGAGACTCTGAATTACTTCCTGCGTGAACTCAACTTTAGTCAATTCGGTAACTTTCAGCTCAATTTAAAAACTATCAAGTTTATAAAACAACCTATTAAATAATTATGTAACTGGGTTTATTGTGCCATAATATACAAAACCTAGTTGTGCATACCAAAAACTTAAATTCTACATCCGATAATCCAAATATTGCGCTACACAGTTTTGCTGTCAAAGTTTTTGTAATTAAATTCATTTGTTACAAATCGTCGTATGGTATCATTTTTAAAACAATAGGAGCTAATTTGCGTTGCAAAAATATGTGTATAATCACCTTGATACCAACCACACCACACCACATATCATCTATATAATTACAATAGACTCTTATCAATTCTACTTACGATTCTAGGTGTGTTTCTTTCTTTCTATATTTGACTATATATAAACAGCTGATGTGGTGTTCACATATCCAATTGGTAACATTAAAAAAAAAATTATTAAGCTCACATGTCACTAGGACATATTCTGTCTTCGAAATGATTTATTATTAGCAATTATTTAGTCTGTAGGTTGTCTAAATAAAAATCCTCTCTAAAAACAATAAACAAATCAACCCTACTCAAAAAAAAATTGATCGCGTGTGTCCTAATTAAAAAAATTGACGTTGATTTTGCAAAAAAACAAAATACCATTTTCATGAGAAAATTCATTTTCATATTTCATGAATAAAATTCGTGATAATTGGAAATCTCATAAGAACGTAAATGATTATATGTCGTGATTCTAATTATACAACATGGATTTTGTTTTCTTTAAATCCGTTAAATACTTCTAAGATAATTAACAGATATGCAAATTTTTGGGTAAAACATATAACGAGACAAAAAAGAAATTAATTAAAATTTTGCAAATTTGTGATGATGTTGTCGATTGTTTACTTTACGTTATAGTATCAAATTCGGGTCAAACAAACACAAACTCCTCGCGATGCTGATATAATATTTGGTATTTGGGGTGGAATGGAATAGAAAGTGGCATGGTGTCAATTTGACAAAATATTTTTGTTTTGTTTCCAGTTTTTATAGTGTCTGTGTATCACAGATGTCTTTTGTATCAAATAAATATTGGAAATAATGTTAGAGCTTAGATGACATCACAATTCACAGTATAAATATTTCCACAATAATTAGAGTCAAATGATATTAAAAACTTACATTAAATCAGAGTTAGTTTGCCAAAGCTTTCTAATGCCATCTATGTGTGACTTTTGAACAAATTTAGTTAAATTTATTTGCCCTTTCCTCTTTATTAGTCATTGATTTTTTTAAAAGTTCAAATGATAATTTTCAAAGTTCTCTTAATTTTTTTAATATTAAATTTAATTTTTCTTTTAAACATCTCTTTCACTAGTTTGTGCACATAGTTTTAATGTTTTAGGACGTATTTTATCATTTAACGGTTATTTCTATTGATTTTATAGTTAAATTAAAGAAGTTAAACTTTTAAAATAAAAAAGTTGAAATTTACTGCAATTAATTGTAAAGCCGTAGACCATCCTTCATAGTATCGTAAAATATGAAATGCTCGCCAAATTAAAAATCAAAATTTCAAACTCCAGACAAAACAAAATGATTAGCTCCCGTACATTCACATCAATTCCTCTTTCGGCACAAAATGGCTCGTTTGCTATGCAACTGAAATCGCTCAGATAATTGCTCTTCTTGCATTAATTTAAATTTTGAGCGATATCAATATGTACTCGTTCGGACTCGATAATATCGCCGGCTTAGTGCTCAAACACTTGCCGGACGACATTCTTGAAAAGTTATGCTCCTTATATAATAATTTAATTTATAATGATGATGGACCGTATTTTTCCGATACTTAAAACAAATCGCCTGTCTAAAAACGTAGACTTCTATCGTCCGATTAGCCTTCTATTGAATATGGGTAAAATATGCTAGACATAAGCACATAAGCTCATTCCGGATAATCAATTTAGTTTTCGTCATAAACATTCCACAATTCACGCAATCCCTAAGTTTACTTCGGACGTATATGATCGATTCACCGCAAAGCAGTCTGTGTGGCTGAATGGTTTGCTATTCAAATGACACAAACGACAAATTCGACAAAAACTTTGTGATACTACAAAGGACAAAGACCTGATTGCAGCAATCAACCACATCATCGATTAGCTTCACACTTGGTGTATTAAAGTCAATTAAACCCAGCATAAGCCGATTTTATTCAGGAACATTTTGCAGTTTGCCCGGTGGAATACGCGATTAAACTGGTAAAATTATGTTCAATATCAATCATACACCTTTAGAACAGGTGGCATCCGTAAAATATTTCGGCATAAACATCGAAAGATTATGATCGGTGTACATTCTTTGGTCAGAGTAGGATATTTAAGACCAAACACTTTTCAAAGCGTGTAAAAGTATTTTGTTACGAGTCCCTGTTCCGCTTTATATTAGTTTATGTCATCTGGTACAACATTAAACATTCATATATGAAAAAGCTAAGTAACTTCAAACGATGGTGCGTGCGAGCGAAATGATATGCAGAGATTCGGCGGCAGGCTTCTAATATTACATTTCCAACATTACCCACTATCGACAACTCAAGCTAAATAAAATCGAAGGAAATAATATTCCAAGTCCCGAGGCATTCATCCTCTTCGATGATCTGGGTAAACGTCAAAACCAACATCAAGCCGAAGTATTGACATAATTCAAAATACAACAATTTTTACTCTATTATTACTCACTTGTCTTTTTCTTTTTTAAGTTTTTCGCTCTATTAATTATTTTTTATTTCTAAGCTCTCTGTAACTTATAATTAAAATGTTTAATTCGAATTTAAGATACTACAAAGAGGGCGAGCTTCGAAGAAAAATAAAGAGAGCGATAGATAGAAAGTGACTTTAAATTGTTAAATTTAAACAACCTCCAAGCACTAACTTGCATTAACTTGAATTAATTAAAACCCAATGCCATGTCAATGAGATAGTCATAATATATAATTGTTTCGTTCAAAAAACCAGAGCATGCCTTTTTGGGGCAATAAAAGGAGACGGAGAGAAGCAACACCTCTTAGACCTCTCTCGTTTTTTGTGTTTTGGTCAAGTCCATCCATGCAGAAGTAGCGTTAGTTATGACGGGCCTGATATACGTCTTGTATCATCTTAATTGGTTTTTGAGAGAGAGAAAGAGAGAGAGATAGATAGAGAGAGATAGAGATAGAAAAAGAAAGAGAAAGAAAGAGAGAGAGACGAGTATTACTGTTTAAAAACCTATAAAGTATGTGAGTCTATTGAAAATGAGTATTTCCATGGCCTTACTTATTTCGAGTATGCTCTATTGGAGGGCTTTCCTGAGGAGGGCAATTGTTAGCACATTTATTTTAGGATCCATAATTGGCCTAGGCTTTTTAGCTTTTAAAGTAATAAAATTTTGTTTTTACCGCTAAACTTTCGAATTCAGAATTTCTTAGTTCGCTGGACCAACAGGAAATCAATTGCAATAGAAATTAATGTCAGATTTTAGAATATACCCAGGGTTTTTATAATACAGCCAACGCATTCTGTTGCGTAGTTTAATGAGTTTTTGGAAATTATTATTGAGTTGTCTTTACTCTAAATGAGCGGTATAGTTGATTTGATGGTAAGTTTGTTTACGTTAATAGCGGTAGAGATTTGAGAAGCGACTTAGAGGTTTCGTTGGACATGATCAGAGAGATATTTTTAGATATTTTCTGAATTTCCTCTAGGCCATGTTGGCTCGTTAGGAGCATTTAGTTGTGGCTCGTTAGGAGCATTTAGTTGGATATTGGAATTATTTATTGCATTAACTAAGAACTTTTGGCAATGAATATCATATAGACGTTTCATTTTTTAACAGTATAAGCTAATGGAACCCGATCGTATTCAAGCTTGAGGTCAGCGAGGGTTGTTCTCAGTCTTAAAGTACGCGAAAAAAGTTATTCGAGGAGGTGGTTGGTCTAAAGCCGTTAAAGTTACTAGCCGTTCTGCCGTATTATGTATTACTAACCGTACTACAAAATAGAAAAGTTAAAAAAAAACGATCGGATAAGTATTGCAAACTGATCTAATACTCAGTGCTACAGTAGATTCTCATTAAAAGACTATATAAGGTTATGATATCTTTCTAACAGCTTTATTGTTCTTTAGATTCTCTTATGACACATCCCGCTCCTAGGTCTTACTACTAGCTAGGCAGTCACAACGACCACCTGGTACCTATTAAAGTAACATTCCGTATACGTAGTATGTAAAATTAAAAATGACAACTAAAACGAAACCTTGTAATTGTAGTCATTATCGTAACTAAAGCGACTAATCCGATCATACCTCCAACTTTATAAACATATAATTACATATTTACCAAAAGCTTAAATCAACATAATCTAATATTCGATTAATTTATTTATTTAACCACTTCATATTTCTCCCAAAACTGAATTTTTTCCTATTTCAAGATTGAATTTTTTCCATTTTCACTTTAATTTTCTTCCCTAAAATTTATTACGAGTACATATATGAACATACAAAGACGCACACTCCTCATACATATAATTATATCCATTTTATTATGTACGTAATGTAAATATTCATTAATTTGTTTGGTTTTTCATATATAGACCTAAAACTATAAGTTTTTATTGGATTTACACCGTAAAGTTATCCGTCATCTTTAACCTTGGCGATAAAACAAAATGTATATATGCCTTCATTTTAATTACTCAAATAATGGAAATTTTAGTTTTTAATATAATTAGTAAGCTCGGGCTTCACTCTACAAATTGAGTACCTATAAATGCTTACGATAATTTACAGTAGAGGTATTGTAATAAAAGATATGGAGTTGCATTCCAAGGTTCGATATAAAGTGCATTTACTATAAAACTTGTTGCTTAACTTACAGTGTAATCTAGGTGTTTGAGTTTCTTCTTCAGCGGCAAGATTTTAATTTAAAAGCAGCCGATATAATAGACTATTATTATTATATTATTATATTATTATATTATTATATTATTATATTATTATATTATTATATTATTATATTATTATATTATTATATTATTATATTATTATATTATTATATTATTATATTATTATATTATTATATTATTATATTATTATATTATTATATTATTATATTATTATATTATTATATTATTATATTATTATATTATTATATTATTATATTATTATATTATTATATTATTATATTATTATATTATTATATTATTATATTATTATATTATTATATTATTATATTATTATATTATTATATTATTATATTATTATATTATTATATTATTATATTATTATATTATTATATTATTATATTATTATATTATTATATTATTATATTATTATATTATTATATTATTATATTATTATATTATTATATTATTATATTATTATATTATTATATTATTATATTATTATATTATTATATTATTATATTATTATATTATTATATTATTATATTATTATATTATTATATTATTATATTATTATATTATTATATTATTATATTATTATATTATTATATTATTATATTATTATATTATTATATTATTATATTATTATATTATTATATTATTATATTATTATATTATTATATTATTATATTATTATATTATTATATTATTATATTATTATATTATTATATTATTATATTATTATATTATTATATTATTATATTATTATATTATTATATTATTATATTATTATATTATTATATTATTATATTATTATATTATTATATTATTATATTATTATATTATTATATTATTATATTATTATATTATTATATTATTATATTATTATATTATTATATTATTATATTATTATATTATTATATTATTATATTATTATATTATTATATTATTATATTATTATATTATTATATTATTATATTATTATATTATTATATTATTATATTATTATATTATTATATTATTATATTATTATATTATTATATTATTATATTATTATATTATTATATTATTATATTATTATATTATTATATTATTATATTATTATATTATTATATTATTATATTATTATATTATTATATTATTATATTATTATATTATTATATTATTATATTATTATATTATTATATTATTATATTATTATATTATTATATTATTATATTATTATATTATTATATTATTATATTATTATATTATTATATTATTATATTATTATATTATTATATTATTATATTATTATATTATTATATTATTATATTATTATATTATTATATTATTATATTATTATATTATTATATTATTATATTATTATATTATTATATTATTATATTATTATATTATTATATTATTATATTATTATATTATTATATTATTATATTATTATATTATTATATTATTATATTATTATATTATTATATTATTATATTATTATATTATTATATTATTATATTATTATATTATTATATTATTATATTATTATATTATTATATTATTATATTATTATATTATTATATTATTATATTATTATATTATTATATTATTATATTATTATATTATTATATTATTATATTATTATATTATTATATTATTATATTATTATATTATTATATTATTATATTATTATATTATTATATTATTATATTATTATATTATTATATTATTATATTATTATATTATTATATTATTATATTATTATATTATTATATTATTATATTATTATATTATTATATTATTATATTATTATATTATTATATTATTATATTATTATATTATTATATTATTATATTATTATATTATTATATTATTATATTATTATATTATTATATTATTATATTATTATATTATTATATTATTATATTATTATATTATTATATTATTATATTATTATATTATTATATTATTATATTATTATATTATTATATTATTATATTATTATATTATTATATTATTATATTATTATATTATTATATTATTATATTATTATATTATTATATTATTATATTATTATATTATTATATTATTATATTATTATATTATTATATTATTATATTATTATATTATTATATTATTATATTATTATATTATTATATTATTATATTATTATATTATTATATTATTATATTATTATATTATTATATTATTATATTATTATATTATTATATTATTATATTATTATATTATTATATTATTATATTATTATATTATTATATTATTATATTATTATATTATTATATTATTATATTATTATATTATTATATTATTATATTATTATATTATTATATTATTATATTATTATATTATTATATTATTATATTATTATATTATTATATTATTATATTATTATATTATTATATTATTATATTATTATATTATTATATTATTATATTATTATATTATTATATTATTATATTATTATATTATTATATTATTATATTATTATATTATTATATTATTATATTATTATATTATTATATTATTATATTATTATATTATTATATTATTATATTATTATATTATTATATTATTATATTATTATATTATTATATTATTATATTATTATATTATTATATTATTATATTATTATATTATTATATTATTATATTATTATATTATTATATTATTATATTATTATATTATTATATTATTATATTATTATATTATTATATTATTATATTATTATATTATTATATTATTATATTATTATATTATTATATTATTATATTATTATATTATTATATTATTATATTATTATATTATTATATTATTATATTATTATATTATTATATTATTATATTATTATATTATTATATTATTATATTATTATATTATTATATTAGAGTTAA
Organism: Tipula confusa; assembly: GCA_963556175.1. Classification (NCBI taxonomy): domain Eukaryota; kingdom Metazoa; phylum Arthropoda; class Insecta; order Diptera; family Tipulidae; genus Tipula; species Tipula confusa. The sequence continues at coordinate 60,975,828 of OY744475.1, read as the reverse complement.
CAACAATACACTTACTTATTTTTAGAAACAATGGGATGAATAATTTAATTTGCAATTTTAATTACAAAATTCATCCTAAGGCTTAGAGAAATTAGTTCATTATTCGATTGATTTTCTGAGAAACTTTGCAGATTACAGATAATGGATGCTGACTGGATGTTGATCATATTAGAATAGAATTGTTTTGTCATATGCATGAATAAATAATACTCACAAATGGCCGCCAAGTTGTATGTAACAAGGTCGACTCAATAATATATTTTACTATCCTGGCATACCCTTCCAAGTATATGTTAAAACAGGCGTACGGTGGGCCTGGCGCTTTTCGGGAAATCCTGCTTAATACTTGGTCGTACACTCCAAATCAATCAATAAATCAAAAGTCACATAAGCGACTCTTCCTATTTAGTAAAGATATTTTCCACTGCTCATTCGGGATCATTGTTTTAAGGAAAAGGCTATATGACATTCCAATATAACATATAAACGTACGAAATTGGCCTATTTTTAAAAAAATTAAGCTTAAAATCAAGAACTTCAAAATATTTTTCAACCTTAACCTCGACAAAGGGCATCAACTTACTTTATTTAACTTATGGCAATGAAACTACACACAATAATTTTGTTGTTATGCCACACGTTTTTCCTCACACCTAATAAACTAGGAACACACTTATTTTATTGTTTTCTATATATTTACTAATCAAACACATCTACTCTCAACCTTTCGTTACACTTCTCCATACCATATAATATATATTTATAAATAATTTGTTACATTAGAAAATAGTTTGACTTGGACACAAAAATTTATCAACAATCAAAATTTTATATGTGTCAGAATAAAAATAGAATCGACTAAAAAAAAAAATAATAATAATGTTGCCAAATCTACCTTTACATAACATAATACATCAACCGGCGATACAATATCAAAAATAAAAAATCGCCAACAAAATCGACAAACTATTAATTTTCCTTTAACGGAACCGCGTTTTCCTTTTACACCTCAAACCACATGACAATCATACACAAGCTTTTTAATTTTTGCCGTTTTCATGTATTTTTTGATTATATATTTTTTTTTTTTTGTTGTTTTGTTAGATTTTCATTTTTAAAAAGGTAAAGGTGCGGTCAAGCATTTAATTTTGTGATAAATTTAGAAGAACAACATTTGTTTTATTTTCATATATGTAGATATATATTCTTATGTTTGCTCAGCAAGATAGAAAACTATTAATTCTATTTAAAATAATTTGATTAAAAGTAACCGTTCCTAAAAAATTATAAAAAGATTTCGAAACTTTCTTTCCGTTCGACCAAGGTAAACAATTTCAGCGAGCTAAGGAATCGGTAAAAACTGATCAACAACAATTTGTGATATAGAGCTCTTTGTCGTTTCTAAAAAGCTGCAAATAGGCAAATTGACTGGCATCACTGAATCCTTTAATATCAACTTTGGATTCTTGCATCGTCTGAACGAATCTGGGAATAGAAAGGGTGTCTATTACCGAAGCACCTGCAAAAATATTTTAAAATTTATAATAACGGAAGCAACCCAATAAACGGCTTGATTTAGATGGCACCGTTCTTTTTTTGGGAAATTCACGGAATCTGGTAATTGCGAGGTGAAATTACAATTATCTGTATCTGGATTCCAAATGATTTTCAACACCTTTGTGAGTGCATTTGATTGTTGTATGTGACCTGCATTTTTTTGTGCTGTGTACTTTGTGGCCGTCGTTTAGTTAGTTAGTTAGTTTTAGGTGGCCGCTCAACAAAAGGACGAGGCATAGACACATATGGTTCGTAGCCTTACCATAGAGATTGCTTCTCCGCACTACCCTACTGTAACCAATTTGAGCTTCTCACAAAGCAGTAGATATCTCTAACGCTCAATTTACCGAGATCCGTTAGATCGCACAGGACGTGAGCTCCCAAAAACTTGAGTCTGTTTTGAGACAGACTAGGACAGGCTCATAACAAATAAAATATTGTTTCCTCCTCTTCTTCGTCGTTACAGCTTCGACAGTAATCATGAAAAAACATCAAGTCTGCAGCATGCTTTCCAATAAGACAGTGTCCAGTAATGACACCCACAACTGTGCTAATATTACGCCGTAGCATAGATATTAGCTGATTAAACCTTTTTAGTCCAGATAAAGCCAAATCTGCCTAGCAATTACACATGAGGTGCAATTTGATCATCTATTGTTTGTAATTTCACGAGCTTCTCTTTAAGAAGCAATTTGCATGTAGCAAGTGGTACTTCAATGTCCACCTTGCACGGTAAGATGGGGCAAGTGATACCTTGTCGCGCGAGTTCATCGGCTTTCATATTTGCCGTAATATTGAAATGCCTTGGCACCCATATAAGATAGATATTGAACTGTTCAGCTATCTCGTTAAGAGATGAAAGACAGCTCCGTGATAAAGCCTTATTGTAAAACTTTAATAGCAGCCTGACTGTCCGTAAAAATGCCAATATCTCATAATATCATATTACATGATACTTTATCCAGTCTATGGCTTCCTTGATTGCTATGAGCTCTGCCTGAAAAATCCTGCAATGATCAGGAAGGCGGAAAGAGAGATCTACATTTAATTCTTGGTATAGAAAACCCCACCGTCGAAGTTTCCATCAATTTTCGGGGCATCTGTAAAAAACTTAATAAAGCCTGACTTTAAAACAGTTCCATTCACGCAGTCCTTTCTGAAAGGAATATCAGTTATAAATTAAAGGAGGTACGATGTCGAGATGGTGTAGTCGACAGATTTGGGGATTTCTTTGTTCGTTAGAATATATCAGTGTCCCATAATGTTACAGGACCACAGAGAAATTGATTTAAGCCTAATGGCTGTACTAGCAGCCACTTGCTTGGCCAGGATATCCAGAGGGATGAGATGAAAGAGAATCTCAAATGCTTGAGTAGGAGTGCTTCTAAGTGCACCACTAATACTCAAGGTAGCAGTTCTTTGCACTTTTATCAGCAACTTTTGGTTCGCCACTCTGTAACTCCATACATTAGAACTGGTCTATAACTACAGAGATATAAAGCCAAAACACAAGGTAAGGCTTAAGCCCCCATCCTTTTACAATGGCATTATTACAGGAGTAGGGTGCTATCGTAGCGTTTTTTACTCTTTCCAGAATATTTGGCTTCCAGCCGTCGTTTAGGTTACCCAATATTCTGGTATTGTTGCATTTCCATTTTCTGGAAATGGACCCGTCATTAGGTCATCCACGTATCTAACGACATAGATATTACTTGAGATGCTAAAACTGACGTGAAACAATAAGTGACCGAATAAGCGAAAATTTTGATATTAGACCGCCAAATTATTTTCTGGTAAATTGTATCGTTTGGAGAACTCCAAACTTGGCAATATATCGTCTATGTCAGCAGAAATGGCTATTTTATGCTCCCTGAACCGCAGAATGATCGCATAAAAGCTTGATTGAACAGTGGAACCTATTGCTAAACAATCATTGAGTGAAATATTTGTGCTTGATTTGGCCGATCCATCGAATACGGCTCACATTTTACTAGTGGTGCTTGATTTTTTTAGCACGCCATGATGAGCTAGATAGAATTAATTTTGTGGTGCTTTGGTAGTAGGAATTTTGACCATGTGGTTGAGTGCTTTATACTCCGTCATTAACTCGTGATACAACTTTGCGAAAGTTCGATCCCTTTAAAATGCAGACGTTAATGATTCTTCCAAGCTGTTGTGTGATTTTTTAAAAAGCAGCTTAGTGACGAGGCGACCTTCGGCATTTCTTTTTAAATTTTTGAGTGCTAGCGGATTTGTAATTTTTGAAACAAGAGCCTCAATAGATAGCTCCGGAAAACATTCTGGTCGAACGATGTCAAAGATTCCGTGACCTTTGATTTGACACTAAGCGAATTGGAAATTAGTAAATGATTTGACAGCACCATAACTCTCGGTTGAATCCTGTGAAGTTTCTGCAGCCGTACGTGATTTTTTATTAAGAGTATAGCTGTTGCACGCTTAGATGTTGAAACTAGTGATTCGAGAGTGTCTATGCATTTTCCTAAGAATTTTAGAAACCCAGTGGGCTCTTGATTTATATCATCTAGCTTTCGTAGCAAAATGTAAATCAGCCAAGGATCTCTGATTTCGGCAATTTCACCAAATGCATGCAAGCCGCGAATCGTCTCATCGGAAATGTCCATGCTTCGTTTTTTAATGCAGCGGTAGATCTTTTACCTCTCCTTCAATTTACTCCAGTAAAATTACTTACTGTCACAGTAATATGGCGTAGTAAAACCGCGGCTTCTCCTTGAAGAAGGCCTTTTAAATATTGACATTTTTGTCACCTCAACCCGGGTTTTCGTGACTCATGTATGGTCGTAGTATGCTTGTCTTAAACCGATTGCCATTCGGAGTACTCTCCCGAGCCCAAAGTAATGTGCATTTTTGGCAACTCACTTTACTTGTGAGTGCTCAACATTTTGAGTTGAATTATGGGACGTGTCAATATTAGCCATGTTAGTGGCTCGTTGTTATTTGATCGCTGTGAGAACTTGCTCAGTAATGGTAAAATTTGTTTAATGCACAAAATAGATTCAATGATTTATTTAATTTGATAATTATGAATTCAATTAAACGGCATTACTTAAACTTGCACTTAGTAAATGAAAATGTGGTGAAAGTTGATTTTTATATGTACACAGAATTGGAATTTCAGTACTGCCTGAATTGAATGATATTGAATGAAAGTTTGAAAAGATTTTGACTGAGCAACTTTTAAAATTATATTCAAATCCCCTTACTTTTCTTTTGCTTACAAATTCGAAACACGTACTAAATACACCAATTCCCAATGCACTACCACAGTAAAAATAGAAAAATTAAGCATTAGAAATTGGCCTATAAATCAAATTCGACATTTTTATTTATTGAACAATTCGATGATTTTCCACAGTATCATATCATGTCAGTGTGATGTGATTTATATATAAACATTCAATAAAAATGTAAATTTATTATACATTTTCTCTAGAGATTAATTTATTTCACCTTCAGTTAATTTTAAATCCTCGTTAATTTCTTAACTATATAGCGTACAAAAAAAAATTTTTTTGAATAAAATTCGCGTGCTTGGGACATATTTTTTTTTTTTTTTTTCAGTTTATATGTAAACCAAAAAAAAATCGTCGAATGAAAATGTTTGTGGAAATTTCGTTAATATACAATCGTGTACATGTTCAGCAAGTTGTTTATATAGTTTTGGGGTTTAGTATTTAGATTTTTTTTTATTTCGATGTAACAAGCAACTTTTATTGATTTCCTTGTACATACAAGCAAGAATTTCGAGAAAAACGTTTTTTTTTTTGTTTATTACTTTATAAATATACACACAAGTCTGCATTTTCCGGCCACCTGTTGTCTTCTTATGTATATATATATATATATATATATATATATATATATATATATATATATATATATATATATATATATATATATATATATATATATAATACGTTTATATGATATTGATTTGTTTTATTTACTCGTTCATTTACCCTGACCTTATAAAATAAAAACAATTTTGTCAAAATTAACTTAGTGGGAGAATATTTGGGTGTTTCATCCCATGTGGCAAAATGATTTGAACTTTTGGAACACGAAGTAATTTGCTTCATATCGTGATACCTATCAACATTTCTAAATACCTTTGGCTTTGCCCACATAGACATACTCGTATATATACACAAATATATGTTCTTCATCAAACTTTTCTCATTGAATTTTCGCACAACAAATCTGGAAATTTTTATTGGCTTATTTTCTTAATTTACTTCGAATGAGTTTTTAATTATTACTTTAAAAAAAAAAAAAAAAGTAAACTCAACTTTTAAACAAACCGCGAAAAATTTTGTTAATATTTTTATTAATATTATCTTAAGGAAATGAGTGATATAATAGTATTTTGGACATCGTAAGATAAATGTTCTATTTACATTATGTTTAATCTGGCTGGTCTAGTTCTAGATGTCCAGTTCTATGGAGACGTTTTACTGAATTTGCTTTAAACATCATACCGCAAATCTCAACCATATCAAGTTGATGAAGAAGATCTTGCGTGATTCCTCATTTCCTCGTTGACGTAATTCATAGTAAACCCTTAAGGAGATTAAAATTTCTTACGTACCATGGTGCACTATATACTATACAACGGAAAACTTTGTTTTGCAATTATTGTAGTATTTTTAAAACTGATCTTCTTGGTACATTCCGAGAGTTTTTTCAGCTTTTTTCTTTTGCACTACTAGTCCAAGTTTCATCGTCACATTTTATTGGAGGCAGTTTTTATTGCCTTCCAGTAGGAATATTCGGTGTTCTTTTGACCAGTAAGGCCAGTAAATAAATTATAAATCGATTCATTCTTATTATCTCTGATTAAAAGTGTCAATTTATTACTTAGATAGTGGAGTGTTGTTTTACTTTGTGGGGCCGGTTTCTTTCCCAAGAAAATGCTTATCGGGTTTCTTTCACTTGAAGATTGACATTGTCAATGATTTATTTCTGGAAAAGTTTCCAATTCGCTTTATTGATTGTTGATTTAGCCAACAACTCTATCTTAATTACCATTGCAATGAGAGTCATTATTAAAGGAGAGTGACCTAATGATAGTCCTTCAGAGTTTTCTATAAACTCGTAGTTTTCTGAGATATCTTTTGTTTCTTAAAAATCTATGAGATCCGGTTTTTTATTTAGATCCATAAACCAATATGTTGGGCTACCTTTAGAGTAAAACACTCATTTTGATGCTTGACTTGCAGATAAATTAGATAAATGAGCTTTCAATCCGAATTAGACTTTACATTCTTCAATTAAAACGTCTTTTAAATATCCATTTATTTGTTTTATGAGCTTTAATAATGAAATAGTACATTTTTCGCTGCTATTGTACCTTTAATATACACACTATATTTTGTGAGCTTTTGTAATTAAATAAAGAAAAGTTTCCGTTAAATTTTGTATTGCTTAGCAACATAACCTTTTATAATATGTACATCGAAATGTTAACTATCATTTATCTGTTTTAATAATAAAACTTTTACCTAAATATCACTGAAAATATTTATAAAGCTTCCAAAAATGTTAAAATATTTTAGAAAAGCTTTTAATGTTTAAAAATGAGCTTTTCTTTTAGTTGACAAAATTTTAATTGAACCTTATTTATTAAAATGTATTTCAAGCTTTTACATTTAAAACATATTTTAAAGGTAAGCTTTAATAATGAAATAGTCAGAATGTACTGTAAATATTATAGTCTCTGACAGTTTTATATACTTTTAACAAACAATGTAAAAAAGTCTTTTGTGAGCTTTTATAATTAAAAAACAAAAATGTTCCGCTGTATATTGGAATATTCATTGTAAAGCCACAATATGAAAAAGATCGTCAAAAACTTAACAAACCATTAAGTTTCCCTTAATAGTTAGCTTTTTACTCAATAAAGTAAGAGATTTAAAACCTGAGGTATTAGAGGTATAATCACATAATTTTCGGTCACTGTAGCAAACTTTTCCTTTAAACAAGCTTATACCAATTTTAGTTCGCGTGCACCATTATTACCCACTCTAAATCATTAGGTAATAAAAACAAAGCTTTATAATTAAGTTTTATGCTCTTCAAAATTGTCATCTGTAATACTAAATATAAACTAATAAAAGCTCAAAATTTGTATAACTTGCAAAATATGCATTGTCAAGTTAAATTAAAAAATTGTATAATTAGGAGCAAAATTAGACATACAACCAACCGTGCACTCTAAAATGTATAAAAAGCTTTTGTGCAAAGCTTAACATTAAAAATAAATTGCATAACCACAAATATAAATAAGAAAGCAAATAAAAACTTTTTTAAAAAGATATTTTTCCGTTTTTAGCCTACAAACTTTGAAAGGGTCGATGATTTTCAAAAAGTTTTAAAATGTACAAACATTTTTAAAAGCTTTCTAAACAGAAATTGTTATTAAAGTAATATTTAATGGTGATAAACAAGTTTGCAAGTAGCTATGATGAATAGCTGGTAAACTTGCTACACGCTTTTCTGAAAAGCTTTGATCTTTAAGTTTAAATGTGTTCATTATGATGAGCTTTAATTATGTTTGCTATAAAATTTCGATGTATTGTAAAAGTTTTGCCAGGTAAATTTATATAAAATCATTTTTAATTTACAATTCATTGATGTTATTTTTTAAAGTGTAACGGATCAAGGTACTGTAACGGATCAAGGTGCGAGTCCCAATTGATGTCATTAAAACGACACCATTGAGATCCGCACCCCGATGGCGTTAACAGAATTCTTCCATTAGAGGCCTTGCTGCGGTGTAGTAGTCGGCTAGAGCTCAGGAGCAGATAGGGGTGGGGTGTGCAAGGCATAATGGAAGCTTGAATAACCGCGGGGATTATAAAAGATGGGAAAGCAGTGTCACTTGAACAAGTCGGCACGCAACCAGACTTGCAACCATCACATCACAAGAAAAAAAATCAAAACAAAATAATTGACCTCATTACAGTTACTTTAATAAATAAAATAAATAAACGAAAGCAAAAAAAAAACAGAAATGAATTTAAGAAAAACAGAATATACTAAAATCTTAAATAACTTAACTACACAAAATTTTAATTTAAACTACAACAAAAACAAACTTAAATAACTTAAATAAATTCTTAATTAAATTTACAAAAAAAACACAAACTTAAATAACAATACTAAGTCTAACTTACCCCGCCACCAACATAAGCCTTAATATTATTCAACAAATTTTGATTTACGGTATGATTGTTGTTGTTGTTGGGGTGATGACGTCAATATTGATTTAATATTTACATTATCATCATCATAATTATTGGCTAGCGGATCGATTTTGGAACTATTAATATTATTATTATTATTTGGAGCCGACGAACATTTAACAATCAAATATTTGATTAACAATTTCATTAATATTATTATTAATTTTTATTATAATTTTTATTTACTTCAACACCAATGTCGATCACGAGTAAGCGCACCTCATCGGCCATTCTTTATTCATTGTACACTAGAATGTTCGGCTGGCAAATTATTATGTATTTATTATCTCTGTTACCAATTATCCGAAGAGATTATAAACATGTTACACTGTGCTCTGTACTATTTGCACGGGCTGTTGTTTCAACTGTTCTCGTTTTGACGTAACACTATCATTTTGTTGGTCTGCCGACATTTTTGTAATAATCTATAATTTATGTTTGTCTTTTTAATTACACACTGAACGTCTTGCATAAACTTCAATACTATTTTACAGATAACAAATTAAAAATTATTCATCACATTTCTGATTCAAAACTGTCCCGATTAACAACAAAACACGGCTTTTTATACATACTCATTTCCCGTTACTTCATTTAAAAAAAAATTAATGTAGGGGAAATGAGTATGTATACAACACAAACGTAAAAAAAATAAATTAAATAAAAAAACGAAACTGGGGTGGACAACATATATCAATTTTTGTTCCAGGGGAACGAGCGCAACAAAGTCGCTCGTTACAAAAGCTTTGATAAATACCTCTAGTCAATTAAACTTATTTCTGAAAGCTTATTGTAATTAACCGGTTACCGAATTAATTAAAAAAATTCTATATTGTAGCTGAAAAATGATTCCAGTATGCTGCTAAAATTATCCTTTTTTTAACTATGAAAGCTCATAAAATATATTTTACTCTGTACGATAGAGATATGAAACTTCTAAAGTTTTTGGCATTTAAAGTAGATTTCGACTGTTTCGTTAGTAAAGCTCGCATAGAATAAATCATCGAAATTTAAAAAATGTTTTAATTATAAAAGCTTGGAATATTCTACTAAGTTCAAATGCGGTGTTTGTGTTTGAAAAAAAGCTCATTTATCTAAATCAAATACCGTATTGAAACAAGAAACCGTTCCAAAGCTGTTTTTTATTTTCCGTTAGACGTAATATTTGCTCCTCCTTATCCAACTTAATAACGTACAAATTACGAACGTAACTAAGTTGGATAAGGGGAGGCACATATCAAGTCAACGAAGAATAAGAGAAACTTTAGAATGGATTGCCGACAATATTTATGCATATCAAACATTGGCGCCGAAACAGGGGTCTATATTTTAACAATGCAGAGAAATTTGCAATGCAGTTATATAAGATAATCGTACAGTGACTTAGTAGAAAACTATAAGAAAATAGAATGTTGGGACAAACAATGTGCCGAAAGGACCAATGACAAAACTAGTAACTTATGTGAGTGGGAATCTGAACAACTCCACAATGGAAGTGATTCAAATGAAGCAAGAAAGAGTTCAGAAGTTGTTAGTGAATTTCAAGAGATCGAAAAGGAAATGTTCAATCTGGATAGCAAGGCGGATGACTGCAGAATTTGAATTCAACTAGAACTATGAATTTGTTTTAGCACATTTAAGAGCTTTTATGCGCAAAGATGGTCTAAGTCAGAGCATGATATTGAAAAATCCTTGCGGAAATTTTGGGAAGTAAAAGAGATAAAAAAAGCATTACGAGAACTCCAAAAAAAGCAGTTCTCTGAGAGTTTGTTCTAAAGAATGACTGAAAGAGCCGTGCACCATACTGCACTAAATCATCGCCTGGATTCATTGGAGATAAAAAATTGAGCGTAACACGGAGTCATGAAGGTTATACAAGGCATTCATGGTAGAGCACAAGGAGCTCACCCACATGACACGAGTAAATGGATTCAATAAAGCAACTAAATATTTCCTACCACACCACAGAGTAAAGAAGGCAAACCGCCCAACAATAAAATAACGAGTTGGGTTTGATGCATGCAGCAAGTCATCTAGTGGGTTATTATTAAACCTCCGCTGATCGATATATTACTTAGATTCCGTTAGCATAAGTTCCTATTGTACGGAAACATAGAAAAGATGTATCGGCAGTTGTGGTTTGACAGCGAAGACCAACAATACCAAAACAGTATATGGAGAACTAGCGGTAATCTCAACCATATTCCAACTAAAGACACGCACGTATGACACCGCTCCCGATGCAGTTTTGCATACTCGTAGTTAAGTAGCATTGGGTTAGAAATGTAGTCTAGGTGCTAATTATGTAGAATGCGTTAAGGTATTAATAACACACATAACCAGTGCATTAAGCTGCGTAACCTTCTAACGAACAGTAAAGTACTGTAATCGTATATTCAAGCCAATACTGAAACCCACGCTTGTGTTGGGTTTACAATGGAACCCACACGATGACCTTTTTATATTCAACGTCGAGTTATCGAAACGCGACCAACACATTAAGCGCCCATTACTGTCGGATGCCAGTCCGTCTTTGGGCGGAGAATATCGGCTGGAATACTGACTTTCTCCAATTATAGGGAAAGCATGGATGATAATTAGAAACGTCTTACCTGAAATAATAAAAGTGCGAATTCCAAGATGGCAGCATTACAAAAACAATATAATTTTTTTTTTGTTTTTTGAACCCTATAATCTTTTCTGAGGCCGAAGCTCTCCCAACTCTTTCGCGGTTAATTCTAAACGTCCTACCTTACGCCGCCACCAGCCAAATCGATGACGCACGAATACAGGTATGATTTTAAATCCATCTGCTTACATTACATTGCTCCAGTCAGCCTTTACTGACATGGACGATGGTTCGGCCCATGGATTCTGCACTCCAACAGGGGGTCATAGTTGTGTTCTTCGTCAACATCGATCGTAATCAGGTGATGAAAAATCCCTTTTGCAATCCTCCCCCGTTGAGATAACCATATAATCTTATTCGGGTTAAATGACGCCACCGAGCACACTTATTTCTTCGTATTATAAGCTTTAGTAAAAACAAATAGAGAAATGGAAGGAAACATCATCAAATCCAAATTTCGCATGGCACCAACAAACAAGTTAGTTTGTTATCACGGCTAGAACTGATGGGTGCTCTGCTGTTAGCAAAACTGATGGAGCTGGTAGAGGACTCACTGACCGTCAACGTATAGGTAAAATTTGATTACTCACCGATCCGCAAATTGTGTATTTGCTATCGGCACATCCCAGACTTGGGACAACATTTGTGGTAAATAGATTAAGCGAAATAATTCAATTATATAAACGAAAGCAGTGGCGGCTTGTGATGTCAAGGACGACCCCGCAGATATTGCGTTAAAAAGGATGAGCACGAGAGAGTTGTTCAACAACAAGCTATGGTGGTGTGGATCTCCTTGGTTGATCGATGATTAAACAAATCAGATCAATCCACATATTCGTTTGCTTGAGGATCAAGGCGATACATATAGAGACAGTGGGCAATTATACGACCGATAGCTTCCTAGCAGGTTTAACAAGATTTAGGTCGCGGAAAACAAATTGCCATAGAATATGGAGTTAAAGAGTTATATCAGTTCCTACAGGCTAAGTTATCAGATATAGCGTCAGCGCTTTGGCTATTTAATATAAAGTGGAAGTTCATTCCACCGGGAGTGCCTCATATGGGAGGAATATGGGAGGTAATTGTAAAGCAAACAAAAATACAGTTAGGCAGGATTGTTGGTGAAAGCATACTTACTGTATGCAATAAGGTAAGCATACTTACCGTACAGAAAATGTGACATTACTTTTAGAAGCGATGGCACAAAGAATATCACCATCTTACGAAAACGAACTAAGAACTAGATCAAGAACCGATCATAAATGATAAAAGGGCTTAAGGCTCGCTCACAGGCTGAATTACGCGACCTTTGCGTTAATCTATATTTATACCAACAAGTTAGATAACCAAAGTATACAGTTTTGACAACACGACTCATCCAAATTTAAACATCCAACATTTCAAGATCTGATCGATTGTCTTCTCATCCGGGCGGATACTGTTGAAGGTGTATAGTAAGTCGGGTGCAAACTTGCAGCAACAATACCATTCAGTATAAGACGAACACTCAAATTCCATTGATCAATCACCACCAACACGTAACCGAAAAAATCCCAACAACCAACCATCTAACAAAAGACAAAGAACTGTGCGAGAGACATTAGTTTTGTAACAACATAGAGGTATCATAAAACTAAATTGTTTGCTGTTGTTTTGGGAAAATATAAATCCGCTAAATCCACTAAATCTTTCTTTCCCAAAGCAATGCAACTAACATTGGTCAAATCAAGAGGCATCAATGGCACCATTCTCGTGCATATTAAAGACAACAGATAAGTTCCGAAATCAATGATTTCATGCACAAACTCCAATTTTTGAAAGAGCGAAGAGTTTCAAACTGACGAGGTTCATCGGACCCTTTGTCACTTAACACTCATGATAATTGCGTGAGAGAAGATAATATAAAGGTGCGTTTTATCGCTGCGGCAACCTTGCAAATATTTGACGACATTTGAGAGAAGAGTTATGCGCATGAGGTAATTGCTATAAATTCGATCGAATTTAATTGCTTAATTATTTTAATAAAATTCTAATTGTAATATTTTCGGTGTTAAAGTGAATATAAATAGGATGTTCATGCAAAACCTTTTTGTAATTGCTATAAAACGATAGATTCGATCGAATTTAAACGTTTAATTATTTTAATAAAATTCCATTTGTAATATTTTCGGTGTTAAAGTGAATATAAATAGAATTTTCATGCGAGTACTTTCTGTAATTGCTATAAAACGGTGAATTCGATCGAATTTAAACGTTTAATTATTTTAATAAAATTTTATTTGTAATATTTTCGGTGTTAAAGTGAATATAAATAGGATGTTCATGCAAAACCTTTTTGTAATTGCTATAAAACGATAGATTCGATCGAATTTAAACGTTTAATTATTTTAATAAAATTCCATTTGTAATATTTTCGGTGTTAAAGTGAATATAAATAGAATTTACATGCGAGTACTTTATGTAATTGCTATAAAACGGTGGATTCGATCGAATTTAAACGTTTAATTATTTTAATAAAATTCTATTTGTAATATTTTCGGTGTTGAAGTGAATATAAATAGAATTTACATGCGAGTACTTTATGTAATTGCTATAAAACGGTGGATTCGATCGAATTTAAACGTTTAATTATTTTAATAAAATTCTATTTGTAATATTTTCGGTGTTAAAGTGAATATAGATAGAATTTTCATGCGAGTACTTTCAGTTACAGGTTAGGTTGTTTTCAGTGTTGATGGCTCCTCGGGATAGAGAACGAAAAAAATACAAAGAGTAAGCTCTATATCGAATCCGATGGAGACAAATTGTTGATATATGGTACCACCCAGTAATGGCATATTAAACCTGGTTTTTATTACTATTAGTATCAATTTAATTACAGCATCGTTTATATAAATTTCTATCTTACGACTATTAATCTTTTTACTATTTATTTTTTTAGTGTTAACACCAAATGAAAAATAAAATTTTCATGTTAGTTTTGATTAACTTTTTGATCAAGTTCAAAGAGACTACGTCTCGTAGAATAAAATATTAAATTAAAATGAAATTCAATTACGAAGGTGCAATACTAATGGAAAACATAAAAAAATTGATTACGTGATCAAGACTCATCATTATGGCAATAAAATAAAAAAATTATCATCCAAAATCGTTAAGATGTGTTGGAATAGCACAGATGTCGTGTATATTAAGGGAATATACGCACGTCATATAAGATTATATTGATTTTGCTTTTAATTTTGAAAAGTAAAGTGTATCTTTTGTATAATTTTCCGTACAATAGATGAGATTTTCTTTTTTGATGAAAATGTTTTTTATTTTTTAGAAATTAAATTGTAATGTCATCTTATATAATCTAATTTTGAAAATTTTATTTACATTTCCAGGTTTTCGAAACGTTATGAGCTTCCACTACTGGTACAGAGTGTCGTTATGAACGTAACAATGTTTTTAATGATTCATCTGTGTGTAAATGTGCGGCGAAATAATGCTATTCTGAGGACAAGGGATCGTATATTTTCAGGTAATTGTCTGTTTTATTTTGTATGCGTGTGATCACGGCGCGATGTTGATTTAATTCGAATGCAATTTTTATTTTTTTGATTTACTAATTTGAATTGGACACAAATTATAAATTTGGATTTTATTTTTTAATTTAATTTAATTATAATTTATTTTTTTTTTTTTTTATTAAAATACAAATCTTCTAATACATATGAACGTAAAATATGCAAAATTCAAAATTCGATCAAAATGTCAATTTATTTGATAAATAAATATAATATTTATGAAACTTCTACTCCTACTATACTTTAACTGCAATAATGTGTGTCTGTATGATATAATAGCGACGGCGGCTGCTGATATCAATGATGTTAGATTAAGGAATGTAACACCGGATACGACGACAGAAGCAGCAATAGTACCAAATAAAAAAGATGATCGAGCAAGACATTATTTAAGTGGTATGTCTTTAAAAGCAGTATTCAAAGCTATAAATGATAGTTTTGTTTATTTTTTTTTTATCATAAATTTACATACACAACTATTACTAATATTCATTAAAAACTACTAAGATCATCATTTTGTTGTCATCTTTAATCATCATAATATATTCGTTTAGTTTTTTTTTGTTTTTAGATTCTATGTAAATGTGAATGTATGTGTGAGGGAAAATTTTCTATGTACATATAACAAATTTTTAGAAAGCTCAAAACTTGTTTATATCACTTGGCCGATTTCCTTATGAAAGTAGATTATGCACCACTTTATATACATTTTGCATGCAATTTCCTTTATTTTGGATTTTAGCTTGCTAAATTGCATCGTTCCCTTCTGTCAGTTTTTTTTTGTTCGTTTATATACCTTTTTGATCTTTCAATTGTTTTTTTCAACATTTGCTATTTACTGTACCCTTGATTTTTATTTTTCTATATGCTAATTTCTTTAATACATAATTTTGAAATAAGTCCTTTGAATTGTTTTCTGTTTTGCATAAGTAATTTATGTCTTCGCACAGTTTATACTGGTAATATGGTTTCATTGATTATATAAAGTTGTTTAATTAGCGTGTTGCGGTTTAAATTTACTTTAAGGTCACTGTGGCTTGGAATTGTGCTTTTTGGTGTAGAAACGTATAGGTCGTGACTTTTATTTGTTAGTTGTGTCTTAATGTCGTGCGGCCTAATATTTATATATATATATATATATATATATATATATATATATATATATATATATATATATATATATATATATCCATCCCTCGATCTACACGGTACTTTTTTTTCACGATTTCGCTTTAACACTGTTAAAAATAAAAAAAAAAATTTAAAACGGGGAAATCCCATAATTTGGTGCATACATGTTGCGAAGGACATTATGAAAAAAATCGAAAATTAGAAAATAGTTGAAAAAAAACTCCCAACTAGAACCCCTCCAGCAGTGAAAGACTATGTTATCGTTCTTCTCGGTAGCAACACTTCAGATGACCATATAATGCCGACAATGGTCCCTAATAAGTCAAAAAAACCTCCAGCATTTAAGGGGATAAATATTAATAGTTTCCCTGTTGATTGGATGGCCAATAGCAAAGCGCATAGGTTACTGCTAACATTGTTTTAGATACTTTTTATGCATTAGACTTTATTGTGAATTTGTGTTTCACACTAACATAAATGACATACTTGATCAACTAGGTCATGCCTAATACTTTCAACTCTTGACATGGCTAGCGGTTATCACTAGATAGAAATGAACTTGTACGATGCTCACAAAACAGCTTTCTGCATTGGCTACGGCCACTTTGAATCCACTCGAATACCGTTTGGTTTAAAAAATTGTTAGGCATCTTTTCAAATACATTTTACGCGGATTTCCACGAATCAAAGGATTTATGTATCTGAACGATGTAATCATTCACGGGACAGATCTAAAGGATCATAATACTAAGTTAACTGAACTTTTTCAAATTTGTAAATCAAAAAACCAACGACAAAATGTCAGTTCTTAAAAAAAGAAATCACTTTTTTAGGGCATTTAATCACGCCATCAATCATTAAACCCAATCCTTCTACGGTACAAGTCAAATGTCGAAAAGTATTACGGTCGTTGTATACCTAAATTCCCAGAAATAGATGAACCACTCACAAAATTAACTCGCAAAGGCACACCTTTTATCTTCTCAACCGAATGCGAGTTGCTCACCATTTATTGGCCCGTAAACAATATCAGGCCATACCTCTATGGAAAAAAATTCACTATTATCACTGACCACAAACCACTCAAAGGTAACCTAACTATAAGTCCAAATAAAAATGGACAAAACTGAAATGGAACTTAAAGCTATAGGAATATAACTTTGAAATCATTCACAAAGCGGGTAAATTGTATAGAAATGCGGATGCCCTCAGTCGCATCAAACATGAACAGATATTAGTCATTACACGAGCACAAACGAAAAAAATGAGTAAAGATATCACTAAAACAAGTCAAACTAAAAATTATTCTGCATTACAACAGTACAAACATTTTTCCATTCCTAAACAGACAGAATAAGACTGATCCGTGTTTACTATTTAGCAGGGATTAAACGAATAAAATAGAAACAGTATAAGAAATTTACATAATTGAATAATTTGTTTCATTTTGTAAGGCAAAATATGAAAATTTTAAATCTTTGCGGACTTTAAATGTGAACTTGAAAAATCTATCTATAAGTTTACTTGCAATAATTACAAAGGTTAAGAAGTTAACCAATAAACCATCCAAAGGTTTTGACGAGATTGACAACTTCATTATAAAAGAGTATGGTACATGAGCTGGTCAATCACATTTTAAATTAAGCTTATAAGTACCGGAGTATTTCCAAATAGTTTCAAGACTGCTGTTTTAATATTGGGTTACAAGAAAGAAACCATGGTGTAAATAACTACAGGCGAATTTCACTGTTGAGCACATTTGCAAAATCGTTTTAAAGCTTATAAGACGGAGGTTGCTCTGTTACCTTGACAGTAGACAATTTTTGAACAATAATCAATTTGGTTTTTTAGCTGGTAAGTCGACAGAAGAGGATATATTACACTTCTTGAGTCACATTTACACTAAGTCTGCAAAATTCGGTGCATTTTTTATCGATATTGCTTAAGTTTTTAATACTGTTTACCACAATATCCTTCGTCTTAAATTATCTAGCATTAGTATAGGGGCAAAATCTTTGACTGATTCAAAAGCTATCTTCAACTTCGTCAGCAATATTTCAAGGTATGTAAAACATTCTTCTCGTGTTTTAGTCTGTGCTGTCCCTCAAAGATCGATTTAGATCTCTTAAAAAAAATTGCTTACCCAGTGATGTAAAATATATATATGCCAAATTTCACGAACGTTGACTAATATTTAGAGGTTGCAAACATTGATGACTTTTATCCCAAACTATGAAACTTCTAATATTAAAACGCAACTTGTTCGTCTGTAGTTTTAATTAAGACCCCTTCAATATACGCTTTGATCGGAACATAAAAATTAACATTTTTAAAATACTCCAACCTACTTAATAATTACCAATTAGTAGAAGGGATCAATCACCACCATTGCTACTCCATATATTACGTAAAATTGTATGAAAAAATTAACCATTGCCTAAACTTAATTTTATAATAGTAGGTAACGCTTACAATCATTTTAGTAAATCTGTTTTTTATTCGTCGAAAATTCCCACTCCATTAAATGATGCTAAAAAATTGTCTTTAAAAAACATTGGTTCTGACACTATATACTAGCGGTTTATCCATTAATTTACAAAGTTCTAAGTTCGAAATTTAAATGGTTGATAACCATCAACGAGAAGAGTACTGAAACTGTTTAAACAAGCAATCTGGTTGTGACTACTTATTTACAAAATACATACAGCCATCTGCTTCAAAACACATACAGGATTCAGCTCTAATTTTAGTAATTTTTTGAATTTGTTTATGTGTGTATTTGTTAATATTTTTATACATATTTCCTGATAACCCAGAAAATGCAATTGATTCAGGCCTGAACGGAAGCCTGATAACTCCAGTGGAGTGATATAGGACATCGGGAAACATTACAGCAGTATACTAATGACAAAGCAACTTTCTCATTTTTCAATTGAAAATATCCTGAGTTTACCGTTTGTTTTCAGTCCTTCATGTAAATACTTATTCTGCATTTGCAGTAAATTTTCAGTACTCTTTCTTAAAAATTCATTACAAAACATTTATGTTTTATTTATGAAACAGTTTGTTCATAAAAAATAGTAACAAACGTGGTAACAAATTCTTGTAACATTTTGTTAGCAATTCTAATATTGTTAAACTGCTTCTTTCACAACATTTAATATTTGTATTTATGAGGCCACCTACAACGATCACTAATTGTACGAATGTGAATCTCAGTAAAAGGTCAACTTTGATCTGTAATGCTGTTAATTGATTTGGCATTATTTAATTTAATTTGTTTTGCTGTTCAATTTTTCAACCAAGTTAAAAGTCACGTTTGCACAAGGCTCAGTTTAGCTGCTGCAGGGCTTCAAAGTTGAACATAAAAAACAATCAATCATTTGCAGAAAAATTAGTTTAAACTGAAAAAAGGAGCAAACAAATGTTCTATCTTGTAATAAATTAGTTTAAAAGCACGAAATTATGTAGAGCGCTAGAGGGTTTGGTCGCTAGAGGATTTCAAAAACAAAAAACGTCTTGTTAATAAAATTTCTAGTTTGGAGAAAGGTTTAAAATTAAATGATTACATTTAGACAACTAATATCCATACTTCAGTAGAAGTACTTCCTCTATTAACTTAATTATTTCCGAAGAGATTCCTGACTTTGCTTTTCTTGATTCTAGAAATCTGCCATATCGTACTTTTTTATAACATCCTTTGACATCTGTAACATGCATCCCGTCGCTTTAATACTATTCATAATACAATTTAATACAATTTTGAAACCTTGTAAACATAAAAATATTGTAAAGGTAAAATTCTAGCAACTACAAACATTCGCCAAGACTGGTCATTACGTTTCTTGAAAAACATCACATGGAAAACAATTTCAGGCACGTAAAACATGAGAAAATCATGATTGTAGTTGGCTGACTCTTAAAATAAAGGAATAATGGTCAAACCATGATCGCAAAAGTTTCATATCACAATTAATGTTCTTGGAAATTTCAGAATAAAGAATGAACCAGAATAACAGTATATTATTTTTTAATTTTAACACTAAAAATAAAAGTTGCCCAAGAACGGACCCTTGAAGATCACCGAAATTAGCACAAATGGTTTACATTTTTTTTTCAAAAGTAAACCGCATTATTTCAAACCGCATAAAAAAAGTGTCCTAATAGCATAGAAAAAGTACATAAGAATGATAAATTTCGTATATTACTATGGTATTCAAAACAAAAATTATATATAATGTGTATTGCTTATTGCATGCCAGTACAAAGCAAAACATCAACATATTTTTAATTATATATCTATCCACGTTGCACATTATTTTGCATTTAATGAAATTTTTATTTTCAGTTTTGTTTGGTTTTGTTTTTCCTTTCTCATTACTACTGTAGAGGAAGGCGAATGCGGTTCTAAGTAGCCAAATGGATTTTTTTGCTTTTTTTTTTTAATATATATGAGTTGTTCTATATATAAAATATGTCTATTATAATATGATTATTTCCAAAATGTTGTTTTCTTTTATGATCAATCGTGATTTTTCTTGTTTAAAAAAATAATAAAATCAATATACATCCACATTCGTCTACCTCTAGCTTAGTAATGACAAAGGAAAAACAAAACCAAACAAACTGAAAATAATTTTTTTTTAAATGCAAAATAATGTGCAACGAGGATAGATATATAATTAAAAATATGTTGTTGCTTCGCTTTGTACTGGCATGCAATAACCAATACACATTATATATTTTTTGTTTTGAATACCATAGTAATATACGAAATTTATCATTCTTATGTACTTTTTCTATGCTAATAGTAAATTGTAATTCACTATATCAAAGGCTCGTTTATCTTTTAAGTATCAATTTTAACTAAGTTTAGTAAAACCTATTTAGACCAGAGCTATTTTTTTTGTCTAAATTGTCGATTTTTTATTTCAACGTTACATTTCGCTATTACTCACTTGGCGGCGCACGAAAGGACTCATCGCGAGTTTGTTTTTCAATTTGATGTCAAACAAAAATATAAATAAGCCGCTTCAATTTTTTTTGGTGTTATGTTTTTTTATAACGGTAAATTTAAAAAAATATTTATTTAAATTTAAAATATAAAATTAATTTTTTTATTTTGTTACTTACTTTCGGTAAACTGAAATGCCACAAATTTAGAAATTTGAAAAGCAGGCACAGTATACATATGTTACACTAGTAGCTTTACAAGAACTTTACATTAATTTATAAAACACAAAAATTTAATCAAAAAATCGGCTAGAGGCACACATTATAAAATAGTAACTATGACTCAAGGAGCTGCTATAATAAATATTTAATGCAATCGTAATAAACTTACTTTTGTTAAAACTCATTAAAAATTGTATATAGCAGCTAAATAAAGTAGGACTAAAATATTTTTGAACTAATTTTAAGCAGTATGTTACAAAACAGTCATTAAATCCCAGCATTTGTTTCTTCCTTTTTTGTAAAATTCATTTTTTGCCATTTTTCAACTTTAAAGCTTTATAGCAGCAAAACTGAGCCTTGTGCAAACGTTAGTTTTGTAGTTTCTTCGATAGGTTCAAGCCCCTTCTGAAGAAAATTTTAGTAAAATTTCTTCGGCAAAACATGACGGAATTAACTATTGTTTTATCTTTTTTAGTAATTTGTTTAGTAATAAATAATAAAATTCAATTTTACGTTGGTATACACTTTCGAAATTTATTAAAAAAGATAAACAATATTTAATTCCGCCATGTTTTGCCGAAGAAATATTACTGAAGAATTCTGCAGAATTTTTCTATGAAAGCGGCTTCTGAATTTTTTTATGAAAGCAGAGTTTCCAATACAAACTGGTAACATTGCTTCAAATGTCAAATTGTACTTTTGTTTGTGTGCCATATTTTTTACTCCGAAAAATTTAGAAAAAAATTCAAAAAAGCCTAAATAGAAAAAAGGCAATCGTGAAACTGCACAAATGGCAAAATAGTTGAGATTTCCTGTTTTTGACATTTCTAGTACACACTTTATGAACGCAGATAATTTTGACAACTTTAGCTTTGCTATTTTAGACATGCGTGTGGTATAAACGCAGCCATGGATAGCAATCGTATACGATAGGTAGCGCAGATTTGACTCGTGAAAATGGAACAATGCTAGTGAAAAGTGAATTAAATTAGTTTTTGAAAAATTATCTCTGCATTCGTTAAATCTCCACACTTATATAGTCACTCCTATGACTCCTCTATTTTCGAAGTGGTGGGACATGTCCTTCTGTGTAGATTGTCTAATTGTATCAAAAGTATATGTATTTTGTTTTTAATTGTTGCGGTAATGCTAAGGGTGTTAAATTATTGAACACCATTTTTCACTGACGAACGTTTTTTACCCATTTCAATAAAAATTGCATCATCCTTCCATTCCATGGAGCCCTTTGTAAAAAATAATTCTGCCTTTTCTCGTCATATATTGACTAATAAGTCAAAGAAAATTATTATTGGTTGGGTAACAAAGGACACAATTTACCTCTTCAATTTAAACAATCCAAAAAAAGTATGGCACGATCTCAACAGTTCGAGATAGTCATCTCCAAGCTGTTCACTTTTTATTGCTTCGGCATATTAATGGTCTAGAAAAGTACAATCACGTTAAACAAATAAAAATGATTACAGCAGGCTATCTGTGAGGTTTTAGAGTGGAAATTTGTGAATTGTCGTAAAACAACATAAGCTAAAGCATTTTGCAATACCTAATCGTGTTCGACTAGCCGATCTATCAGCCAGATCCAAAGGCATGTTGATTTACTACTATGGCGTATATTTCTTGACCGCATATTTTTTGATGTCAAAATTCATATTTTGATTGGAATGGCCCTTATCACGAATCTAAATAAAGCTGAGACGTGGCAACATCATAATCCATCTGATTGGTAAACAGTTTAGAAAATCGATACGACACCTACTCTACATTGTTGGCAAAAAATAGAGAAATGTGTAGCATAAACTATTTTATGTCAATTTATGATAAAGATGGCCCATTTCTATACTCTTCGAAGAATAGCCTTAAAAGTTCGTAGAGTGAAAGCAGCAAGTGCTTTGAACTTAGCCTAGAATAAAAATTCCAATACACTGCATTTATCGAAGAGTACTTCGCTTTACACCACATGCGTTTATGCCCAAATCAAGATGATAATACAGGATATTAGGAAGAACTCGTATGTATTTAGGAAGTACTCTCAAACAATTTGTTTCTATCATAAACGTCCAAAACTACAGGGTGGCTGAGACCAAGTGTTATCAAATGAAAACGCTGTAATTTTTTTAATTTTGATTAATTTTTATTGAAATTTCGTGGAATATGTTGAAAATATATTACATTTTATGAAAAACATGTTACTGCTCGATATGACCTCCTTTGGCTCTGATTATTTGATTCAGTCTTCCATAAAAAAGCATTGCAGGCTGACCGAACGTGGGCTTGCGGAATTTTATTCCATTCTCGAACAAGAGCTGACTTCAATGCATCAACACTTTCGTATTTTTTAGTGGACACCTTACTCTCCAAAATGGACAATATGGAGAAATCCATGGGATTCAAGTCTAGTGAATATGGTGGCCATTCTTTCGATGAAATCAGCCGCGGAACGCAATTTTGTAAAAATTGCGGTGTCGCTCGAGCCTTGTGTGACGGTGCCGAGTCTTGTTGGAATGTCCAACGGTTCGTACCAAAGTGTTTACGTGCCCAAGGTAGCAAAGCATCGTTTATGATCTTTTGGCGGTACACCTCTTGGTTTACCTTGACTCTATGTTCGATGAAAACCAGAGGAGTGCGTCCATCTGCAGTAACTGCAGTCCAAACCATAACATTAGCTGGTGATTGCTTGCGCATGGCAAGTCTTGTGTCCAAATTATCGTTGGACTTGTGCTCTAACCAAACACGATCATTTTGTTTATTCACAAACTGTTGAATGGTGAAAATTATCTCATCAGAAAAGACAATTTTTGGAATCTCATAACGTTCGGCCAAGGCCTTCAATGCTCGTGTTCTTTCAAGCCTAACTTTTTTTTGTGCCTCCGTAAGATCTTGAACTTTTTGTATCTTGTAGGGCTTCAAGTGTAGTTTATTTTTCAATATGGTTTGAAAGCTGTATCGTGAAACATGTAGACGTGCGGCTAATTGATTGGCACTTTGACGAAAAGTTCGTTGGATTCGTTTCATTACCTTTCGTATCATTTCTTTTGATGTTGCTGTCTTTTTAGGACCGCCTCTGTGGCGTTTAGCAATGCTACCAGTTTCGTTGTATCGAGTTATGGTTCGATACACAAACATTTTATTCACATTCAAATGCTGGAGCTGACGAACTATTTCTGTTTGTGAATTTCCACCCAAATACAATGCAATTACACTATAACGTTTGAATTCCATTACGATTTTTTTAATACGATATTAATTTAGAACAATTATTTGTTGACCACATGTAACCAACTAACAAAACTTCAATCTGTCAAAAAATTGACGCGCGAAAATGACAACTACACAAAAGACAGCAGAGTGAAGTCAGTAACATTTGGTCTCAGCCACCTTGTATATTCGAAATATACCAAAGAGTCAACAGGAAAAAAATTACTTGTTCAGTGATTGATGCAATCAAGGCTTTAGGGTTATTATGGCAACCCTCCCAAGATTAAATTTCCTTGTCAATATTGAACCGCAAAACGATATTATTACTACACGTATAGTTTTATCAAACAAATCAAAATTATTTGATCCAATTGGGTTTTGGACCACAATCGCCAGATTTGGTTTGCCCAGCCTTAAATCGACCTAAAGTCGAAATTTGTACCTAAAGTCGAATTATTGTTGATTTTTAAACGTGAATGCTAAAGAATTTAAATAAGTTCTCTAACACAAATCAAATTAGGTGCATTTATATGGAAAAAATGTAACTAAATCGAATTATTAGTTATTCAAGCGAGATTTATTTTATCTAACGTATTTTTATTTTTATAAACGTTTGAAATCGATATTCAATCGATTAACTTTGGTTAAAAATATCGTAAATATAATCTAGACACAAGTAATTAAAATGTCATTCAATCATATTCCACCAACATAGAACTGTGTATACGAGTATCTAACATTCTAACATAATATATATTATTTAGCTAGCTAAACGTAAATAGAATTGTGACAATAAACTAATTTTTTATTTATTTATTCGAATCGTTTTTACAATGTACACACAATAATTAACATATTAATGTGTACTTTTGTTAATTGTGTAGTTAGTTTAAAATGTATGTAGTTTATTGACTACTTGATACCGCGTTCGTTCAAATTATGTTTACAAATTGTGTACGATTAATTTTTTGCTGCAAAACATAAAAAGATTTGTATCAGAAGATTGATCGATAGTCATTTGTAATGTTCAAATTTTAATTGGAAAATCGGAAAATGTTGATGACTTTGATATAATGTGACATGTTTAAGCATAAATGAAAATATTTTCAATCATTTTTGATTTTTTTTTTTAATTTATACTTAAAATACATATTTATTTTGTACAATGGTACAAAATTCTGTGAAGTTGATTATTTTTATTACGAGTTCTTTGAATTTTTTCAAATTTTATCAAGTTTTTAGAATTGTCGGTAAAATTTCAATTGCAGGTTTTATATTAAATATTTTTGTTAGATTGTTTTTATCGTATTCAAAATTTCTTAGAATTTAGAAAATATGAAATCTATAATTAGTAAAAAAAGATAAATTTCTTAATACAAAAAATTATAGTTAAGAAAAAACATGCTTTTAAATGTACAAATTTTGTTAAACAGTAATGAGTACGTCACTCGATATATTTGAATTTTTATGCATAAGCTTAAAATGAGAATAAAGTGATTAATTGATTTAGAATTCACGGGCAAACATTAGGCAGGATATCCCGGAAAGTGCCAGGCCCACTGTATACCCGTTTTTACATATACTTGGAAGGATAAGGCAGGATATAAATTATTAAAATCGACCCAGTTACTGACACCTTGGCGGCTAATAGTTAGTAAATTTTTGTGGGGTAAGATCAATAATGACAAAATTGATCCGGTTTCCCGGTGGCCAATCAATATTCAAACTACTATTAGCATAGGACAATCACAATTTTACTGAACTGCTCTGCATCCTGGCATCTCTTAACAGCAACTCCAGTGTGCCAACGTTATTATAGCCATAGGCTATAATAAATTGAATTACTTTTCACCTTAAATTATAAATTAACTATATTCATAATATAATAATAACATAACAATACAACATTTGTGCAAGCCGTAGGCTGTAATAAATTGGATTAACCATCGCCTGAAAATACAAATCATAATAAATCAGATTCCAAAAAAATTGACTTAACATCACAAGTCAACTGAATTAACCGTTTTATGACAAATACGTCATATAATCACCGAAAATCCAATTTATATACACTTTATTTGACACAAAACTTTAAAATTAATATAAATTAGATTCTAAAAAAATTGATTAAACGTTTTATGACCAATCGGCGAAAATCTAATTTATATCAGCTTTATTTGACACAAAACCAACCACTTCACATGGCACGAAATTGGCGTATTCCATGTGTCAAAAACTAAAAAAAAATTGAAAAAGGATACAAAAATTACAGCGTCGTCGCATTCTTATGTAATTACGGGGTCATTAAAATACAAAATATTTGTTAACGAAAAATTAATATATTTTATTAAACATTTAATATTCTTTAAATAATTAAAACAAATCTTTTTTAATGTTAAATTTAAAAAAGACTTAATATTAAAAAAAATACGGTTATAAGAAATGCATAAAGTTTGTGTCGCTTTAAATCAAAAAAAAATCGATTTGAAAAATAAAATTTTACGAACTTTAATATTAATTAAACCAAACGAATTGGAATTTAAAGTCAATTTTGGTGTAGCTCTAATTACCGTTTCTGCAATTTTACATAATTTTGCAACGTCCCCGCTTGTAGTTCTCAATTCTCCTCTATTCTTAACTGCAATGAGACAATTTGGGTCGTGATTTCTTTCCAAACTCGAAACACAGATTACACAATGAATTTTGTTTAATAATTTGTGAACAATATATCCTGATATATACTCCACCACATGTTCCACAAATTCGGTCAGAATGTTTAATTGAAACAAACTATCAAAGCTTGTTATCGTCTTTATCGTATACATAGTTTTCGCTCGAATCTTTCTCATGTGGAAAGATATTGTATACCAATAGGAACCTATTCCGAAATCAAATTAATATTAGCTGCACATATAGGTTGTTTAAATGCCATTTGACTCATATTCCGTGAGTTTAAATTATCAAACATGCAATTGTTATGGCGAATAAAATTTATTGTTGCTTCAAATCCCTGGAATTCTGGAATGCGTAAGTTTTTGGAAACATTCCAAAGCATCATAAACTGATGCACTAAAAGCTTCTGCCGCCAACCGAACATTCATTTTGCTTTGCGAAAAATACACGTGTGCCCTTTTCAGTTTTACAAATTCTTCTACAAATATCCAGTCCACTAGCCCACCATTAGCATCCAAAATCGGTCCTTTCTCGTCCAAGCAATTTCTAATATTTTTCAGCATGGGGCATGGATCTGGAAAAATTAAAAGATTTTTGGTTGTTGAAATTTTGGCGCGACTATATTTAAATGTAGGATCCAAATGTGGGACAGTTGTTGAACCACCCAAATTATTCGCCAAAGTAAAATTGACAGGCCATCCATTAAATGTAAGGCCTATTACTTTTACACCAGTTTCGAACAAATTTTCGAGATAAATTCTAACTAAATTTTCTTTTTGTCGTGCGTTAAGATTTGCTATTGGAAAGTATCCTCAAGGTATTTTCAAGTGTTTATTAAAAAAAACGACCATCAAAATTAATATTTGTGTAGCATTTTTGTAGTGTCATCTCCAATATCCACGTAGCCATAACATGTTGACCCAACTCTTTCAATCTAAAAAAATAAATTATAAAAATTCCAGAAATCCAATTAGAATAATTAAATATTGAACAAAAACACTAACTTGTGATCTAATATATATCTCATCATATACTAGGTCGACATATAATTTATCTTAAGACTGATCCGCCAATATTTACTTAATACTAGTCAAATGTCTCTTTTGTAAAGCCAGGTTCAGCATTTTCTTCTTTGTACAATCCACTTACAGTTTTCCAGTGAGTAACATGCGTCGAACATATTCATCCGCCTTCGCCGCGGAAAATTCAAATTTACTGTAAACGCTTTTATATGTTCGTTGTATTTTGTAGGAATCATTAATCTAGATGTTTTCCGAAGCTGTCGCTGCAATATTGACGTCACTGGTTTCGACAATCCGATTAAATTGACTAATACTTCCCCGGGAATAACATCTTCTTTGGCTAGGTTTTGCAATGTGGATTCAAAGGATACGATTTTTTTGCCGAAACACTTTGGCCTTTGTCGATTGGTTTCCTTAATTTTTTTTTAATTCTATCTGTTGACGTTTTTAAGGAGATTTTAAAGTTATCTTCGCATAATTTTGCAATATTTGAGACGATCTCACCACTTAACTTTCTGTTTTTTGATTGAGCCTTAAAATATTACGATGATTAAGCCTTAAAATATTAATTACGAAACGACAAGTGATTCGTAGAATTTTTAAATGTTTGCAAAACATTATTTTACCTTATTTTTTATATCATTTTGTTCTTTAGTAATTTGTTTTTTCGGTGGACGGTGGCTCTGTAATAAAATTCAAATATAAATTATTTGTCAAAGGAGCTTTTCAAAACTTATACAGTGGGCTGAATTGATATCCCCTTCCGTCATGATATTTAATAACGAGATTGTAGGTATTACATTGCTCTTTAAGTGAAGATTACCAAATTTTTTTGTAAAATATTCCTTCATCAGTGACCATCACTATTTTCCTTTTAACTATTTCCAACCATTTATTTCTAAGCTTTACATTTTTAGTAAATCTAAAAACCAATTAAAATAATATTTAAATTTGATTGATTGATTGATTGATTGATTAGAATGTACGGCCAACGACTAACCAGGAACTCCCGGAATGCCGGGCACCACCGTACACCCGTGTTACATATAACAAAACCGAAGGAGTGGATGGAATTTGTTAGTTATGACAGACTCGATCCGGTTGCAGACACCTAAGCGATCGATAGTTAGTGTTTTTTTTGTGGTGTACGGAAAGGAAGGACATGTTAGTAATGACAGATTTGGCCCGGTTTTCCGAAAGCCAATATTCAACTAATGTTAGCACAAGACAATCACAATTTTGACGAGCTGCTCTGCATTATTTCATCAACTACAGTGTGCCAACAAACGTTTCCTAAAAGCAAAATCTATTAATGAAATAACCGCTCTTAGCCGTAGGCTGTAATAAATTGAATAAGTTTTCATCTGATAAATGATAAATGATAAATTAATTAATTTGTAATATAATAAACTAATAATATCATAATATTATTTCTGCAAGCCGTAGACTGTAATAAACTGGATTAGTTTTCCCTGAAAATACAAATATATTAATTTGTCTCATAATAATAATATATTAATGTAATATAAATATATAAATACCTAAATACCTAAATACATAAATATATAAATGCATAATAGCAATTACACAATGTACTAACATTAAAATCCTGTTTATATTTACTTTAAAACCAAAAACACTAGAAATCGAATTTTATTAAAATAATTAAACGACTGAATTCGATCGAATCCACCGTTTTTTTAGCAATTACACTATGAACTTGCATTAAAATCCTATTTATCGACAAAAAATTTATTTTTATATAAAAAAAGCGTGGGGTGCTTTCTAAAAGTTCTTATTAAAGCTTGACTTTGACCCTTGAAATATGCTCGACGAGACCAACGTGACTACAGCCACAATAAATGTTTGGCTAGCTTCATATATTCTGGTTGTTGAAAAAGTTTTTAGTTTTTTCGCTAAATGGTCTGCTATTTCGATAAATTGCCCTTGTCGTATAGTTCTGGATTTAATTTAATCTCGTCAATTAGTTTCTCGTTTATACACCCAAAATGTTTTTGACACAATTTGTAGTCACAAAACTTTTGAACTAACTACAAAACAAACGGTAACTCAAAAAGAAATATTTTGAGGTTAGTGTTTATGTTTTTATTGATATTTTGTCAGTCGAACCGTAAGGGTTCGGTTCCGCCTTCAACTGAAAATTGTAACAATGTTTACGGGTTTCGATAGGTTTTGACATATTTAACTTAAAGGTCGGAATGAAACGAATCTTATGTGCCTCGACATTTATGCCACCAAAAAAAAACGTTTGGACTGGAACTCCAGTGGGAACACTAAATTTAACTACAAATTTTCTATAACACCGGTTAACTTAATTTTTCAACAAGTTGAATAGAAAAGTTTTACCAGTACTTGCTCCATCAGTTAAAAATTCTTCTTCTTCGTCTTCAGGATTTATTATCTCTGGGTTCTTCAAAATTTGAAATGCAGACACTTGATTAAATGCGTTTTCACCATGCTGGTCAGATGTACATGATCACTTATTGCCTTCAGTTGATCTTCTCAGGCTAAAAAAACATCTTTTGCATTGTCAAATCTTTGCAGTAATTTCATTTCTAATCGATAAGTTATATATTGAACTAGCAAAGCTGTAAAACAAGTTTTCTGGATCTGCCGATGCTATAAAGTACTCTCACAACTGCGGAAACATTTCTAATACAACTATTTGCAAGCATCATGACCAATGCTTTCTGCTGTTTCACATTCCTGTTTTTGATAGAACGGTTCGAACACATAGCATACTATGTAAAACTCATATTCGATAAATCATAATTTGAATGTTCCAAAGGAGGTTTTTCCTATCTTTCAAAGATGTTTGCAAAAATTTAACCCAATCTCCGCTTATGTTAAAGGACACGCGGTTTAGAATTGGTACGTGGAACGTGCAGTCGTTTGGCTACATCAGCCATTAAAGAGTATCGCCTGGATTTCATTGCTCTGCCAGAAACTCGGTGGCCAAAAATTGGGGACTGTAATTGTCCTAAAGTACGTTGCTTTACAGTTAAGATGACTTCGACAATCTTGGTGTTGGTTTTTTTCTTGAGCCACAGATGAAAAAGGCTGTTTTAAATTTTAAATAAATTCATACGGGAGCAGGACGTCACAAAAGTGAATAGTAGCTTTAATGCTAGACCTGGCAAAAATCTGACTTACTTATGTGAAAACATTGGCCCGTTCTTGCAACATGATATAGCGACCGATAATGGTGAAAGAATAATGTACTTTGCGATCGTCTTTGATCTAAGCTCATTTTTTACTCATATATATATATATATATATATATATATATATATATATATATATATATATATATATATATATATATATATATATATATATATCCACTTGGAAACTTGGACACACTCTCGTAAGGCGTCCCCAAGTCAAATTGTCCATACGTTAATTGCTAAAGGAAGCTATCATTCAAGATGTGAGAAGCCAAAATAGATCGAAAATTTATTAAGACTGTTTATGTGATAATAAAATTCACCACAGATTCTTCCACAAACTTCCTGTACTATAATTTGATATAAAATTAATAAAATTTTGAATATAAAAAATAAATGACTTCATTGAGAATTTAAAATTCGGGAGGTAAATAGCCGCTTTTCCTGAATAAAATTCACTGTCTAATATCAACTAAATTCTATTACATATTTAAATTATTTGCATTAATCAAATAAATGAAATTTTATAATTTTTAGAAAATTTTTAAAATTTAATCCGGGAAATTTAAGTAATAAAAATATTTAAACAGTAATTTTAAAATATTTCTAGAATGGCTATTCATTCTTAAAGATTTTGACCGAATTCGACTTCTAAATTAACAACATCAATTTGTAATTAAAAATTTACCATCCAATTTAAAAAACCTTGAATTTTTCCTATAAATAACTTTTTAAATTAAACCATTTTCTAAATATAAATTATTAACTAAATATTTAACACATCTAATTAGATTTATTATGTTGATTCTGAATTATAAATATTATGAATTCCAATCCAAAAAGATTGATTTTGGATCAAAATATTACAAACAAGAAATTTAAAATTTTGAGTAGCATATGAATTTTGAAATTTGAAATAATTACGATTGTCTTCTATATATTAAAATGCCATTAAATGTTTTAAAATCATTGGAAATTTTCAAATAATTTCTAAATTGGATTTAACAATTGAAGAATTTTGAATCTTGTTCTCTGAGTTGTAATCTTTTTAAAAATCAAAATTTCTGAAGTGATTAAAAAAAATTATTTAGCACTAAAACTAAATGAATCAACCGTTAAACAGACAAAACACGTCACAACGCTTTAAATTCAAACAAAAATATATATTTACACGGTAAAAAATCGAGGCTAATTTTAAAACTTTTTTGACTGCATATAGGTCCTAAACTAACTTTTTCGGTTTAATATTTAAACTAATCTAGATGAACAAACTCAAAAATTTAAAAAATCTCAAAATGATGTTTAAAATTAATGCTCAAAAAGTTTTACTCTGAGTTATAAACGTTTCAATTTTAAACAAAAAATAAATATATATTTCTTTTGTACTTAAAATCAAACGGTTAAAGTTTTCTTTATTAGTTGTCAAAATAAAAAGGATTTATTTCAAGAGTTTTTTTGTTTTATTTTAGATCAGAACTTTTTATGTTTAAAATTAATATTTTGTAGTTTTAAATAAGTTTTAAACTTTTTGAAGTTTAAGAATTAGCATTGAATTGTTTTATTATTCTTTAAAACTATTGGGGTTTAACAAATGTTTTAAAATGAGTCTCGATTTTTTACCGTATAGCACGAAAATAAAAGGAATAACCGTTAAACAGATCAAACACATCACAACACTAATTTGGATATAATCTTCTGGAATTTGAAAAAATCTCAATTATTTTTAGTTTAGAATTAATTTAGAAATTTGAATAGTTAAAATTTAAGTGTAAAAATTTAAAATTTAAGTTTTTAAAAAATCAAATCTATTTGAACCAATACACATTTGCCAAATTTAAAATTTATTTTTTTTTTTCACATTTACAGTAAAACTTGAATACTATTTGAATTGAGTTTGATATACATTACATGTATGAAGTATCTATACTTCATAAAAAGTTGCTTAAAAGTTAAGTAAAATTAAAATAAATTGGAATCCCTTATAAAAAAATAGTTAAAGGGATCCACTCGAAACAGAAGCTCTAAACCTCGCAGATACTCGTTAAAAGTTCAATATAAAACTTTGACCCTAAAATAAATAGATATGAGCTAGATAACGATAAATCGATTATCGAGTATTAAAGTTTAAAATTTTGTAATTCTCAACCTTTACCATCGAATTCGGATTAAATCGTAATCATTCGATTGACATTATACGCTAATCGCTAATCAAATTTATTTCAATCGTATAAATAATACCATGACATTTTCGTTTAAATATACGATATCGATTTAAATCCTTTTATATCCTTTATTCCTTCTAATTAGATTATTAAATTCTTTTTTTTTTATGTTACCATCCATAATAATTTTATTGCATTTTCAATTTAGTATACGAGAGCAATAAATGTTTGGTTGGGTTGGGTTGGGTTGGAATGTATCTACAATATGAGCAATTTAAAATACCAATGATTGATGACATTTAATTTTTTCATATAAATATAAAGTGTAAATTAGAACAGGGAACAATAAAAAGGATGGCAAAAAAAAAGCATTTCAAATTATATTATCTGTCATAATTTTCAAAATAGAACCGCCCACAATAACTTTGATTGCGGCCAGTAAAATGTCATGCGAGAAGATATAGTTGGATACTCGTGTATAGATTATATTTAAGGTCACGATAAGATATAATATGGGAAAAGGAATTAGGTTAGGATAAATTTTTGGTCGATTAAAGTAGATGTGTGTGTGTGTGTGTAGATATAAACAAAAAACCTTTTCAGTTTTTATTGCCATTGGTGTAAATTATATATACCGAAAAAAGGCAACATTAATGTTCTTATCTAGTTGGTCCTTAGTGAATTTATTCGTTTAAATGGCATTTTTTTTGTTAATTTTTACTTTGGTATGATATGATTTTTCGAGAGTGATAAACTCAAAATTATTGCTTGGAAAATATAATGCTGTGACGTTTGATCAAGGTAGGCAATCTAATATAATTAATTAAGATATACGATGGGATAAATATTAAATGGAGTGTTATAATGGGATTACTAAAGGAAGACGATTGTGGTTATGATATTACGTATAGAAATATTAACTCAAAGATAAAATATTTTCAACTCGATTAGGGCTTGGCTTGACTACACGGCATATACGTTGATTAGAAAATCGGGAGTAAGAACTTAAACGATGCTAATAAGGTAATTTGTAATTATAATTTATTACAATTAGAATTTTCAATATAGCCTTATACAGCCTTATTGTATTTTTAATTTGAAATTTAAAAGCTCCGTTTGTACCAGGATCTTTTTACATTAAGAACGTTTGCAAAATTCTGCCTACATATAAATCATCTCCAATAAGTTTTGGTTTATCGGAATTAATTTCTTCCACGTCATCAGAAACCTCTAATAGATCTAGGAGCTCATACTCCTTATATTTAATCAATTCCTTTGTATCCTTTTTGGATACAATGTTTGAGAGAATTAACATGACAATCTACATCTTGAGTTGATTCTAAATCTAATTCGAATTTGATATTCCTTAGGTTACGGTTTATTATATCCCAATTTGTCACCTTATAATTGTAGAAATGTTTTTAGTGATCAAGATTAATTTGATACTATATTTTGGGGTACAGACTACTCAAAGGTGATCAGAATTTAGTTCAGTTAGGGTTTTAACATCTACTACCTGGTGTGGGCTAATACGCTCAGACCACCCCTATGGCTATAATGAGTAGGTTGCTGTGGTGTTAACATTATGCAGTTATCACTATTTACTGAATAATTATATAGTGATTTTCCACCTTTATTACTCCAATCATAGTTCCAATTCAGATGCCTGCAATTAAAGTTCCGAATTCACCTTGAATTTGATAATGGGCAATATTATGCTTTATTAATATATCAATGTATCACCTCCCCTACGGTAAACTTTATAA
Source organism: Tipula confusa (assembly GCA_963556175.1). Lineage (NCBI taxonomy): Eukaryota > Metazoa > Arthropoda > Insecta > Diptera > Tipulidae > Tipula > Tipula confusa. The sequence continues at coordinate 60,940,457 of OY744475.1, read as the reverse complement.
TTAGATAGATTTGCATAATATTTTTAAAATAATTTTAAAAATATTTTTTAAGTTAATTTCAAAATTTTAAAAATTTGATATTATTTTGCAATAATTATTTAAAATGTCACATTTAAATCTAACTTTTTTATTTGTGGCAATTTCTTGCGTCGACCCAGAGGTCATGACAACAGGTCTGATCAACACCTTGTAAAAATTCAACTTGTCAACTCTTGCAAGGTATTTGAAACTTAACAGTGGACGTAAGACATCCAAAGCACAGTTGCCGACAACAAGACGTACTTTATATCCCCTCCCACACAATTATTATGAGTTGCAAGAGACTCGAAGCAACGAAAACTCTTCACACCTTTGGCCAAGATCAAGGTGTTAGTAAAATATGACTAATTCAGTATCAACATTATCTGGTAATTGTAGAAACCTTTTGCAAAGCAAACTTTCAAAATAATCGTAATGCCTTTATAGACTGCACTAAAGCAAATGTTGAAATAAAAGAAATCATAAAAAATGACCTGTTGTCTTTGGCCGAACAGTAACGTTTGAGTTGTTTGGTTAACACGCAAACTTGTGAAACATTTTGAATTTTCAAGGTTTATTATTTTGGCATATTGACAATTTTCTGTTAGTTTCAAAATAAATTTCCTATCAACGACAATTTTTTTAGATTTTGCAAATTTTTGATTTGTGGCAAAAACGGCACAGTGTTGACAAGCAACTATCTCATATTTTGTGGATATATTTGGATAAATTTAGAAGCTTTGATAAGCTTCTCACATGATGAATTTTCTGAATTTTAAAATTTTCAATTTGTGGCATAAATTTCAATTCTTTATACCACGCTGTTTCTGGATTTGTGGCACTAATTTAGGAACTTTTTGAGTTATGGAAATATTCGATTTGTTGCATAAACTTCACAATTTTAATGGTTTATCATTGTGGATTTTGCAAATTTTCGAAATTTCACAGTTTTGCTAGGCTGGCTAATCATCTCAAATTTTCTGTTTTTGAGAAATTTTTGGTTTGCGGCATAAATTTAGAAGTTTTGGTAGGCTAAACATCACGTATTATCTGAATTTAAGAAATTTAAATTTTTCTTTATCATTTCAAAAGGCCCATGCCATAATGTCTGTGTCTTAGGATAGGACACAGGAAGGGGGTTCTTGAAGTTGTTGATACTTTGATGCTTAGAAATTTGTAATATGGTTTGATCCACTTAATTGTACATATCCACCAACAGGAGTAAAATGAAATTCCTTTATAATTTCGTATATGTCTGCTTCTGATAACACATATTTCGGTGTTGGCGTATTCGGAACAGAATTAGTGCTTGTAAATTTAATGGATAATCAAAATTGAAAGAATCCAAGGGTTGAGTTGTTGTAACATTATTGGATTTATTCAATTACCATATATCAGGAGTAGTTTGTCTCGATTGTACTCTGGTTATTATTAGTATCTCCGTTTTGATCAAACTTGCATGGTTTTTATTATTTTTCGTAGGTGTGTTCATCCAGTCCGAGTCGTCATCGGATTAACCGAGAAAACAGTTTTAGATTTTTTTGATTTTTTCCCAGTTTTGATAGGCTTAGCTTTACGTATTTTATGAATTTACAAAATTTTTAATTAGTGGCATTCATTTTTCAGTTTTGATATGCTAACCATCTCGTTTTTACTGGAAATTTTTTGATTTGTAGCATTATTATAGTATTTCTGATCGGTCATCATTATTTTTTGAATTTTCGAAATTTTTGATTAGTGCTATAAACTACACAGTGTTGATAGGCTAGCTATCTCGTATTTTCTTTATTTAAAAAATTTTTAATTTGTGGCATAAATTTGAAAAATTTATAGATTTTCGAAATATTCGATTTGTGGCATAAATTTCACAATTTTAATGGTTAATCATCGTGGATTTCGAAATTTCACAGTTTTGCTAGGCTAACTTCCATCATGAATTTTCTGAATTTTAAAAATTTCTGAATTTTGGCACTTTCCCAGTTTTAATTGCCATCACGTATTTTGTGGATTAGGCAAACTTTTAATTTGTGGCATTAATTTAGTAGTTCTGATCCGCCAACATTGTATTTTCTGGATGCTGGAAATTCCAAAATTGTGCCATAAACTCCACAGAAAAATTTATTGGCTATTAATCTCGTTTTTCCTGTTTTTGAGAAGTTTTTGATTTGTGGTATAAATTTAGAAGCTTTGGTAGGCTAAACATCACGTATTATCTGAATTTTGGAAATTTTCAATTTGTGGCGTTAATTTGGGAAATTTGTGGATTTTAAAAATTGATTTGATTTGTGGAATAAATTTCACGTTTTGATGGTGAATTTGGAAAATTTCCGAAATTTACATGCTTTAACATTTACCGTCACGATTTTTTAAGATTTTACAAATTTTTTATTCATTCAATAAATTTTCCAGTTTTGATAAGCCTATCGTGCATCGTGGAAGTTATTAATTCGTGGCGTAAACTTCCTAGTTTTGATAGGCTTACCAACACGTTTTTTGTGAATTTTAGAAATTTTCGATTAGTGGCATATATTTCCATCATCACGACTTTACTGGATTTTAAAAATTTTCGATTTGTAGCATAAACCATAGTTGAAAAATATTGTGAGCCAAATTTATCCGTATTTGGAAGTATTGAATAAATTGAGAATTGAGCAAATAAACCATTATTTGTAATATATTAAAGTTATACAAATTTTAGAAATTGACTAATAATTCTAATAGTTTTTGAAAAATTCAAGAATTATTTAAAAAATATTTTTAAACATTTTAAACTTTAAATTATTGCACGAATTTCGATTTAAATTAAAAAAAAAAACAATTCGATCAGCAACGAAGTAAGTCAAAAAGCTTCAAAAGAATCTGCAAACAAAATTGAAGCTGTTTCGACCAAATGAAAATAAACAAAACCAAAAATAGGTTGACCTAGGTTGGAAAAACATGCTACGTTTATTCTTAATGAAAATATGTTAAACAGTAGTCGACCCAGAACAACCTAGAAATAATATTCAAGAAAAGACGAGATGTAGCACCAAATAACACTCGTTATATCTTCATTTTCATTCTGTTTTTTTTTCTTAAGAACCTTCTCTTGTGCACATACATACAAACATACATTATTTAATGTTTGGTTTAAATTTCCTTGAGCAAATGAAAATATAAAATACTATGTAGAGCACACAAAGTCAATTTCAATTTCTTTGTAATTTTCCCTCGTCGAAATCGTAACATGTACATTTTTCTACTGTTTACACTAACCTATATAAATATATATATATATATATATATATATATATATATATATATATATATATATATATATATATATATATATATATATATATATAGATATATATATATATATATATATATATATATATATATATATATATATATATATATATATATATATATATATATATATATATCTTTTAAAACATTAACAGAAATGACAGAAGTACTAAAGTAAAAATAAAAGATGACGAAGCTGCCACATTTTACGAATATGTAAGTGACTGAATATGTCGAAAGATTCATTTTTAGCGCATCTCAAATACAAATAAGCGCACAGTGGTTATGGTTTTGTAGGTCAGCGAATAATGTATGCATTACTAGTATGTACTAGTAATTAGTAATCTTTAAATATACGGTATGATCGAAAGCACAAATAACAAGTCAGATTATCTAGTAGAATTGTTAATTGTTCTACAGATCATACTGTATATAAGACATTGTGTGCTATATGCAAAAAATTTTCGTAAATATTCTACCTGACTTACTTTATAAATATTGTGGTATGTTAATAAAAGTGACATATGTTAATAATATGATTATTGGCTTAATTACGTTTCTTGTAGTATGCAGACTCAATATAGGATATTCATACTAATTTAATTTACTGCATGAAATATATTTGATATCATAGATAAACATGTGAAACGCATTGGAAATTTTTGATCATCATATGAACACCTACACTTAGTTTTTATGAAATATGTATAGTTTATTTTGGTTTGCCAAATAGCATATGTGTGATCATTCATCAGTAACGAAATAATATGAAAATTTCTCATATCTTTTGAATTTATACTAGCCGAAATTAATTTTACGATCCAGCGAAATTTAAATTCAGTTTTGGTTTTGCACTAATTCAGTAATTCACAAATTTGATCGAGCATAAATCAATTTACTAAGTACACAAAGAAAGATAGCAGAACAATGTCAAACTACTAATAAAAACGAAAAAATGTCATCCATTTTTAACAAAAAAAATTGCAAAGTTGACATTAGATTGAATTCAATTTGATTCTAAGAAAAACTATGAAATAGTTTGATATAGGTTTGAAATATAAAATATAGGTTTTGCAATAAATTATTTAAATATAATAATACATAGACAATACTATTATTTTAACCAAGAAAATTGATTCGAGTTTGATACAATTTGAAATAAGTTTGAATACATTTTTAACTTTTTCGGAATGTTTTTAAGATAAGCTAAATTATATTTGTTTGAACGGTAAAGATGAATTTATATCAAATTGAATCCTAAACAAAATTTATTAATAATATTTAAAGTAAAAGTTTGAACCGAATTTTTCAAATTTGATTAAAAATTAGTCTATACCATAAGTTGATAATACATAAGTTTCCACAATTTTGAACAATTTGAATGCAGTTTGATTCTTACAAAAGTAATGTAAATTCGTCACTATCAAGAAAATATTAGTAATATTATTTACGAGAATGATTTACTTTCTGAACCTTAATATAATTGGTATAATTTGAAAAGAAATATTAGTTTGATTGGAGTATAAGTTTTAATCATTCTAATATAAATTGGCACTTTTTTTAATCACAGTTTAATAAAGTTTAAGATTAATAAAACAATTGCATTTATAACGTAATTTAACTTATAATTAACTTTGAAAATATTTTAAATTGGTTTGAATGAAGTTTGATCTGAAAATTATCTATTAGATCCTAAGTAGTTGTCAATAAAATCATTCGTTTTGTTTTCGTACTTAAATAATTTAAATTGACCCGACTTTAGCTAGTAATTTAAGATTAGTTTTAATGAAGTTTGATTTGAAAAAATTAAAATTTGAAATGATATTTAAGTGTTTTTTCAAATATAAAAATAAAATACATAATTAAAATTTAATTAATAGTTCTTTTTCAATTAAATTAAATTTATGTTTTAATACTAATTTAAGAGCTAATTTGAATTAGTTTGAATGAAGTTTGATAATAAATTTAATATCAATTCAGCGTAATTTTATAAATATTGACAAATATTATTTTGAAATTTCATAAAATTTCAAGTTTTATTTAAATAGTATTTTCTTCTAAAATATTTAGATTTTAAGGTAATTTAGCTTGAACAGATTTAACTTGAATTAGGTAAGGTTTTACGAAAATTTGAAACTAAATTCAAGCACATCTCAAAATAAATTAAAGTATTCAAAGCTTTAATTACAGGTTTGTTACTATTTTGGTGACTATTTAAAAATTGATTTGAGTTTGAATACAATTTGAAATAAGTTTGATTACATTTTTAACTTTTACGAAATATTTTTAAAAGAAACTAAATTATATATATTTGATATATTTTTCAATTTATAACAAATTGAATATAATTCGAAACTTTAAACTAAAAAAATTTTACTATTTTTAATACTTGCAGTATAAGTTTAAATTTGAATAGTATTTTTTAAACTTGATTAGAATGTATGTCACAATAAAAAACAAATTAGCCTATAACATAGATTAATACTATATAACTTTCCACGATTTTGAAAAATAATTATCGCAGTAACTTTGATGCAGTTTGAGAACAGTTTGAATGCAGTTTGATTCTTACAAAAGTAATGTTAATCGGTAATTATCTGAATAATACTGATATTATTTACAAGAATGAATTACTTTCTGTAGCTTAATACTAATGGTGGAATTTGAATAGAAGTTTAAGTTTGATTGGAGTCTGAAATAAAATGACGTTTGAATGGTGGTATTTAATAAGGATTTTATCTATTAAATCTTTCGTAGCCTTTATTAAAATCGTTTCGTTTTTGTATTTAATTAATTTAAATTGACACGACTTTAACTGGTAATTTGAGGGTAGTTGTGATAGAGTTTGATTACAAAAAATTAAAATTTAAAATGTGAGTAATTTGCATTAAAATTGAGTTTTCAAATAAAAAATAAAATAATTAAGATTTAATTGGAAGTTCTTTTTCAAAAAATTAAATTTTATTTTAGTTTTAAAACTAGTTTAAAACTAGTTTGAATGGAGTTTGATATGAAATTTAATATCTTCAATTCAGCATAATTATCTAATAATTGTATCTAATATGAATAGTATTTAATCTGAAATATTTGAATTTTATTGTAATTTAGCTTGATCACATTTAACTTGAATTAGGTGAGGTTTTACAAAAAATTGAAACTAAATTCAAGCACATTTCAAAATAGATTGGAGTATTAAAACCTTTAATTACATTTTTTTATTATTTTAGTGACTATACGAATTAGTTTGAATGGAGTTTGATATACTAAATATGTGTAAAAGAATTGTTTTCAAAATTGATTAGTCTAAACAAAAAGTTAATAAAATTTGTGTAATTAGCATTAGTTTTAATAGTTTGAATAGGTTTAATCCATTGTAAACTCACATGACTGTATTTAATAATTTATTACAGTTTGAATAAAGTTTGATGTGAAAACTATCGATTAATATATGTTAAATTACGAATACATTTTACCAGCATATACCTAAGTTAATACGCCATAAATTGACACCGTTTTAAAATGTATTTGATGAAGTTTGATATTCGTTTGAAGTCAATTTAATTTTTAAAAAATTATGAAATAGTTTGATTAGGGTTTAAATGTAAAATAAATAATTAGCAATAAAATTATTTAAATATAATAAATACATTGGTGAAAATAATAGCAAATATCAAGAAAATTGATTCGAGTTTAAATACAATTTGAAATACATTTTTAAATTTTTCGGAATAACACTTTTTTAAGTGATAATTTAATATAGTTTTAGATTAATAAAAAATAATAATTTAAATGTAATTTAACCAACAGAAATTTTATAAGGTTAGTTTTAATAGAGTTTGATTACAAAAAGATTACTATCAGAAAACAAAACTTATTACTTGGTTTTTCAAATGTATAATTAAAAAAACTTTTATATAAGATTTGACAAAAAAGGTACAAAGTTTTTCTGAAGTATTAAAAATAGTTGAATAATCAAATTAAGGAATATCAATTTAAGGAATATTATGAATCAGTTTGATTAGAGTTTGAATGTCAAATTGCGAAAACATTTTACCAGTCTATAGTAAACCATGAATTGAGAAACTTACGAAATGTATTTGACGAAGTTTGATAAAAGTTTGAATTCAGTTTGATCCTAAAAAAACATATGAAATAGTTTTCTTAAAATTTGATGATAAAATCATCAATAAAATATTGTAATTGTTTTCGAGCTTGAGACAAGTTATCTTAAAATGAAAAAAGTTTGAATAGAAATTTGATATTAGTTTGAATGAAGTTTGTTTTAAAAACCTAACTACATTTGGAAAAATGAATTAGTCGAAGTTTGATGGTTGTATTTGAGTCATTTCCAACTGCTTAGTTTACTGCGTTTAATAGTTAGTGATATAAATTAATAAAAATGGGAACAAAGTTTGAATTGGACAAGCATAATCAACATAAACACATATACAATCAACATAAAATACACGAACAACACACATTAATCATACACTACAGCTTTAGCATCAACTAATGGGAGTTCAACAATATTTCAACTTAACATCTTCCAAAAAATAAAATTTCCTGTAATTAGTCTAACAATTAATTAAAGCTCGATCATAATTAAACCGAACATAAAACGTTAACAAAAATCATCCGAATGCTGTATAATTAACATCTTACATTAATCTTGTAAATTTTTATTTTTATTTGTTTTAGATTTAGAATTTTTAGAATTAGATTTTTTTTTTGTTTTTGTTTTTGTGATAAATCTATATTAGATGAAAATCATTTTTAATTAAATTAATTAAAGTTGAATGATTTATTTGTTAAATTAATTAAATTTGTTGTTGGTCTCTCTTCTATTGCGTGCGCCAATTTTAGATTTTGACATCAATTATTTTTGGCAATGGACCGATTTTCAGTCATATTTAGATTTTATGCTGCTGGTGTGGGTGGTTGGTGCGGCCGTAACATATATAATGTTAAATGTGGTGTGGTTCATGGAATCAATTGGATTTTTAGCTGTATTTACCGAAGCAATGTTAGGTAAGAACAAATTTTTTATTTTCTAAATAATATTTTTAGACATTTTTTAATATATGTTTTTTTTTTTGTAGGACTTCCACAATTTTTGCGTAATTACAAAAATAAATCTACATATGGAATGAGTATTTGTATGGTTATTATGTGGACCGCTGGTGATTTATTTAAGACTGTTTATTTTATTTTAAGAAATTCACCCACACAATTTTATATTTGTGGTGCATTACAGGTAAATTGGAACGCAAATTTTTTAATAATTTTTTTTTTTTTTTTTGGTGTTTTCAAATTTTATGCTTGTTGAACAATAATTGTGTGCGTCTGTAAAATTGTTTCAATTCGTTGAATTTTATCGTTCAAATCAGTGTGAATGGTGAACGTAATTGTTGTATGATAAAATAATGAAAAATTTTTAGATGACGAGTGAGTGATTTTTAATGTGTGGTTTACGGTTGGATAGTTGGTAAAAACAGATTTTTGGGGATTTTTTGAAATTAATTTTTTTTGGACCAAAACGTTTAACTGGAATTATGATTTGATTTTAAAGAGGAAACCTTCAAATCTTTAAAGCTTGAAAATCATTGCTTCCAAGAAAGTCTATGGCAAAAAAATAGAGACCATGTTCCCCAAGGCTATAGGATGTTGTACAGTGGTGATAGCCTCGGCAATCTTGTTCTTGGGCTCCAGGTAAAAATGCTTTTATAACCTTCCAAAAGGACTTCCAGAAACTTTTCACCATCTTTGAACTTGTTGCAAGCGGTTAGTATCATATTTCTGTTGCACACGACTAGAACACAGATCTAGATATTTAACAGATATTCTATCTAACATAAAAGTGTCCCGTTACACCAGCCTACTACATACCACCAAAGTGTAGCGATGCCGGAAGGATAAAATGCCAGTCAATATATCGTTGATAAAAATGTTCGTAAATCTTCCTCGGTGACTTTGTGCTTTCTTATTTTGATCTTTTAATTCTGCCTTGCGCACCTACAAAATTAAACTCTTTGTAACGTATATAATTACGTTATTTATATCCTGGCAGTGCTTTGATTCCCTGGTCCGGTTTGGCTTATAATTTTTTCATGAGCTGATTTCGAATAGTGTTTTTTTGTAGCCTTCTGTCTACGAACATGTGCGTAGCTGATTGATGTTTCGGCAGGATGTTCAAGCACGGGATAATATCAAAGCAATATCTCTTTGGTCATTTCGCAAGTCTCCTCTCAGTAAGCTATTCAGATACCAACCAAGGTCTATCATTGTTGGTTTCCTTTTCGTCGTTTTTTAACTACTTTCAGGATACTTAAAGTATCACGGCAATCCAAGAGCTTCAATATATGTAATAATATACACATATGTCTGCAAAGATGTTAATTGGCAGTATGTTGCCAGCTTTATCCAGCTGCTTAAGTGGGCTCTTTAGCGGTACTTTTGGTCTCGTTTGTTTCTCTAACACAAACACTTTGTTAAGTCTTTCTTGAAAACTAGCTTCTGAGTCGGAGATTAAAACAAGGACATCTGCATATAACGGATTTAATTAGTGGTACAATGGTCCTACTAAGCACATTAGAGCCAATCACACTGCCTAGTTTCACCCCCGAGTTGATCGGAATTTCCCGAGTCGATTCAGTTCGAAGTTCGATTTTGGTTATGTTCTCTTTATACAGCTCTTCAATAACAGATGTATCTGAAAGACCAATCAGGTTAAATGCCTTCAGCTTCTGATACCTTGCGACTGGTCCTTTTTTATGGAAGAGGTAGGTTTGTGATACTTCCATAGTGTGAGAACTTTTACAACTCTAGATTTTATCGAACAAAGCGCACATAATCACACCTTCTGGGTCTTTCCTTTTTATTACGTCATTCGTAATAGTGTCAGGACTCAGGTCCCGAATCTGTATTTTTGTAGCTTTTAAGCGTTTCCATATTTCGTTAGTAGAGAATGAAAGTTACAGTGTGACATCTAGTGTGTGGCTCAATGCAGCAGAACTACTACTTAAGCGCATAACGACGATAACTGCTTATGTTTTTCGAGGGAACCGCTCAGAACTGGACATTCTAAAACTGGATATTTCTAAATAGGTTTTGACAAAACGAGATATGGTACAAAACTGGACATTTCAAAACAGGATATTTCGACATGTGATTTAAACTTAAAATGATTTTTTAGGAAAGTTCTGGAATATGGCCAATTAGGGAAGAACTCGGCGAGTTCTTAACCGATTTTGATGAAATTCGATACGTAGGGCAAAAATCGGATTATAAAATGATTTTTTGGGAAAGTTCTGGAATATGGCCAGTTAGAAAGGAACTCAGTGATTTCTTAACCGATTTTGATGAAATTTTGAACTTTCACAAAAAATCATTTTAAAATTCCATTTTCATCCTACGTATCGAATTTCACCATAATCGGTTTAGAACTCGCCGGGTTCCTTCCTAATTGGCCATATTCCTGAACTTTCCTAAAAAATCATTTTAAGTTTAAATCACATGTTGAAATATCCTGTTTTGAAATATCCAGTTTTGTACCTTATCTCGTTTTAAAATATCCAGTTTTGAAATATCCAGTTTTGTATCATATCTCGTTTTGTACCTTATCTCGTTTTGAATTATCCAATTTTGAAATATCCAGTTTTGTACCATATCTCGTTTTGTACCTTATCTCGTTTTAAATTATCCTGTTTCGTCAAATCCAGTTGTAAAATATCCAGTTTCGACCGGTACCCGTTTTTCGAATACAGCTTTGAAGTACTTTTCAACCATATCTATTGAAGTTTCAATGATGGATCTTGTGGGCTCAAGTATCTTCTTCATCTCTTTTTTCTAATTGCTTCGAAAACTGTTGCAATTGTTTATCACTCTGTCTATCCACTCTGTCACCTCTTCTTTGATGCCCACTCACAGTTGGTAGTAACTATTGCGTTTCTTTAACCAGGTCCATATAGATTAGCTCTATTTCATCCGACATTTTGCAGAGATTATAACCTTTTATCAGAAAAGCTTCTTAAAATTGTGAATATTCTTTTGTTTGTGCTGCTGCCGTGCCTGGTCCTTCTGATAGTATTGGTGTAATTGGTAGTGTGGGCCTTTTTGCAGACATTATTCTGGGGTATAAATCCAATGGCACTACTCGCGGTGGTGCTGTGATATTTCGCCTAGATATTACTGGCGATAGTTGTGGTGGCACTTCTGCTGTCCTAGATATTGAAAATCCTATGTTGACATCGATATACTCGCCCATGTTAAAAAGCTGCCGCATCTTCTTCTATTAGCCTGGCACTTATTAGTCTATTTGAATCTGCCACAGTATCAATAGGTTCATAATGCCCTGGTCGTTTTTAGACTCTGATCACTCCGTTCATATCATGTGTTCTGAGAATGGGTAATATATATATAAAATCGAGTGGTGCCATTAGATTTCATAATTTTATGCTGCTAAAATTTACCAGAATTACATAATTTCAAATAATATATTTTTTTTACTATTTTTAGGTTTCTCTCGACTTAGCGATACTACTGCAAGTGCATATATATCGTAAAAATTCAACAATACGTAATTCAACGCATGGTGACTAGCAGTTTGCCCCCCAAAATAATGCCCAATCGACACAACAAACAACAACAACTGCAACAACAACAAATGAAAAACAAATAAACTATTGTGATACATCGACAAATTATAGTCCACAAATAACACCAATTCATAAATCAATTTCGAATAATTCAACAATACGTTCGCGCGACTTAAATCATCAACATTGTGTCACCATAAATCAACCATCATTATCGGCGATACAAAAACCAAATGGTAAAGCAAAATGTTTATTTACCGAAACGATACCAACGCTAATTCGACGGCATTCGTTCGAAAAAGTTGAAAAAATTAAAAGCGTATATCATAGTCGGGGTCCATCGATAAAGCGTGAGGTGAACGGTGGTAAAAAACGTACAAAATCACCGGTTAAACTAAAAACGCATAAAATCGATATAAAACCGATATGTGGCGAAGGTTTTATAAATAATAATTTTAGTAATAGTATCGGCAGTAATAATGATGATGAGATAATTTATCTATCGAAAATTGAGCAAGAGGATGAAGAAGATGTTAGCAGTAGTATAAATAATAGTAATAGTAATAATAATAATAATGATGAGACTAGTATAAGTTATGTAAAAGAAAGAGAATCGTTATGCAATCAACAAAGACCAACCACATTAAATTGTAGTAATAATATAAGTAATCATAGTAGTAATAATAGCAATAATAATAATAATAATAGTAAATCATCACGTGAAATTAGTTTATTTAAAGATATCACAGCACCCGGTGGTGATATAAATATACGCGACGTTTTATGACATAAATTTACGCTGGTCGCGTGGCCAGCGATCGATTTACCAGCATTACTCCAACAGACCATATATAATTCGTCACGTGATGAATTAGTATTGTTAAAAAATAATCAATATAAATTTAGTAACAATAGTAGTTGTAAAAAATTAGTAACTAATAATTGTATTAGTAATAATCTAATGGTTTCGACTGAAACTCAAACGGAAATTTTTTTATGTGACGATACTACTCTACCGTCAACGTCATCATACCATCAAACCGATCGTTTGAATAATATTATTTTATAGCAGTACCGACTACAAATCTACTATTGTTATACACATATTATTATAGTTATAACGATTATTACTACAATTAATTATTATTGCAATAAAAAATATTTTATCATTCATTATTATCATTATTATTATTAGTAAATGTATTTAGGCAGAATTGTGTTGCTCTTAAAAAAAATTACAACAAACAAACAAACACTATCATCACCAGCGCAATTTTTTGTTTGTTTTACTATAGTTCGGGCATATTTTTTTATAAATAAATTTATTCAAAGATAATAAAAGTTTATGAAAACTTTGCTTATTTTTGATTTTATTTGGGGGAAAAACTATTTAGAAAAAAAAAACTAATATATTTATATATTATTATCTTATATAGATAAACAAATTTTATTTTAAATAAACAAATTGTATAAAATTATTTTTCTAGTTTAGTAGGATATATATATATATATATATATATATATATATATATATATATATATATATATATATATATATATATATATATATATATATATATATATATATAAATAATCGTATAACCGCCTTCACATTTTACCTAGAAAGTGGTACTGCACGCTGTTAAACCTATGCGTTTTTGCCGCAGTATGTTTTCGAAATTTGCAATTAATGAAAAAAAGAGGATTCGGTAAAACTGTTGTGAGTTCCATTAGTATTTATTTTAAAGTATTGATCATCCGATGCTTAAATGTCCTCTAAAGACTACTTTAATCAATACATTGTATCGATTAGAAACAAAATAAATCTTGTTCATCACATAACCTTCTGAACAAAATACTTCCTATTCCTTATACAAATTAAATATTTTTTTATTTTTTTTTATTAATATAATATGATTATGTATCTGACATATATTTATAATTATATAATTAGATTATATAATTAGAATGATATAATTACGCGAATGGGTTGTATAAGCTGTCAGAGATAAAGTCTGTTTTGTTGTAAATTGAGAAATAATAATTTAATTAATAATAATTTATCATAAAATAATATCACTTTTGCCAAATACTTCAAGGTGAATAAATTCGTAGCTCAGTTTCTCCTTCTCCCGTTTCACAAAATTCTTCTTCGGTTACTGTAATGTATTTCTTAAGCAAGATATACACGAAGTTATAATAAAACACGTTGCCTTTTTTGTTATTTATTTCATTATATTTATTCCACAGATTTTACTTCTTTTATTAACAAACGCTCAAACATTACTGTTCTAATCTTTCTACATTTCTTGACAGATGTAATACTTTTTCAATGTTGTCACATGTACAACAAATCCCAATGAACAAACTTCATGGAAAACATCACAGTTACCTTTTCAATAGAATGTTGGACTACGTCTAAAATGTCATTATAAAACTTGAAATCTTCATTTGAATGCCAGAGTGCTTGTTAGGCAAAGCATTTACATCTTTTAACTTTTCAGGTTTTAGTTGAACGTTTGAAACCGTCGCATATAATTGGACTCTTAGAAACTGAACTGTTAAACTTCGTTTTGTTTAAGCGATGATACACAGCGGTTGAAATTTCATTAGATCATTTTGGTCGAAAAAGATAAAGTGGTTATGGTATCATGTTCTTTTCTCGCCAATGAATAAAATGCCTCCGCACGGAATTCGTGGACTCGCGATGTTGTCATTAGAACTAAGAGTTACTGTAAGTCATTCTCCATTTTTATTTGCTCTTCGAATGCCTGACAGGTCCTGCATAATACATCAGTAGATGGTCTTTAACTACCATTCTAAATAATTGTCCTATTAGAAGATCTCCGGATAAATATTGCCCTTCAGCCACACGAAGTTGGCAATAATATATTTTTTACATAGGTAATGATTGCCACGTACTTCTCATACAATTTTTGAAAGATTCGGCCACCCGAGTGATTTTTAACAGGTATTGTCATTTTTTCCAAGTAACGCTTAATGACTCCTTTTATGCGTTTTATGTTTCTGATTTCCAAAGTATTAGCAAATTCGGATCAATTTTGATTTTTTTACGCATAAAATATTGGACACTAAACGTCTTTGGATATCCACCCGGACTTGATCTTCATATCTAATTATATACACCTATACTTGATTGTGATATTATTATTCTTTTGCAAGGTCATTTACAATTTTGTATACACCAGCATTCTTTTTTCTTACAATTACTTTTAGGTGTCGATGCCAAGCTTCAACTGAATTTTGTGTCCGAGAAAAAACAAGGAAGATAAATGCTTCTTGTTATACTTGTCCCCAAATCACTCGCACTAAGCACTGTCAATGCCTTAGCCCTTCCAACAATTTCTGTATCTTCTTGCAACAATTTTGATTTCACGTATTCACCGGTAATGCGTGCTCCGATACTTTCCATAGCCATAATCGTAGGCTTAAACCTGTCCGGTAAACCAGCTAACAAAAAAGTACCAGTCCATTCCTCAGAAATATCAAATTTAATGTCAGTCAACAATTGTTCCTACGTATTCTTCCATGAATTTACTCTGAACAAAGTCTTTAATCTTGAAAAACTGATTTCAGTTTATCCCACACTTGTTTAGATGTATCAAGTTTACGAATATGAACAAATATATTCAATTTAAGATCACATGATTAAATTTCAACTGTCTGTGCTGCCTCGGGATTTTCAATAAATGACCACAATCGTTCGTGTTGTAAGAACGCTTTTACTGCAAACTCCCAATTATTATAATTCTCTCGTTCAGACAATTTTTCTATTGGCACATCGACAATGACGCCATTTTACACGTGTTCCCCCTTTTTTTTAATTACCAAAAAAAAATGACACAATGATTTACTTTAAGTAATGAAGCTACTAATTTGCACACAATTTGTGTCTCTTCGTGGCCTAGGCTCATAACCTGTTGAGGCACATCTTGAATTGAAACAAAAATTGTTTAGAATAGGTTACTTCTTTTCTTATTCACAGTACAAAAACTAACTAACTAAAACTAAACTAGAATATAACATTGTCTTCCATTAATATCCAATTACCAAGTAGAAAGAAAGGAAAAAGAAAAGAGATAACAATATATACATATTTTACATGGCATATAGAAATTAGTGTTGACATATTGATATTTACGTTACAGGTTTAAAATTAATTTATACCATTCAACACTTTGGTTAACACAATTTCGCCATTTTGTTTTTTGGTAACAGTGCGTCCTTTGCAACCATGTAATTTTTTGGCAGCAGCCCCAGTTAAAGTTATTTTTAACTGTTTTTTTCACACAATAAGCGTATTTGACCTCAATATTTTCATCTTCATGATTTAATAAATTGGCTACATTACGATATGACCAGTTAGTCAAGAATATTTTTTTATTTTATTCCAGGATTATTTTTCCTTCGTTATTATAGCCTTTTTTCTTCCAGCTTCAAGTAAATCACGTAACACCAAATTATTTAATACTAATACAATTTGATTTATCTTTTTATGTTTATTTTGATTAATTCTAACACAATTTGTTAACATTTTATTTTTATTTTTGGTTCACAATGGCGTCTCAACTGCGACGTGTTCCTATAACCACTCCTCTATTTTTGTTTTCGTTCTTTTTCTCTCGGCTTATAATATTGCTCTTCCACGTTTCTCCAAATTCTTTGGTCGCGCCCTAAAAACAACGCTAAACGAATTCGCAGCGCCGCCACAGTACTCTTACCTCAGTGAGATATCGAACATTATAATTCACGAAACCGCGCTGGTAAAACTACTGCCCTTTCGGTCCGGGTAGTTCTAGGAATCAACCTAACCTCCGGCTCCGAGTTAAACGTTACTATCCTTTTGGATCGTGAAACCTTTATCAGGCTTATATCAGTCGTAAGCTGGCTTATATAATCTAAATAACAATACTGGCGCTGCGATGCCTTTCTAAATTCTGCCTGAAACCACCGGAACTGATTTAAGAGTCATAAATAAATTGTGAGGTAATCTTAAATTGAAGTGCTCTATATCTTTATCATATACTAAAATATTTAAATATATTGCATTATGTTGTTTTATAGTGGTTCTCGGATACGTTGGTTCTCGGTTTCTGTCATTTCTAAATGAAATCAGTAGCTTCCTCAATCTCGGAAGTGAAACTTCTGCTTTGTTGTGTTTTTTGTTCTTTTAGCAACTTGGCTTCTTAAATTTTTTTTAAAACATGGGACATTCTCTAAATGTTGTATCAGACGATCACATAAATTTGTATGTCTTTACCTGGTGCTCCAAAAGGATGCCAAATAGAATCAAATAGGATGATTCATTTCGATGTTAATCGTTTGACGATCAAAATCGAATTCTGACTTCATTTTGAGCATCTTGACTGTGTAATTATTCGAAAAAATGATCCTCCCAGTCTTCAGATAATTCTTGTGATTTTTTAATTTTCTTTATACTGAAAAAAGTCGAATATTTTTTGGTTTATATGGCTCAGGTATTTTATGTAAATTTTTCCGGTATCTGTCGCCTACATTTGTGTCTATTGACGCACATTTTCCGAAAAGTGAAATTATTTTAAGGGTATGGCACTCTTTGATACTTTAGAGCCAACTATTAGATGCGGAGAATTCCGTAAAATATATCTGTTCACCTAATTTTAAAGTCTTCTCTTGTAGTAAAGAGCCAGACAAAGGTAAATTTATTGATCGGGTAATTGTAAACCCCTGAGAATTTACAACTTATTACTCAAAATTCTTTGCACTTGGGTTTTGCTAATTTAGTATTTTTCTGATAGTTTTCGTTGCGATGTTTTTTCACTTTCAGCACATTCGATATAAGCTATATAGAAGATAGCTATATTTCGTTGACAGGTTGAAAATGAAAACTTTGTCCTTGACAACGACGTAGACTTCAATATTATTCGGTGTACTGCCATTGGTCAATTACTTGATGAAGAGAATATTGAAGAAAGTGAATCACCTAGATTGGCTTCTTTAATATAACTTCTTTATAAAAAAATTCGTTGTGTTTTCCGAATAGTATACATGTTAGAACATAGACCAGGGTGGTTTGTAAATCTTCGATAAGCAGTCTGTTATCTTTGGCTAAAGACTCTTTTTTTAAGATTTACGGTATCAGCAACAAGATCAAATCTTTAAACACTATTTTAATTGTTTTATCTTCAATAAAAAAAGTTAAACGTGTTTCTGTCTTTATTCATTGGACGTTTAGCTTGGACTGACTTCCCTTCTATTTACCCTATATACCGACTTTCTCCATTTTGGAAAACTTTTTGACAACCAAACCCGCCCCATAATTGGTCTAAAATCCTGTTCTGTGCGCAAGAATGTTAACATTAAATTAAACTATTTTTCTTTCGCAACTACAGTTACATAAATAACTCCCCGAACATCTACCCTTGCCCCTGAAATTATCTGAACGGAATTTAATTTTTGGCTATCGACAATTTTTTTTTGGCTAAAATATTTATTATTGGGTGTATGCATTAAAATCCGGAATTTTTTTATGAAATTTGAGCCTTTATTGTGAAAAAATGTTACAAGATTTTTTATTCAAAGTATTGCACATCGCTACACACTACTTTTTCCCATTTTTCTGGCCATTTATGGATTCAATCCCAGAAAAACTGCGTCGGCATTTTTCTGATAAGGCATTCTGCATGGATCGAAATAGGTGGTAGTCGGAAGGAGCAGGTCTGGGCTATAAGGCGGGTGAGGCAGAATTTACCATCCGTTATTCCCCAGGTAATTTTTGACCGGCGCGACAATATGTGGTCGCATACGTTGGCCGCTCTGTCTGGATTTTCTGCTTCAATCGGATCAATTGTTGACGATAGAGTTGGGCAATGATGGTTTAGCCACTTGGCAACAGCTTATAGTGGATCACACCTAGCTGGTCCCACCAAATGCACAGCATGGCATTTTGTCGATGGACCGGCCTCGCCTTTCTTGACATTCGCTTTTTTGCGCTTGGGTTTATCGTAATTGATCCATTTTTCATCGCCAATTTTTCATACGATGCAAAAACGACTTCTTTTTGTGGCGCTCGAGCAGCATTTCGGAAATACAAAATCGTATTTCCATGTCTCTTGGCTTCAACTCGTATGGCACCCAATTTCCCATCTTTTGGATGAATCCCAAGGCTTTCAAATGTCTGGAAATTGTTGCTTGATCAATTCCCAATGATGCTGCAAGTTCTTCTTGCGTTCGACATGAATCTTGATCGAGTAATGCCTCCAATTCTTTATCCTCAAACTTTTTCGGCTGATCAGGACGCTCTTTGTCCTTGATGTCAAAATCACCACTTTTGAAGCGACTAAACCACTCAAAGCACTGTGTTTTTGCAAGAGCATGCTCACCATACAAATCCTGATATAAAACTGAGAGCTTATTACCGATAAACAAGCACCACTATCAACCTCCATATCCAAAAACATACTGTCGGTTTTAATTTCAGTCATTAAAGGTTTTTCATAACTTATATTTACTAATGTGCTATGTGATCAGGTTTACCACACATAAAACATGTCCATACATGCCTACATGTCGGTCTCCGCCATGTTGATGTCGGTCTCCGCCATCTGCCCTTTACTATTGTTCTCGACCAATTTGTTAATTCTATTTTTACCTCTAATTACTTTCTGCTCCTGTCTCGACATTTCCATACCACATGCCTTATCGCGGGGTTTTTGGAAAGTTAACTTCGATACAATCACCATGTCATTCAAAATATGATAATCTCGCAGCCCAAACTCCAATTTGTCTCGTAGCGCATTTCAAAAATGCACCAAAATTACACGATGCCGCTAACATTTTAAGTTCCACTATATGTATATTCACTTAGGGACTCGTTCGCCTTTTGATCTCGCTTGAAAAGTTTATAGCTCTCGGCTATTTCAATCAATTTGGGCGTGATGTGTGCCTTTAATATTTTCACTACTTCAGCGTACGTTTTTTTACGGTAAATCCGGATAACCCAAAGTACACAAAATTTTAAAACTTTCCGGTCCCATTAGCGTAATTAACAGAGAAAGTTTCTTCTTCTCTTTAATTTCATTCACCGTGACAAATTTCTCCATGCAGTGTGTTAAAACCTTAAAATCACACCCCGTACAAATTCTTTAAACATTAACCACACTACAAGTGTGATTATTAATTTTGATGACTATTAAACGTGTTTCTGTCTTTATTCATTGAACGTTCTTTGTGGACTGACTTCCGTTTTATTGACCCTACAGACCGACTAATAATATGTTTACATGTATCAATCTATATAAGATTACATGTATACATAACATTAATATGGTTACCAAATCCATTTCAATCGTCGACAAACTCAATGAGGAGCTAGAAATTGGCCATATTAATAGCTCATCACTGAATAATATAGCATAAAATACTTCAAATCATTCAGTAGCAATGGCTTATCAATAATCGGAACTTCTTGCATGTGTTTCAATTCTTAATATGTTTTCATGAGTTAAGTATAGTGTGAAGGAATCCTGAAAAATGCTGGCGGAAGAATTTCCGCCAAAATACTACATTTATGGTTCCTTCATCTGATCCATGGATCCAATTAAAATCAATAAATGTACTGAGCTTCCATTAAATAAATTTTTTAAATTTTTACGTTATCTAATACAGCCACTAAATCCTCGAAATTGTTCCCCAATTCTGCCCTCTGTTGTATTATTTGCTTTACCTATGCATTCACTGAAGAGATAAAACGTTTCAATTACTCAATCTTCTGTTGAATAGACTACATTTATTTTTGCGGTTAGTGCTGTAAAAATTTCTATCCAATTAATATCACAGCGATTTTTACTGAACTTTGTGGATTAGCCTTTTGAACTTTAAGTTTAGTGGCAAGACCCACAACTTCTAATACAACAGATTTCAGAAAAATTTTAATTTATTTTTAAAGTATAAAAATTAGTTTTCCGTTAGCAACGGTAAACTCGTCTTAGAGTTTATGGCAATATTAATCATGTGATACTATAACGAGTTGGATCTTACCCGACTGCTGACCAACATCAACTTCTTTCTATAGTAAAAAATTACGTTAGTCGTCACTAAGTGTTTATGTCGATCATAAGTCGATGAACTTCTAAGGATATAAAGGAATGGTAATACAGTATCATATTCCAAGTTACTTTTCAACAATCGTAAGAAACCGTCATAATCGCCAAAACCAACATCTGCAGACCATCTCAGATTTCGAACTATATAAAGCTTATTTTAGGTTTGAATTTCGATTTACGACAAGTTTGTTAAAGTTGAGGTTATTTAACAATTTACATAACATTTAAAATCCCATTCCCAATCCAAAACTGGGAATGTTGTCTAATTGACTCATAAAAAGTTAAAAATTACGATATTCTCATTCAAAATCTGATTTGTATTTTTTAACCGGTCTGAATTATTAAGGAACTTGAACAGTTTAGTATTAAGGCAAAAAACTTAAGATTAATAACGATTGATTGCAACTTTCGGACGTGCTGTAAATTTATACGAGGTTATACGATTTATATTTATATATATATATATATATATATATATATATATATATATATATATATATATATATATATATATATATAATTTAGTTAAATTAATTATCTAGTTAAAATTTTATTTATTATTTATTTTGTAGATGTGCGATGGTCGTTTCGAATTTTAAAACTACATATGTAAAGTCACAATCCGTAAGCCTTCCATCTATCTCTAGAGTACCAATAATTTAGTTTATCATTCCTGCTAAACAAAGCCACTTATATAGAGCCAATAATAATCTCGAATCTTCCGAATACCATTGAAATATTAAATCGCGCTTATCTCCAAAACGCATACATACACATACACCTCCTTCCAATAAATCGAGTTGTGATATAAAAATAAAAAAAAACTTATATAGTCCAGGATTACATGAGCCAGAGTATTTTTGTAGTATTCGATCATTCCTTTATTTTTTATTGATGTGTTATAAATAATAAAAATAGTTCATAATAGCGTAGACGCTTTTCAAGTAGTCCTGGATTTAAATACTAGAAAACACCATATCGAAATCGGCGGCCAAAATGCACTCGCTAATACTTTCGAACTAACCATAATAATTTTATTTTATTATTTTATAGTTTTAGAGAATTTTCCAAATTCGAAAAAATAATTTTTTTTTGGAAAAAGCTTTTGTATAAATTAAATTAAATTAAATATAAAAATAATTTAAATTAAATTATTTTTTAAATTATTTTTATTTTTAAAATTATTTTTATTTAAATTAAATTAAATAAAAATAATTTTTTTTGGAAAAAGCTTTTGTATAAATTAAATTAAATTAAATATATTTTTTTTAAATAAATGATATATATATATATATATATATATATATATATATATATATATATATATATATATATATCAAGCATATATTTTGGGTTATATACAAGAAACAAAACAAATTTTTATTTTTATTATTATAAATAATTCTTGCTTCCTTTTTTGTCCTTAATAATTGTTAAATTTAATTTTTGAACGAGTACATGCAAAACAAAAATGTGAACAATGTGATATTTAGAAAAGAAAATGATGAAAAATGTTTATTTTTTTCGTTTTGGCTGCAAAATTTTTAATTTTTTTAGATATTTAATTTAGGATTTTTTGTATTAATTAGAATTATTAATTTTTTAAATTATTAAGTTGTGATCTGATTGAAATGATTGATGACTCTTTTTAAAATTTCGAAGATCATTTTGACTGTCGTAATATTTTCAAAGTTAAAATTTAGTTTATAAATTAACTATAATACATTATAAAACGACAATTCATCTAAAAACCTATCATAAGTCACAATTTATGATGTATACCTGTATCAAAAACTCTCAAAACTACAACATTGAATGTCATAATATTTCTGTCCATTCTTTAATAATAACGTATTTCTTACTATAAATCATACAATTACAAATCCGCTAAAATATTTTTATGTATACAAAATATATATACCTCTCCTCGTTAAAAATGATGCCATCTCTTGTTTGGTCTACGCAAATATCTTGAGAAACCATTTCTCTTCTGAGTAGAGGAGGCAGAAGAGACGTCACACTATTCATGAACAACGTCAACCACCCATATGCGAGGTTAGTACATATTTGGTTGACCGCTTGGAAACATCTAAGAAGAAAAGTACAAAACATGAAAAATAATGAGAACCTCCCCCCCCCCCCCGGTATGCGAACTAACCATAATAAGTATACCTTAACCAGCAGCCGAAACTGGCTAGGATTCAAGGGCCTAATCGTCCAATAATCTGGAACCAAAATGTTTACAGAAACGAATACTATTACAAATAACACAAACCGGATACCAACACAAATATCGACAGCCTTGGCTGTATACGGACACGAATCGGAAACGGGAACATCAAGAACTCTTACAGAAACATCAAGGCTAGCACAAGTAGAGAAGGAAATGAAACGTTATAACATCGAGATTCTCGGCCTCAGTGAAGTCAGATGGAAGAACAGTGGAGAAATAATCACGAGCAATGGAAATTGTATGATATTCTCTGGTAGAGACGACACACATGAACAAGGCGTGGGCATATTAACAACAAATACAGCAAAGAAAGCATTGATAGAATGGCAACCAGTTAACAGCAGAATTATAGTGGCAAGGTTTCATTCAAAAATAAGAAACACAACAAAAGGTGAGTTCTACGAGCAGTTACAAGCAAGAACGCACAGAAATGACGTCAAAATCATACAAGGAGATTTCAAAGCAAAAATTGGTACAGATAACATCAACCTAACCACTATCATGGGAAAAAATGCATTGGACTCTGTGCGAAATAACTTCTGTAGCACAAATCAATTGTTCATAAGCGGCAGTAGGTTTCCATACAAAATATACATAAATACACATGGACGTCACCGGATGCAGAACTAAAAATCAGATAGATCACGTAATGGTCAATAAGGAATTCCTCACATCACTACAAGATGTAAGATCAATGAGGGGCGCAGATGTACACAGCGATCATCAACTGGTAATAGCACAATTCAAGATCAAGCCAGCAGCTGTGAAACATTCGAAGACAAATAGGAGCAAATTTAACACAAATAGATTGAGAGACACTGAAAAAAGAAACACTTTCAATGAAACGCTCCAACTCAATCTCCAACCTGAAGCCACCCGTATAGAAGAAAGATGGAAACAAACAGAAGAAGCCTACATCAAGACTGCCACGGACGTACTCGGCTACAGAGAATACAATCGGAAACCTTAGATCAGTGATGATACATGGCAGAAAGTTGAGGAACGCCGTCAATTTAAGTTGCAAATGTGCCAACATAACACGAAAGAGGTGAAACGTAGATACGAGGAAACAGCGCGTCAAGTAAAAAGGATGGCAAGGAATGATCGAAGAAAATAAACAGAAAGCATTCTCAAAGCTGCTGAAGAGACAGCAGCAATCCAAAATATGCGAACACTACACCAGTGTGTAAGAAAGGTCACTGGTAAAATTACAAACATACTACCTATAAGGGACGCTAATGGTCAAGTACTAACAACAGATGAAGCGCAGTTAAAGAGATGGAAGGAATATTTCGAAGAAGACGTCGTCGCCGACCCCGAAAATCTCCAGTCATCAATTGATATCAATAACGAAACTAGCAACGCCCATCCACCAACGGAACGGGAAGTTAAAGATGTCATTAGTAGACTGAAGAGCAGTAAGGCCGCTGGAACAGATAATATAATCGCCGAAATATTCAAAGGAGATTCATCTACAACTGCAAGCATATTAACACTAATAATCCAGGAAGTCTGGAATTCTGGGAGAATTCCACAGAAATTGAAAGAAGGCTTGATAATTACGATACCCAAGAAAGGTGGCCTAAGAGAATGTAGGAACTAGCGAGGTATCTCTCTTCTCAACACAAAAATAAAGGTATTCGCAATGATCATCCTTGACAGAATCTCACCTACGATCAATGCAAAATTAAGAAACGAACAAGCTGGATTTAGGAAGAAGTTGCTCTGATCACATCAACACAATCCGTATCATCCAATGATACTGAGCAATCCAATGAATGGAATTCACCATTTTATAAGCTCTTCGTCGATTTCGAACGCGCATTCGATACGATAAACAGAAACGCAATATGGCAGACACTTTGTTAAATGGGCATCCCAAAGAAATTAATTGAACTCATACAAGAAATGTATCAGGATGCTGGGAACCGAATTCAATACAAAGGCAAACAAAGTGAAACATACTACAATACTCGAGGAGTAAGGCAAGGTTGCGTACTCTCACCAATGCTGTTCCTAATCGTTTTACACAGTATAATGCGGAAACTAGATAACAAGTCCCCTAATGGCATCCAATGGGGGTCAAGTGGTAAACTCAATGATTTGGACTATGCAGACGACATATGCTTGCTCACACACAAACACTCCGACATGCAGCAGAAAGTGCAACAGCTATTAGATCTAGCTAACGAAGTTGGTCTCAAGATTAATATCAAGAAAACCAAGACGATGAGACTCAACACAAATATAACCACACCGATGCACATCAACAATATACAAATTGAAGATGCAAATGAATTCGTGTACCTCGGTTGCACAATAACGAAAGCAGGTATAAATAAAGCCAGACATACATTCAACATGCTACACAAAGTCTGGAATACTTCTGTCCTGTTGCGCAAGATCAAGATACGAAAGTTCAACTCATGTGTGAAATCGGTACTACTGTATGGGTGTGGGACATGGAAGCATACAGGAAAAATCATACAGAAGCTACAGGTGTTCGTAAACAAATGCCTTCGACGAATACTTAAGTGCTTCTAGCCTAACACGATTAGTAACATCAATCTGCACAGAACAACATGTCAGTCAGATATTGAGACCGAAATAAACCGACGAAAATGGAGATGGATTGGCCACTCACTAAGAAGGCATCAAGTGATATAACGAGGGTGTCATTAGACTGGAACCCATATGGAAAAAGAAAGGTTGGAAGGCCAGCAATGACATGGAAGGGAACAATGCTAGCAGAGGCAAAACAACCGGGAAAATCATGGGTGGAAATTAAAACAATAGTCCCAAATAGAGTAAGATGGTTCAGAATAGTAGACGCCCTATGCTCCTAAAAAAATTCAATAAAAAAATTGGAGATATAGGAAAAAAAATACGCGAAGGCACAACCTTCATCAAATTAACATGAATCAATCGTTTCTAGGCTCTTCGCATATGCCGCTCTCCGTTCTTCATGAACTGCTTCTCTTCCTTAATGTAAGGGATTCGCTTTTAGAGCCACTGAAATTGGGGTCACTGTCATTCCTTCTTCTACTAGTGTCCGTTGCGAGCCATATAATTTCAAAATACAATGATAAAGAAATTCGTTCTTATACTATATACAACCTCCAAATGTAAAGCTCTTACTGTCTAGCAGTTAAACAAAATATGCCATAATTTTTTTTAGATAGTGAGAGAAGGAAACCAATTTTAGGTTTCAAAATCACTGCATTTAATGCCACAACTGTGAAAAGGTCTCAAAATCTGCAATAATATTTCTTCTAAACAGTCATTATTTCTTCTGGGGAACATGTCCATCCGTGCTTAGGATCCAATTCACCAACATCCTTTAACCTTAAATTCACATTCAAAACTGCAAGCTTTATTGCTGGCATTCTATACAATTGTCCTCGGTGCGGACATTCGCTTGTCGTACCAAACCATCGGTTCCTAGAATAGTTTCTTCTATTATTCCCTTTCGTTCTGGACAAAAAACCTTGATCAATCAAGATGACTTGCAGGTCTTTGCCTAACATTGTTCATCGTTCTTCTCAGATTTTTTAAGAATTCAACCTCGTTCACTGACTTTCGAATTTCGTGCAAAAACTCGCCGGCTAACCTTAATGACATACCATATACCAACTCTGCTGGTGTCGCCTTGATGTCTTCTTTGAAAGTTGACCGTAGCTCCAGCAAGATTGTATGTAGCACGACGATACAGTCATTTTTTTGGTAGCTTTTCATTGATGCCTTAAGAGTCCTATGCTACCTCTCGATTATCCCGTTCGACTGAGGATGATACGATGTCGTCTTAAGGTGGTTAATACCTAAACGTGAAGATGTCAAATTCGAATTGTCGGCCTAAATCTGTGGTGATTCGCGAAGGAGTTCGAAAACGTGATACCGAATTTGCCACAAATTCTCGTGCAATCGTCTCAGCCGTCATGTCGATAATCGAATATGCCTCTGGCCACCGCGTGAATCGGTCAATACATGTTAAAATGTAATGGACGCACTTCAATCATGTGCTGAAAATGTTTGATTGCCTGGTACATCGCGAGCAACTCACGGTCATATGTAGAATACTTATGCTGGCTCTCTGTAAATTTCTTTGAATAGAAGCCCAGCGGTTGAGTAACTCCTTTTTCATTTTTTTTGCTGAAGTACAGCCCCTGCAGCTACATCAGATGCGTCCACGTTAAGTGACAACCAGGAATTCGGTTTCGGGTGACCATATAATTTCAGTCTTGTCGTTCTTCTTGTTGCCGACTATCAGCTTCTGGAGCGTCATTTGATACTTGGCGGCGTATATGGTATAAATCTCCGATAGAAATTTATCATTGCCAAAAAAATGTTGAGCTGTTGAGCTGTCTTTGGCCTCGTGAAGTTTTCAAGGCTTGTACTTTCTCTGGTAATGGCTTGATGCCGTTAGGTGTCACCAGATGTCCCAGGAACTGAACCTCAGATTTACCCCATTGACACTTCGCCGTATTTATACATAACCCATATTCTAACAATCGTTGAAGCACCATCCTGACGTGATTTCTATGTTCCTGTAGCGTCTTTGAAGCGATGAAAATATCGTCCAAATATGAAAAAACGAATCTCAAAATCTCGTGCATGAACCTTTGGAACGTCTGATCCGCGTTACATAAACCAAAATTCATGTAATTATACTCGTATAATCCGAAGGGTGTGATTACGGCTGTCTTGGAGATGTCACAAGCCTCGATTGGAATTTGTTAATAGGTATGTTGTAAGTCCAGCACGGTGAAAATTTCTGTTGATATTGGGGAAATGCGTAAAATCCTGCATGAAACTTATAAGATAGTTATCTCGTATCGTTCTCGAGTTCAACGCCCTGTAATCTCCGCAAACCCTGAATTCACCATTCTTTTTGAGCACCATATGTAGAGGGCTACACCAATTACTTTTGGAAGGACGGATTATCCCCGTATTAGAAAGTGAAACTCGTCTTGAGCTGCTTTAAGTTTTTCGGATGACAATTTTCGTGCTTTAACTCTGATCGGCTGACCTGTTGTAGTGATGTGGTGAGTCGTTGTACAAATTTTGCGTCTTTTAGACAATTTCGTGAGATTGTCGATCAACTGTCCGTTCTTAATGTACACTAAAAGTTTGAAGTGTCGCAAAAAATTGGCTCCGATGATCGATGAACTAACGTCTGCTATAATAAAGTCCCACGTGAAATTCCTTCTCAAATCTTCGCTGCTGGTGGTTTATGATGTTTACTGATCGTAGCTGGAAGCACTGAAACGTCAACGCCTGTGTCCACTAAAAACTTGGATTCTGTTAGGTTATCAACAGCCACTAGTCGCGCTATTGTGTAGCCCGCGTCGCCTGCTATAGGCGACTGGCTTATTGTTTTTTTGGAGCGGTTGCTTGAGATGCCTGTCTTTTGGAACAAGGATCTCGACATTTAGTTGCCTTTTCTCCGTAAGACCGATGATACCAGCACAAATCATCACGCCGAGGAGTTCCAGAACGCCCTCGTGATTGTGCACGATTTCGCGAATCACCTCGTGATCTGTTTCGGGGTTGCCGGTAGTGTAAATCTATCTTCTCGATTCGTTTTTCCAGTCTACATACGCCACCTGTGTCAACTTTTCTACTTAATCTGTAGCTTTTGGCGTCGGTGCATCTTCGTTTACTATTGAAACTGTCGAGGAACAAGTTGCGTCCATGATACGGTCTGCCAATGTTGCCATAGTCTTAAGTGGTACCTCACTAGTTGATAAAATAGCCCAAACCTGTTGTGGAAGTCGTTCCAGCCAGATGGTTCGAAGGAAATCTTCCCCAATCTTTGCGCCACCATTTCGTTACTGTGGTATTAATTTCCCGACTAAAAATATAAATTATGTTTCTCACTAAGAATCAGATTGAATTAGATCGATTCACTGACCGCGTGCTCACTCTAAAAATTGAGTGAAAATTTACTGTCTTGAAACATAACTTCTTAGAAAATGTATCTAACATGTCAAGCCATTGGCACCAAAAGCGTTTTCAAACTATAACCCTTTAAGAATGCATTCATTTTTCACGAATATAATGAGGATTCTTTAAGCCCAAGGTATAAGAATTTTTGTTTTGAATGACCTATGAGTTTTGGTTAAAAAGGGCTCCGCCCTAATGATTTTTTGTTGGTAAGAAATGTACGTGCTTCACAATTCTTTAAAGTTTCACCCAATTTTTTACAAACTGAGTTTATTTTGTTCAACTATGATCAAATCGAAAAAATCATTCTCAAATTTCATAAATCGAAGTTTTCCTAAACGGACTGAACTTATCATGCTTTCACTCATTAACATTTTCACTCATCCTATACATCAATTAAATCATATTTATATATTTAAAATTTCACTCAATTTTCTTTTCTTGTTAGTTTTACTGCCAATTCACTCAAACTAAATAGAAAGCATTAATTGTTAAACGATGGCTAAAGATTCACTCAAACAAGTTTAATTTCTTTGATAAGTTTTTTGCCTAATATTAGTTAATACTCAACTTTGTGTAGACCTTTTCAATCCAATTTGTTTAATTTACAAACCCGAATTTCACTCAAATCATTATCAATTGTTCAGTAACTTTATTTTACATTATTTATTAAATTGCACTCAATTTTTCTGACTCAAATGGTACTTTTACAGAACTTGAACCTCATTTTACTCAAAAAAAAATTTGAATGAAACTGCACTTTAATTATCTAATTTTCATCAATTGGAGCTATAATCCCATTAAAACAAGAATTTGATTTTAATAAACTAATAATCTAAATTTCACTCAAACTTTTCTTAATTGCAGTAAAATTTAATTATGTAAAATTCGCATTGAATCGCAATTCGATTGATTTTGCAAAAAAAAAATATGCATGAATTCAAAACATATTCAGGTTTCACTCGTAAATATTCACTCGCTATTATAAGTTTGATGGAGGAAATCTGAATTTCACTCAAATTGTTACCAATAGTCCAGAAATAATTCCACTCAATGTAACTCGATCAATTTGTATTCATTATTACGTTATTTGACTAAGTTGATTTAGATTCTGTATATATTTTGTTAACTTAAACCTAATTTCACTCAAAAAAAAACTGAACTGTCCTTGAAATGATCTATTTGACTTTTGCTGATACTTCAAAAGTGGCCTCTTCCGTTTCATAGCTGTAGACATAATCGCTCACATAATGTTGATCAACAATTGCTTGTACTGCCTGTGGATATTTTACTTCTTAAATCTTACGTATTTGAGCATCACATTCGTCCACCTTGGTTATCGGTTCACGACTCATCTTCCAATGAGCAAATGTTGTCTTTATAAGCTGATGAAAGATTTTATTCGTGTTACATTTGCACTTGTGCATCTGATATACCTCCCAACTGGTTTAACATCGCAGCAAAGGGGTCACATACAACCCATTCTAGCCGTCGAGTGTTGTTGTCAGTCACAACGAAAGATCGGAAGATAGTAATCTGATAAAATACTTCAGAAAATGTCATGAAAAGTTGTGTCCACTCCTAGACGACAATTTTTCACTCAATAATCCTGTTTACTTCAATTTATTCTAAAATTCAGTCAACCAATAAACTTTACAATTAAGTCCGTTTGGCTTAAGTTATTTAGAAGTGTAACTTCTAAATAACTTAAGCCAGACGAATTGATTTCGATCTGTGATGCTGGTGAATTCGACTATGACTTCATGTTGGAATGCAGAATTGACTGACAACTGTATTTGGTAGCACAATAAAAGGGAACTGCAAAAGATTTGGGTGTGTTTCGGCCCAAAAAGGAACAGGCAGCAGAAAAAAATCTAATTGGAACTAACCGAATTTTGAAAGCCTATCAATTCCAAGCATAAAACATTAAAATTTATCATTTTATGAATGTGAAATAATTACAACAAATTTAATATTTTGTAATTAAGTATACAAACTAACAGTAAATTTTAATCGTTAATCAAAATCCTTAATTTATATATTATGTGTTACATGTCTAATTTTAACATTTGTCAGGTTTTATTATTAAAATTGTATTGGTCCTAGTTTTTGAACTATTTTATCGATAATTTTATAAAATCGTCTATTTATGATTAAGCATCCAGTTACGACGCCAAAATATAATTTATCTAATTTTAATCTAAAAATAAACAATTTTTACGTTTTTTCGTTATATTTAGTGAAGACACATTTAAAAGTAAATTGGAAACTCACCTTAATAAATAATAAAGAATTTTCTTTTTCGATTTACATCCAAATTTGAAATATTTGAACAACTATTTATTTTTAACTTGCATGAGTGATTTGTTTGCCATTAATGGATAAGCGCTCTTTTGAAAGTGTTCTCGTCAAAGAAAATCAATTCGAAATATGTATTCTAAATTCTCGTCGCTCCAAAAAAAATGAAATGCCATTGAATCCTTTGAAACGACAAGTTATTCGCTACATACATTTTCAACATTTCCCCTTTGTGCTATAAAGGGTTTGAAGAGATCCCCTTGTTGTTAAACTGATGAAAATAGCAATTTAACCTTTTTAGCTTTTTGATCCACTGCCCAAAGACATTCGAAAATTTATATGGATGGCATAATCTACACTCGTGTGAGTGAAGGTTATCTTGATCGTGTCACCCTAGGTGATGGTGGGCTTCCCATTAATTGGGTCGCTCGATCAGCATTATAAATCTGAAGCACTTGCTTGGCAATGACGATTTTGTTGTTTTGTAACTCTTTTGTCTTGACCAATCCAGCATTTCTTTCTAATAAAAGCAACAGTTAAATCTACACTTCTATGTGTTTTACCTCAGAGGACACCCACCAATAGTAAAACTATTTTTTTTTTGTTTAATTTGTTGCATAAACCTAATGTAGACAGTAGATACATATAGTGCTATTAGAGGTAGTATAGTAAACTACCATAATTAATGCATATTGTAAACGCACTTAGATGATTTATACCACAGATTAATATTTTAGACCACAACCACTTTAAACAAAAAAAAACAATGACTTGTATTCCGCATTCTTGTGCCTTTCAAAAAAAAAACTGAACCACACATAACTTAGAAAAAAAAACTAAACGAAAGTCAAAACCGAAAAGAATAAACATTTTAATGTTTTGGTCGTACACATACGACGATGACAACATGTGTAAGAAGTAAACATAATCGCAACCAATATAATATACAAAAGAGTTAACATAACTTTTAAATTTTATATAAGATTTAGTTTTGGTCTTTTTATTTTTTTATTTATTAAATTTACAAATCTAAAAAATAAAGCAAATATATATATATGTATATAATTAAGATTCTATAAGCAAAAAGCGTTCATCTAATCGAATGCATATACATTATATAATATATATAAACATACATATATATATAGACATAAATAGAGATCACACATAATTTAGTATATAATGCGAAATGCATCACCAATTTTAGTCAACATCTATCTAGATATATATAGGTATCTTACAAGATACAAATCATGTTATGCATAAGAAACAAATCCTCCATAATTAAAAAAAAAAAGTATTTTGATTATACAATTAATAGATCAATAATAAATAAATTATGAAACTAAACTATGCATTTTAATTTTAAAAATTAATTTATATCCTAATACATCACACGTCATTAGTCAACGTTTTTAATTTTAAGGCTGTGTCCGAAGCCCATGATAAATATTTGTGAATACAAATTTTTGACATTAGAATATTCCCCTACACTCAGAATTTTTTATTACGCTGTCCGAAAAGTATAATAATTGATTGAAATATCTCTCTGCCTCGTATGTTTATAAATTCACATTTGGTGAGGTATAAAAACTATGAAGAAAATTTTTTTTTAATTGTGTGCTTTGTTTGTTGAAATTGTCATAGCAACGAAAACGTTCAAATTTTTCTTATATGGTTTGTGATTGGTAGTATTACAAAAACAAAGTAGTGAAATAGTTTGGCTTTTATTATAGAAAATTTTAGTATTTGTCAAAAATTATCATAGCAATATTGACCGTCATAATTTGGGTGGCTTCGTTTTTATCAAATAAATGTCAAAAATTGGTATTCACAAATATGTATATCATGTAAAAATATTACTGATATTCATTAAAACCATTTTGAAGATAGTATTCATCAGTGAATAGTTTTCAGTGGTTTGGCTTAATTTTCCGTCAACAACGCTGTAAAGATAAATCAAATCTGTATTCATCTCTGCTGACATACATTGGAGGAGATTTTTCAAGGAGTAATAACTCCTTACAGCTGTCATAAAATGCGATTCCATGGTGAACTGAGACGCCAGTAGTTGTTTTGGACGTTGCATTAAACATTCGAAGGTTGGTAATCAGGCAGGCTTGATAATACCATGATGAGGTAAGTAATATAGATATTATTAGATATAATTGTTTGTAGTCAGGATCTTTATGTTGCCATGTGCTTTTTCTTCTTGATGTTTAATATATTGACAGCCTTCGATGACATTAATGTTGCTTGGGGCCCTGAATCAATTAGTGCCCTTATTGTGGTGAGTTTACTAAGGCCTTGTTGTTCAACTAAGAGGAGTTGTGTTGCTCCCTTTGGTTGGTGGACAGACTTCATGACTAACTTCATGTAAAATTCTTAGTTGGAACTGCAGAACTCCAATTTGGCTTTCAAGAATGCGATTGCACGTCTTCATGGGTGCTATTTCCATCTGGACCAAATTCTCAGGCGCCGCATGCCCGAAAAAAAGACTAACAATAATTTGCGGTACAAATGAAACTGTCGCTTATCCGAATGATTAGCGATACTAGCTGTCTGATATGGGAATAATTATGTGCTGAAAAACAAACGGACTAACAATCTTCACACTATGCACCGCACTTTTGATTTGTTTACGGAACAAAACAGCAAAAATTTACCGCGAACTACAAACAACTCTGAAATTTTGCATTGACAGCTTTGCATTGACCACAAGTGTCCTTTTTAACACATATCGATAAACTATATTTTTGGGTATTTAAAACTCATCACCCCAACAGATCTTTGGGGTGATGAGTTTGAGCAAACATTTTTTTTTTTGCGAAAATGCGTTTTGGGGAAACAGCTTTTGGGAAAGTGTTTTTGGGAAAGTTTATTTATATATTTTGGGAAAAGAATTTTGGGTAAACATATCCCTCCAAAATTTATGTAGTAAGGACTAATTTTCTTACAACGTCACCATTTTAAAAACTTTAAGGTTTTCCTTCTATCAACTCACCCCAAAACATTAAAGAAAACAACATAAAGTGATCCTAAAAAGTGTGGAACTGTTGAAATATTAAAATATAATTTATAATGCAACATGTAAAGTGTCCCCGAAAGGGAAAAAGTAAACTGGCGCGGTTTAAGTAGATTGCATTAAATTTGGTGTTTCACCAGAATGAGTAACGAAGTAATCAGTCAGAAATTTATTGCACATTTAAAAAACACTAAATAACAGTTAAGATTTGGCTATGGCTAAACCCAATTTTCCACCAACCGCCAAAGTAAATCAAAACTGTAACAATCATCCCTTACAGCATTGAGCATTTCAACGAATTCTGTCAAAACAATCCCAATTCTAATCAAAATTATATAAAATGAGCACGATAGTGTGTTTTCACTTTTATTTCTTTTGAGCTGATTTTTCCGGTTTACCTGTGTGAGAAGGAAGGGAATGTGTTGCCTCCGTCGAAACGTACGCTTTGTAATTTATACACGTCTAAACAAAACCAACTTTAACAGCCAACTCAAAAAGTTATGATCTTTATCATTAATAGTTAATCAACCTGAGGTGCTTCAATTAAGCAGGGCTTAAGTCGATTTATTGACATAAATGATTCGATATTAATCCGAATTCGCATGTTGATAAATACTTAAAAACAAAAGATTGTTCCTTCGAACGTCATAAATTCGAAGAGGGCTTAATATCTTTAATTGGATTACGTACAATTCTATGAGTCTGTGAATTCAGGCGGAAAAATACGACGGAATGGCTCAAAAATGAATAAACATCAGATAAAATTTCTTTATTGTTTCCAAAAAATAGAAATCTTTCGAATTTTAAAGACTGATTTCCATTAGTTTTCCGAACTTTTAACATTGACTTCACCTGACCAAGCTTCAATTGCTAGCTTTTTATTTTTGATATCGACTAATAATCCAAAATATGATAGAAAATCAGCACCAATCATGCACCGATCGACATTTGCCAAGATGAATTGCCTAACGGTTTGGTTGAAATAGCAAGGTTTTACGCATTTTCTAGCTAGAGAGACGTATTTGCGGTGATACCAGCAATTTGGGTGCTACTTATTATTTTAATTGTAAATTACTGCGTTGACCAGGAGTTCTAGCCGACCTAGGGTTTTGAGAATTGATATAACTGCTCTTTGACTTAAGGGTTTTCGAAACGACCAAATCTGAGTTTGTAACTTGTTTGGTTGCATAACACTATTGGTCCTAGCCGATGTATTCGTATTATAAATGCTAGACGGTTTTTGCATTTCGACAATTTTTCGGCCGTTTTGTAAGTTTTTGTAAATTGAAATCATCTATGCACGAAAAGATTTATTAGCATTTATTTTGGACCACTGTAATCATAAGTTTCTTAAAATTGACTAGGTCAATTGATTAATAGACCAAGCTTCCATTATTCTCAAAAGCTGTGATGATTTTTTTATCATTTAGATGCATTCCTGACAGTATCCAGTCACGTTGGATTTTTGCCGTGTCGCATAAACGCTTGGTAGTTATTTTTTTCAAAGTTTCCTACTTATTAATTTTCGGAGGTGTAAGAATTTAATCGTGCTATTTAATTAAACAGGATTAATTAAACAGGAAATAGAATTCAAAATATTTCCTTCTTTTCATAATTCCGCCTAAATGTTGTTTCGTGCTACACCTTTTTTTATTTCGGTAATTTGTTGTTCAAGATAGTGCTTAATAACTCCCAAATTTAGGATTTTTGACTATCGACTTTTACAATTCAGATGTATTTCATCTATCATGTTTATATTTAACCGGCTACACAATCAGTACGCTAAAATATATAATAAAGGTAACAAATTTTTCCACCTTGATTGAATATGCACAAGCACGGATCATATCTACACGGTTTAAACTTCACATGGACTAATGCTATAGATGTAGTGATTTATTCCAAACCCTTGCTTAAATCGATATAGACTCCTTTTGAAATCCTGGTGGCGACTTTATAAATATTTGCAAAGTTCTCCGTTTATAGGAAAGCCGTTTCGTTTCAAAATGTACCTGGAAATTTTTGATCATAATTGCTTTTAAATTGCTGTCAGAATCTACGAGCAACTATAGTCTCGCATTACATCTGCTAATTGCTACCATTTGTGTCAGTGTTAAATTTTAAAATCTACAACCAATTGGTTGCGTTTGGTGGTGGTGATGGGAATTAATTTCGTTTTTCATTGCATTGACCCACTAACCCACTTTTCTTTTTTCTACCTCTCAACTTTTTATGATCTTTTCAATGGGTCTTTTTGGAGGAACGTTTTTATTTAACTTGAACTGCGGATTACATTCACTTCAGTGTCCACCAGTTGGATCTTAGGTTGATTTTCATAACATCATTTCGATTTGGTTTTCCCTCAACAGAATTGTCGATATATTTTTCTCACCAATTTTACATTACGAATGATAACAACCTGTCCATTTGAATGATTTTAACAACTCAACACTTTCGACTCTTCGTCGTACCCCACTTTTTATTGGGCTTTTCTTAGTAATATCACAATCTACAATGGTCAACATCAGACAGCCGCACCATTAGTAGGACACAAACGAAAATTTCGATTTTCTGGTCCATCAAAGCGAGAAGCTTACACAAAACATATACACAAAGATACAAACCAACAACAACACAACGAACGAATATCAAATTTTCATTTTCATACATATGATGCGATGTCTAGACTTTTTGGCGACTGCCAAAAATAGCGAGCAGTGAATGAAAATTTCAAAGTTGCGTTGTTGTTGTTCTTTTGTTATGCTTTCTAAATAGATCGACTTAGTTTAAATATTATAGCGATTAAACGATTTAGACTTAGTTTAATTAAATATATAAGATGCTCTACGCAAATATTATTTAGGATTGTGTAGTGCGTCATCTTTATACATATATTATCGATTGAACTTTAATCACCTCTGTCGATAGCGTTCAAATAGAATGTTGAAATGTTTCGATTTGTATAAAGTGTTGACCTAATTTGTATTATGTATCTTACAGAGCAGTGATACATAATCGATCGGTTATGGTCCCGGCTTTCTCATCGTAGTTCTACCC
Source organism: Tipula confusa (assembly GCA_963556175.1). Taxonomy (NCBI): domain Eukaryota; kingdom Metazoa; phylum Arthropoda; class Insecta; order Diptera; family Tipulidae; genus Tipula; species Tipula confusa. Next base: position 60,902,897 of record OY744475.1, on the reverse strand, counting down.
GATTCTCTTTCTTGGCTGAGCTTTGACCATCAAAGCTTTGATGCATTTTACAAGACGTGTGACACTCTTTGTCTTTTAAACCTGATGTACAGACATAGTTTACACCGCCCTGACCTATTATATAAGTTCGTGAGTACAGTCTTATTAACTCATAATAATATATAATTGATTACGTACGTAGAGTTTATTAATGGAGCACAGTAAGTTTTTCAACGTCAAGTACATATATCATTTATCTTGAATAGTGAAGTACATAAGGCAAAAATTGTAAGTGGCATAAGACGGGTGGTGTATTGCATATATAGATGCAGATAAACAAAAGAAAAACTTGAATCGAACAACAAAAGGTGTCTTGTTTTAGAAAGTAACAAATTATTCGATTTTTCGATGCTCTTTTTGTGCTTTAATGTGTCTAGTATATAAATACAGCGAATGTAACATATTTTATAGGACCACAAAAATATTTAAAAGTATTTTATTACAAATTTTTTCTCGATGTGATAAGAATTAATGTACAGGTGACCTTCATTTAACGTTGAATCGTTTTTTTTAACACAAATATCATTTACAACTAGTGGTCTCTAAAACCAACACACATCGAAAAGCAGAAGCTAGAGGAGTGCTTCCCTGCAAGTAAATTTGTATGCCTTGAAAAGGAGAGCTGTGCTGTAATAGTATTCACATTTTGAATGTAATCTGTTCTTAAGAATGGAGTCTAACGCGGACACTCATCAGGCATAATGATGTTATTATTTACTTAAATAAAAAGAAATTTAATCCAAATAAAAAAGACAAGCGTCCATGCACGAGGTATTTATTTTAGGGAATAAGTACAAGAAGGAATTAGAACGCCACAAGCGGCCAGTATTAAAAACAAAACAAAGGCTCTCTCACACTTAATAACTCAACACCTCCACTAGAGCCTTATTTTTCAGCATTCAACTCTTTACAAGATTTACTTCCATTTAACAGAACCTGTGTTTTTCTGCTGCCCGGTTTGGTAAGGCTGTCTGCTAACATATTGTTTGTGTTGACGTAAACCACCTTGTCATTAACCACCTTGTCATTAACCTCCTCGCGCAGAAAATGATGACGTAAATGTATCTTCACCTTGCATTTTGAATACATAGCCTGTTGTCGAACGTCGATCTACTGAATCACTTGCCCAATCTGAATCGCAATAACCTTGCAATACTTCATTTCCATTTTTTGAATAAGCCAGTTTCATTTCGATTGTACCTTTCAAAAATCGCATGATCCGCTTTACTGCTAACCAATTAGCTACGCCTGGATTGTTATTAAATCTGCTGACAGCTTCTACTGCGAACTGTATATCTGGTCGTGATACCTGGGCAGCAAATAACAAGCTCCCTACTACTTCTTGATATGACATATCCTTCATGGATTCACGATCTGACTCATTCTTCGGCGACATTTCTGAATCAAGTTTCTGATTTGGATCAGCTGGTCTCGCGTAAGCTGCATGCTGAACACACATTTGGCTTCGCCAGTGTCCTTCATTTTAAATTACTTTTGAAGACACAACTTTAAATTATCTTTCAAAACTTTGTCGTTGGAAAAAATGAGCAGGTCGTCAACATATACTGCCACAAACAACATCTTACTACCATCCATTAAATAGTAAATGCATGCATCGTAATTTGAGCATTTCATGCCAAAAATCTTCAAGGCAGAATCATATAGATTTTCTCGCTCAAATCGCCATGAAGAAACGCTGTAATCGCAACCATCTGATCTATCTCTAAATCGTATCTCACAGCTACCGCAATCAAAAAACGTATCGATGACTAGCAAACTACGGGCGAGAATGTCTCCTCATAGTCAATGTCCTTACGCTAAGCACAGCCCTTCACTACCAAACGAGCCTTGTACCGATCTACCACTCCTTTTCCATTGTACTTGGTCTTGAAAACCCATTTGCTTTAAATTGCTCTACGATCAGGTGGCAAATCTACGTAAGCGACCACGTCTCGTTTTCGATTAACGAACGATAATCTTCTTACATAGTTTTTTTCCATTGAGACGCATTTGAGCTGCTCATAGCCTCCTTCACTGACAATGGATCATCCAATTGAACACGAGATACAATATAAACGAAGTCATTACTTTTCGTCGACTTGTGCGCTCTCGATGAACGACACGGTTCTAATGAAACATCGTTCTCTTCCTCATTTGACGGTTCATTACTACCCGAAAATGATTAGAAAATTCGTTACAATCAATTATCTTGTTTTCACAGCGCTGGTCCTCCAGAAAAATGACATCACGACTGACATCTACTCGTGATTCTTTTAAATCAAATACTCGATAACCTTTACTAATCTCGCTGTAGCCGACCATCATGTATTCCTTTGATTTCGAATCAAATTTCTGGCGCTTTTGTTTCGGAATATGGACCATTGCCCTGCATCAAAAAACTTTCAAGCTGGATAAATCTGGTTTTTTATTGGACCAAATTTCTTCGGGCGTTTTATCGATAGCCCCACGAGATGGTAAACGATTCACAAGATAAGCCACTGTGTTGGCAGCTTCACCCCAAAATTTGTTGTCAAGCTTTGCATCAAAAAGCATGCATCTCGCACGCTCCACCAATGTACGATTTATCCTTTCCACCTTGCCGTTTTGTTCTGGCGTGTAGGATGCAGTTGTCTGAATCTCGGAGGAATTTAGAGTATTCTGTTGTAGTATTCTGTTCCATTATCTGATCGCAACGTTCTGATTTTGTGACCCGTTTGATTCTACGCAAAAGCTTTGAACTCCTTGAAAACATTTAAGGTGTTTGATTTGTTTTTTATGAAATACACGAAAATCTTGCGGCTAAAATCATCCAAGAAAGTCACAATATATCGCGAGCCGCCAAATGAATGGGTTCTAGTACTCTGGAACCCCGAGATTTGCTGTCCTTAAACGGAAGGCGAGTCTGTTTCCCCTTTATACAAGTTTCACACTTGTCCTGTTGACCTCTGACAAAACTCATCCCGTCCACAAATCCATTTCGTAATCTCATCGAGCTATCGTGACCCACATGTCCTAGACGTCGATGCCATAATTCCCACGAATTCTCAACTTTGACCCTCAAACATATTTCACACGTGTGAGTAACTTTGAACATCGCTGCATTTACTTTTGCCTCAATCAGTAATTTCTTGTTTTTGTAATTTGTTATTTACTAACTAACTAACTGACAATAAGTTTGTGCAAAGTCCCGACACGTATAGAAGCTAGAGTAAAACATTGCCAATCAATTCGGCCTTCAATTTTGATTGATTTGCAATCGTGACCTCCTCTGATTCTGGCACTGGTTTGAGATTTTCCATCCAATGTTGTTCACATGTCATGAGTGCAGAGGCACCAGAGTCTATTTACCACTCATTCGATTTAATATTGCATGCCGTCAAACACGAAAAAACTGACGAATGATTAGCCATCTTCGTATTCAGACATTTGTTTTTGAAGTGACCAACTACAAAACATTTCCCGTCCTTTACTTGTTTCTTCTTCTTCTTCTTCTACTTCTTCTTCTTATAATTGTTTGACTTTGCTGGCTTCACGTACATGGCTGATGCAGAGACAAAGCCCTCAACTCTATCATCCCAACGGATTTCGTGAAGTTCAGCCGAAATTTTTGTGCCAGAATTGTCTATCGCCATAATCATGGGCTTGTACTCGTCGCTAAATCCGACCAACAACAATGTGCCAGTCCAATCATCGTCTATTTCTATGCCGGCACCTTTTAACTTGTGGGCGGTCATAATAATTTTGTTGACGAAAAATTCCATCCTAGCGCAATCCACTTGTCTTGTTGAAACTAGTTCACGCAATAATGCTACACGATGAAGTAGACCAGAATCTTTAAACCCCACTTTCAGACTGTCCCAAACATCCTTCGCCGTATTTGCTTTTTGAATATGTGAAAAGTTTCACACTGTTTAGTTTCACACTGTCCACTAATAAAACAATCGACGCCTTGGCTTTTGAATCTTCATTTTTTTTCTGGTTCACTTTTCCTTGCATGTGCCCTCAACATGACTCCAAAGGTCATGCATTTGAAGATATGCTTGTGCAGCAAATTTCCAGTCTCATAGATATCTCTTCCACGCAATTTCTCTATGGATGCAAACGTTGCCGCCATTTTTTTTATTAATTTTTTACACAAAAAAAATAATTACGCTAAACTCGTTAACCACGAAATTTAACAAATTGAACTTCTTTTGTTTTATTATTTAAGAGGGTCTGGGCCCATAACCTGATGTGATTATGTACTTAAATAAAAAGAAATATAATCCGAATAAAAAAGACAAGCGTCTATACACGAGGTATTTATTTTAGAGAATAAGTACAAGAAGGAAATAGAACGCCACAAGCGGCTAGTATTAAAAACAAAACAAAATAAAGGCTCTCTCACACTTAGTAAATCAACATATAACTTCGCTTTCTCTAGGAAATGAATTCTCTCTTTGAGAGAATGATTGTTTTATTCTCTTCGTGGACAGTCTAATGTCTACGTAGAAACTCGATCATTTTTCTCATTCGCATGCTAGCTGTGGACAGTGAGACATGTGCCTGTTTGAGAACTTACTCAATCATTCCTTTCGGTAACCATAACTTCCAATCAGATACATCAGTCTGAAAACCATGGTAGGTTGATTGAGCTTGGTTGATGTATCAAAAGCTTTCCATTGGATATTTCTAGGTCTATCCTTGAGAAAATATCCTTCTCAACTGATCCTATTAGGGTATAAAATCATTTTTGTAACTGTATTCAAAAAAATTAACAAGTATTTAACGAAATATTAAATGTTTTTAAAAGGTAAACTAAAATTATTGATCGAAACAATTTTAAACTTTAAGTAAATTAGTTCAAGGCGTGGTTGTTTAGACCAAAAACCAACATCTATTCAAAAACGGACTTAACGAAAACAACTTGGCAAAAAAACAACTTAAAAAATTAGCAATTTTAAGCATAGTTAAATCTAATTTATATCATTAGTAATTTATTTAACCATTCAATTTGTGTTCGTTAAGTTAATTTGCCGAAACTTTTCAAATTTAACGAAACAACTAATAATTTGTTTATTTCGATTATAACTTTATTCAAAAAATAACTAATAAAAAGTAATAAAATAATACTCTAATAACTTAACGATTATTTAACGAAGCCTATTATTAATGCATTTTACAAGTTTTTGAAAGTAAATAAACGAATTAAGAATCATTTTACATACCAATTATATTTAGTAGTTATATACCCGTTTAGAAGCCAAATATTATTCGAGCTGGTAAATTTGTCACCACTTAAATTATAATAGCTGTTAGCATGGGAAATACCAAATACAAACTAAAGCTGATAAGTTTTAACATGCGTTAACAATCAGTTTGAATAACTATTTTAAACGTGTTTATGAACGTTTTAAATGGTAATTGGAAATATCATTGTAACTTAACGCTTTTAATTAAACATCGAAAAACTTAACGAAAGAATTTTTATATTTAATTTTAACGTGATCCAATGAGTCAATTTAAGAATTGTACACTGAAATGGTTTATTCACTTGATAGTTTCTCATCTTTAACTTCCAAGACTCCGGACATATTTCAGAATAAAATTTTAGCAAGTTCATACAAACTTTGCTGAATTATTTGGAAACCATGAAAACATCAAATGATTTTCTTTTTAACTCAATGGATTCCTAGCAGTTTGGTAAAAAAGTCTTACACGGCAAACAAGATTGTAATTCGTTTTTATATTTGTTGACATTTAAACAAGACCGATTTAAAATCGAACTTAACGAAACAAAATTAACGGAAACTTTTAATGTCGATTAAACACTTTATTCAAAAATTATTGGAATTTTAATAATTCAAATCTGTCTTGTTAAGTTAACTTAACGAAACATTTCAAGTTTAACCAAACGTAATATTTTTGTATTTTTTACCTAGCATCATATAAAAGCTTGTGCATTAGACTCACTGATCTAGCATAAAATACATAGATAAACTTTTAAAAGTGTCGAAGAACAGTAGAGCCGACGTCAAACATTGGTCCATTTAACTGACGAAAAATTTTCGGCTAGAAATTTTTGTGCCATCACCAAAACCGTCTCGAATCTCTTTTAAGTATCCTGCAGGTTCCCGCGATTCACAGATATAATAAATGTTGTATTAGGAATTGCATACATCAAGGGGCATCATAGAAAACTGATATGATGGTCTGATTTTGCCAAAATGCATCTTTTAAGTTCCAACTGGAGATGTGTATCCATCAATTATTGGTAAAGGATATGCTTCCTTTACTGTAACCGCGTTTAACTTTCGAAAATCTAGGCACAGTCTTACTTTATATTTACTCTTAAACACTATGGTGTGTTACCTCAATCACCCCCAAGTTTAACATGCGATAAATCTCCTGATCCATTTCTATTTGTTTAGCAGGAGAAATTGCATAATATGTTTGTTTGACCGGTCTAGCCTCGCCGGTGTTAATCTTATGCTCCAATATGGTTATTTTGCCCAATCCAAATTGTATTGAAGATGGAAATTCAGCTTTAACATGTTCGAGTATTATTTGTTGGGTACAGTACGGTCATGTGCTCTCAGTACCCCTTTTTGACCCGAGATATAACGCCTGAGACAAAGAAGGTGCAACGTATATAGTTGAATATCCTTTGTTTGAAATGTCATTGGTACATTGATGTATCCAAGAACGCTCTCTTTTAAATGGGTGATGTCTTAACGTTTTAAAAAATTCCTCACTAGCAGATAACAGGCAAACTGCCTTTTATCCGCTTGGCAAAAGATGTAGAAAAATAGCCTTATTTTATTTTATCGGTTTCAGGTGCTGCTTCCTTGGTTTATGTGTGTGGACTGTTTTGCGAGTAGTACAGATGCCAAGAACTTCATATTTTGCGTTGTAATCATACATTTGTAATCATAAACGATTGGGATGAATCCCCCAGTACCAACAACTGAAATTTTTCTGAATTTTCTCGTTGAGGAGAAACTTACCCCACTGCGTTTAGCCCTTCGATCAATGCAGATGCTAAGACTTTTGGTGTTGTGACTGAGGATTCATTCACTTCCCATTTGTCTCGCGGATCTAATCATTAGGCTTGGGAACTTCATTTACTTCATTGTTATTGTATTCCGGTCCGAATTTATCCAGTTCAGTATGTATATATATGTAATTTCATATACCCTAGGTAGTCGAGCTTCAAAATGAACTTGCTGGCTTGCTGCAAACCGGAAACTATCCTTAAGGGTCACTTGTCTTTTACTTGTCAACCCATACTCAGGGTTATTTCTAAAACGTCGCTGCGTATCTTCCAGAGATCTGCAACGCCTCGCACGAGCCTAGCCAGGCTGCGGTAATTTTTCTCATCATCAACGCTATTTGGAGACCTGTTCGTATATTTCTACGCAAAAGCTCTTGAAGGTAAATTTGCTTACAATTATTCAACAATCGCCAATCACGGTCATCCATTCGTTTCAAACCTCTCTCTCTCTCTTGATTCTTGCTTTGGTGGTTCCACCATTATGATCCACCACAGTCCAGTACCAATCTATTGTGTCGTCCTCTAGACATAAATCATGCACTCCGATCTAGTTGTATTTGAGCACTTCACGCGAGACATTCTATCCTTGCGTTCTATGGTAATGCAGCTTATTGAACCCACAAACTTTACCTTTCAGATTGTAACATCTTGTAGTTTTATTTAATCGCTCAACGATAGTACATCCTCCGGCTGGAGAAAACCTGCCTCTACGCCTAGTTTCGATTTGTTTTCACCGGATCCTGGTATAACGGAATTCCTTTCATTGCCAATCAAGAATTTTTGCAGACCAAAAATATAATTTACGCTTAATCAGTAGTTTAGGATGGTTCCTATAAGGGTACTGTGCGGTAGCGGCTATTCTAACCTAACCTTACCTGGTCTTAAAAGGTATTAAAAGTTTCATTTATTCAACATGAATGTAGAAACAGAAATCTTAAATTTTTGAAAAATCTTTTTAACGCTTTTCAAAATATCCATGGAAAATGTACTAACATTTTCACAAGTGATAAAATGAAATTCAAAAAATGAGAGTAAACATTATAACACCTACACACGTCCCAAGAATTTTCCAATGAGTAACAATTAAATTCCCCTCACAATATATGAACACCACTAGTACAGTCTGTCTATACGAAACCCGATTATGTGAACTTATATGTAAAAGCTCATATGTGCGTGTAATAACCTTGATACCATACCCAAAAAATTCAAAATATCTGGATTGGTAGATGGATGTGTGCGCGAGATTATGATAAGCATATATCATTTATAGATTTGATTTGAATTAGAAAATGAAATCTTGAGATGAGAATAGTGTTGAGCGAATTTATATCATATACCTATATTACGGTTGGATACACAAAGATCTTAAGTTTATTTGATTAGGTTAAAGTTTATACCACATACTATAATGTAAATATTTACTCAAGATCATAATATTTGGACCGTATATACAGATAGGGTGGAGTGTATATTGAATGTTCATTATACAAATTTTACTTTCTTATTCTCGAACTTTGGTACGATGTAAGAAAGTTAAATTCGTTTTGATGTTATATAAATAAATGTTATGTAACATTTTCCATTCATGGTTTAGCTTAACTAAACTTCCGGTATAGATATTCTATATATATATATATAGCAAATAATCTCACCAGAAATGTTCTGACAAAATTTAAGTCACATATAAGTGCGAATTCTTACATAAGAAGGTTTTATTACCATCCACAATAAAATTTATTATTCAGACCAATGTTTTCAAATTCAATATTGATGGTACGTTCTCATAAGTACGCAGAAGGGTAGACGGTAAGAATTCCTGTAAAATACTTTTATAGCTTATATTGAATATATAGTGTTATGTGTAAGGTCATCGATATTGTGAATTTTTAGAAGCTTGAATTCATATCACGCTCGCACCAACACTTATATAAGTATTTAACTTTTATCACTATGTACAGGTGTAAATAGATTGACGTGGGTTTGTTCGTAAGTTATACAAACTATACGATCCTTCAATAAGTCCCGATACTTACCCAGAGATGGCACCTTAAAGATGAAGATAAATTTTACTGACTGTAAACTCGATCAAGTCAATGATTATTTTAATAAGATGAGAAAAGCAGCAATTAAAAAAAAACATTAAGTGAAGGAAAATTCTATTTCTCTGCTTAGGTAATATTTAAGTATGGAACCTTACTGGCCTTATTCCAGAACTTTTCCAACAAATCATTTTAAAATCCTATTTTCATCCTACATATCGAATTTCATCAAAATCGGTTAAAAAATCACCGAGTTCCTTCCTAATTGGCCATATTCCAAAACTTTCCTAAAATATCATTTTAAATTTCAATCACATGTCGAAATATCCTATTTTGAAATATCCAGTTTTAAAATGTCCAGTTCTGAGCGGTTCCCGTTCCACTGATATCAACAATTTGTCGGTGGTTTGTTTCAAACGTGGTCGTACAGATACAGATAATGCTAGAAGACCGTCCAAATGAAGCAGTTACTCAAACGAGTGACAAAGGAATCAATTCGGTCGGTAACTGAGTGAAAAATAGCTGGTGAAAATCGTCCAAAGCATTCGAAGGAGCAACAGCCGATTATGCAAATTTTCATACCTCAAACATCATGGTCGGGAGAAGCAGCAGTGAAGAAAATAAAATCGCCACAAGTATCAATGGTAAAGTAGAGTAGTATTTCAACTAAGGAGAACAAACCAGTACCAAAGCAGAAGAAGTAATACCTGCCATCGGACAACCCAAGAAAATGATGAATATAGGATCGGTTATAAATTCCATTTTGCTTCAGCGACAGCTAGAAGGAAGGATACACGAGTGGGAGAAATCCAAAATGGGTGATGTATCAGGGTCAATATACAAGAAGAGCTAGAAAAATCTTTTTTAGGAAAGGTGCAAGAGTTGAAAACATTAAAGGATAAAATTTCATCTTTAAACAACGGCCAAGAGTAATTATTAGCGAAGTTTTTGCGTCAGCATTGGAATACAAAGCAGCCAGAGTCAACGTAAGCAACCTGGATACCGAAGGTCCAATTCCCGGACAAAATATTTCAAATATTAAAAACCTGGTCACTTTATCAGGGATTGTAAAGAACTATGAACCGGTTTAACAATGAAGCAGCTTGACATTCGGGAAAAATAATCGCAGAGATTGCCAGCCTACTCGTTAAAACCAAACATCGGAGAGGGTTATTGTATAACAATGCTGATAGAAAGTCCAGAAGACCGTAAATCAGCTAGCCATGTTAAAATTCATGTCGAGTCACCAGTACAAAAATGTTGAAATGGATGAAGCAAGTGCACAGAGAATTTATTGCTCGTAAGATTTTGAGAATCGGCTGACGACCATAACAACAAATAACAAATCGTGCTACCAGTGAACTGAGTTAAAGAGTTCCTGCTGGAGATGCATAATGGTAAATCTGAGTCACATTTGGGCATCAATAAAACATTGGACAAAGTAAGCGGTCGGTTCTATTGGGTCAATTGCCGAAGATATGGCAAAGAGTAGTGTTGGAAGACAATGGTTGCTTTAAAATGTTTCATAGAAGATGCCTCATTTGATAAAAACAGGGTTATTGTCTCAATAGGCTTTAAACACTCCTCGCCATCGCCAATTAACCTCGGGAATTTTAAAAGCTCGTAAATTTTTTCGCGCCTGGTTTAGGCTTTAATTTATCCAGCCATGTTCTACAATTGTTGTTCCGTAACCCCAGGTCAAAGACAATTTTGGAAATTTTTCAAGAATTGACAGGGGAGGTTAACAGATCTATACACCTTTATCCCTTCATGTATGTACAAATAGACCTGAGGGTTCCAAAAATCCACACCTTACTTTGGAAAATTCCCATTTGAATCCCCTTGAGCTCACTACCTAATTTTTAAATTTTAATACCGAAGGCTTGAACTAGGGTCCGATTTGTCAAAATAGGCTTTAAAAAGTTTTATAAACTGACCGGAATGACCGAAATTTAAAATTTGAATGCAGTCTACAAATTAAAATTCGGCTTGTTTACCATCTACACCAGTCCGCAAATCTACTTCAGGTATGAATTCGAGAAGCAGATCTAGCTTCTGGTCGAAAAAGTGAATTTTTAAAATCACCAACTAACTTCGAAATGAAATCAACTAGCTCGGTCAATTTTGTTGTTAGTGAACCAACTACGAATTTGTTTGCGTCATTTGGATTTTGGTGTTGTTAGTGGTATACGTTATTCCTTTTTTTATGGTGGAGGAGGAAATCTCCATAGACCTTACGATCGTTCGATCATAATCTTGCAAGAATGTCGGATTCGGACCGACTAAACCCTTAACCTTCATGTTCCTTTGCCATTTGGCATCGTGGAACTACCGATAAGTATTACCTCACGAAGCCGGCTCATCTCAAGCTGTCATTATTTTTATTTATTAGCGTTCCTGCCTTATCCTCTTTAAGTGTCGTAGTTTCTTCATAATTTTTTTCAGTCATACATACCATTTTCCTCGTAACCTTGAACTCCAGCATACAGTCAATAATACTTGCTGGTGCTAGGTTGATTCTCACAGACCTAAATAGGTCCGATATTTCATTGCCAAAGCGTGGACACCCAAAAAACATGAGCTCTACATACTCAGTTTTACACTCGCACTCAAGGCAGTATGGAGAGTCATCGTGGCTAAACTTATTTAGACAGGCACGGTAACAACCATGTCCCATCGCACCGACTCGTTCACAGTTTTTACTCGGACATTACGATTTTTTTTTCTAACCCTACTGCGAGAAGTAGACGCTCCTAAGCTAATAAATTCACTGGCGGCATTCTTGCCCAATTCGGTGCGCCATACATTATAATAGATGTAGCCATGTCAATAAGTAATACTCTGCGACACTGCAAATTACACACAGAAAGTTATGCCACAAATCGAAAATTACCAAAATCCAGAAAATGCATGATGGTTCGCCTATCAAAACTGAAAAAATTATGCCACAAATTGAAAATTGTAAAAATCATCAGGAAGCCTGGTTGTTTCCCACTTTGCCACATGCTCTTAGAACCCGCCTTCCATTGACATTGGTGAATTATTTCTTTCTCGCCCCTTGGTTCGATGATTCTCACATAACCAGACTGAAAGAAAGTAGAGGCAATTTTGGACACGCCGTGCTTTCATGCATGGTTTACCCCAAGAATCCTGATCTACCGCTTAACATAATTCTTCAAAGCATTGCTGTTGGCTTGCCTTGATGGAATACTTAAGTGTGGGAGAAGCACAATATTTTTGCCTTAACTCGTTGATCTAAACGTCTAGCATGGAGGCATTTTTTAAGAAGCCTGATCTCTGTGGCATTGTTACATCACAAGCTATTAAGACAAAACTGTATCTTCCAACATGAAATTAAAAAGCTTTTACCTTTATTACATTTCGGACCTTCGCAGCCTTTAGTAATATGACTCTCTTCACCGCACTTCCTACACAGCTTAAACCTATATCTTTCAAACTCCTACTTTGTTGAGCTTGGTCACCATATTCGAGGCATTTAAAACATTTTAAAAGCTCGTTTATTTCTCAAATTGGGCAAATCACCCTACCAATTTTTTTAATTTTTTTTGGTATGTATGATATTCTCTATTTGGTTTGGAAGGCTAACCACAGCCATTTGTGTCTCCCGATAAGCATGTTTTAGCGTTTTTATAGAAGCAATACCTTTTGTTTCTCCCACTAAAGCCCGCAAGGCTTTTTGTGTCGAGGCTAATGTTAAAAAAAGCTTTAACAACAGCCTCGACACAGGAAGCCCTATAGGCTTCGGTGCGAGAAACAAAAGGTACTGCTTCTATAAAATCGAAACCTGGAAACGTAACCTGCTTATCGGGGACAGATACTTTTTTCCAAATGGGGTTAGAAAAGAGCTGTTTGCGGTTGGTTCTCTGTGCTTTTCTACCTTTTTGTCGTAGTTTTGCCATTCTGGTTTATATTTTACCGCTTCTTTCTCCAATTTTCTTTCTGGTTCTAAGGCTGAATTCAGATTTGTTAGAGTAAGCACTTTTGTTGTAATACATTTCTTTTTGCCCAACTGATGACCATTCTGAGCGGTGGATCTCTCTTTCTTTTAGCAGTATCTACATTAGAAGCGTCCAGGGTTTCGCTTAAGCCTTTATATTGATTAGTCGAAATGCTTAATGCGGGTTTTGCAATAACAAGAGGTTTCGAATTACTGGAGCGTACAATCACCGTTATTATGTGTGGATCCATCTTAAGTAGCCGACCTGCCTCTTAACCTCGGATTTTACAAATATCTTACTGAGTTCTTCAAATTCCTTTTCCACCTCATTATAGGGAAACTCAATTCTTTTGCCTTCTCTTATCTGGTTCACATTTAGATCGGGAAAAAGGAAAAAAGAAAGTCGGAAAACCAGCAATCCCTTGGAGAAGTACTGTGCTACCAGAAGAAAAAGATTTTGGCAAGTCATGGGTGAAAATGTAACAAAAACTCCCTATAAAGTAAATTTGGTCCAGCATAGCAAACGCCCAATGCTCCTAAATTGAATATTTTCAAATGGAATTAAATCTGGCATTTTTAAATCTCAATCATGTCAATAAAGACTATGTCATTTGGCTTCTAAACTCCTTAAAAGATAAAAAATTCAAATGCATCTGTAACAATTTCATTAAAAGCGCTAACAAGCCGTACTTATAGTGTTCGACTTTAATTATCAATATGTACAGTAAAAAGAGATAACAGTATCAATGTTGTGACTTGTGACTAAATAAAACCGTAACCTTTTTTTTTCTATCGATTATATATCGGTATTTGTTCCCCAGTTTTTATTTATTTATTTTTTTTTTTTGTACCAAAAATGAGCACCTCGCCATTTCAAACCGCTGATATTTGGCAGCAACACCAAAGATCATTTCCATAGCAAGCTATTATGTTATATGGCACAAAGGCAAAACTCTCGTTTATTTATTGTTGTGCTCAGCACGTTTCAATTGTTTTTATCACTATAGAAATGTTGCTTACGTTTTTTTGTTGCTGTTATAAAAGCTTTCGAGATGATGGTAAAGAAGTGGCACAAAAATGTACGTCACAAGAGAAAAGAGCAAACTAAAGAAATGAAATGTTTTTTGTTTTTATTTTGTTTTGCTTTTGTACAAAATGCGTAAATAAAACTCTCATTCGTTTTCGTACTCTCTCGCTCGAATTTATATAGTTTATTCTCTTTTTTTGATGCATAGCGGAGAATTGATAATTTTTTATCAATTTTTTTGTCTCTTCATTCTTCAATTCAGTAAATTCAGTTCACTTTTAGAAATTCAACGTAATTGTCGCCCATTTAATTTGTTGTTTGTAAAATTTATCGTACTAACGTAATCGGTGGGTGATACTGTTATAAAACATAAATTGTGTGTGAGTGTGTGCATATTCAAACGAGGAAAAAAAAAGAAAATTTCTGTTTTTTTTTTCATCTTAAATTGTTTTTATTTATTTTTGTACGGTAAATTAAAAAAAAATTGCAAGCTTTTACACAGATTACCCTCACAGTGTTTTAGTTGAATTTAGTTAAATGTGAATTAAAGTTATGCGTAAATTTAAGCTTTTGTGAGATAAAAAATAGTGAAAAGTTGTCTGTTTGGTTTATTGCTTTGTTGTTGTTGTGGAAAGTGTTTTCGTTTTAGTTTTTGTTTCCGTGTGAAAAAGTGTCATAAGTTTTCTTCAAATTTTTATTGTTGATGAAATTGTTTTTAAGTTAAAATTTGTAAAGTGTTAAAGTGAACGGTTTCGATAATATTAAACACGTGGAACGGATAAATACGAAGGGGATTTGGTGTCAAAAAAAAAATACAACAAAACAATGTAAGTGTTAAATGTTTTAAAGTTTAAATATTTTGCATGAAAATTGAAAATTTATGAAAATGTATGTTGCGTAATCGGGTAACATATGGATGGTTTGGTAAATCAATGGTGTTATATATATTGGCACCCCTTTCCTCTTTCGTACTGTGATACGGGGTGAAAGATAAATTACGATAATAAATCTGACTTATATGCGATATAATCAGATGAATAATCTGTGTTGATGGTAAACATTTTAAAAATATGAATGATTAGTGATTTCTTGGAATGAGGCACAACCAACCTACTGCACAGATCCATGTTAACATTCATTTATTGCCTATTGGGATTGATTTAAATCCGGATGTTTGTTAAATTTGAATGGCGTATTAGGTTTTTTTTTTTTATTAAGAATATTTTATTTGTGTTTAATATTTTATTACAATAAAGTATTATGGACTAACTGGTTTTTAAACGGGTCTTACAGGCCATTGCTGGCCCGTACCGCTTCATCGCATGCGACCCCAAATTTGTTCTTCATATTGTTCTAGACAACCCGAAAAAGACGAGTCGTTCTCGACGGTGAGGAACTATCGTTGCCGACAGCGACCTCTGCGCCTGCCAAATGGCGCCTCTTCTATTCGTTTTACATCTGACAACGGGTTTGATCAACACCTTATACAAATTAGCTTGTCGGCATTTGCAAGGTATTTTGACTTTAGCAGTGGACGGAACGCATACAAATCATAGTTACCAGCGTTAAAATATTCCCTTTCACACAGTTATCATGAGTGACAAAAGACCCGAGGTATTGGGAACCTGCACTCCTTTAAATATGTGAAAGCCAGTGATCATATATTTTGTTTTGGACTCATTGCTTTAAGACCAATGGAAGCTGGGAATCGTACAAGTGAATACAGAATTTCTTTGACATCGTTGCCATTCAGTTCAATTACACAGATATCAAGAGTATCGGGGTCAGAGCTTATCGCATTTTAATTACTAATTAAAGTTCCTGATGCTTCTCCTCAACTTTGACACAGCATTGTGACTGCATTATTGTTATTTTACATAAACGCACACATTTGCGAGGTATTCCCAGACATCGCAAAGCATACCATAAGCTATTCTAATAGGCCTGCTGGAAATCCAAGAACACGTAATATTTACTTTGCGCATTTTGAGTGATCTTTGACCGATAAGATCTCACATCATGGATAGACCTTCCCTTAGGAATTAACACATGGTCAATTTGACTTCGGCACGTTTTACGAGGGTGTCCATGTTTCCAAGTGGATATTTTTATGGGGAAAAAATGTGCTAGTCACAATGAGGTCGTGCGCGATTGCAAAGTACATAATTTTTCCCCACTTTTGGTCGCTAGATCGTGTCGGCAGTGCAGTCCTATGTTTTCACATAAATCAGTATGATTGTTGCCAGCCCTAACATTAAAGTCATCAATCACTATTCCGACGTCTCCGTTATGGATCCCATCAAATCATCCAAATTGTTGTAAAATTAGTCTTTATCTTTGGGTTGGCTTATCAGTGGGCGCATCAACACAAATGATTAACAAGTTGGCTAGTCGCATTTGTAAACGAAAATTGCACATACGATTATCAACTGCTTTGAAATCCAGAACAGCCTCTTTCACCTTGGGTCCATCTCCACTGTCATCTCCACTGTAAAGCAATGTAGTCTTGAGACATACGATTTCCATTTTTTGGCCATCGAGTTTCTTGAAGAGCAACGTGTTGGCTCCGAAATCTGAACTAATGAATTAGGATTAAGTTAGTTAAAAATGAAAAACAATTTCGTTCATGTGAGCCCTGCTTACATTATCCTGTAGGCCCAGTTTTCAAGGACGTTTTTTATTGATTCAATTGATTTCTTGGCGTAATAGTCGCAATAATATGTTTTAAATCAGGAGTTGTCCCGGGATTTTCCGCATAACATGCATTATTAATGAAGTCCCCATAGAAAAGAGGCAAACGGCGTCTATTCCCTGCTCCGCGCAAGCCAATTGGGATCTACAAAACTGCTGATTATTCGGTTGCCAAATTTGGTACGCAAGAAATCGATTGTCCGTCGGCTTGTATGGCATGTCGCGCCATTTTGTTAAAAACAGACGTCGTCCACATTAATAGCGTCGATTTAAGGTCATAAAAAGTTGATAAGCACGACTCTGTAACGGTAACGGTCACCATTGACGATAGCGGCGTTTCCAGCAGCGTTTTCGAAAAAAACTGGGCCAATTATACCACCACTCCAAAATCCACATCAGACTGTTACTCTTGGTGGATGCATCGGCTTCTCCTAGTGGCTGTTCTGAACCACAAATCCGGCAGTTCTGCTTATTTAAATAGCTCCCAAAAAGAAAATGCACTTCGTCTGAACATATACTTTTTCAACTAAAATCGACGTCACTATCAAGCTGGTTGAAGCGGATGGTCATTTGCTTTCAACGCCTGAATCATCTGGGCCTTGTAGGCGAATAATCCAGGAGTTTTGGGCAGTATTCTCTTCAGGCTATGTTCAAACGACTAATGATCAGTTTGCTGTGTTTGGTGATGAGGTGAGGATGATTGACCTTTCTCACGACTTTCTTCACTACTCTTCCTTCAGCGATTTCGCTTGGTGCTCTTTCACGGCCTTATTCCTTTTTTTAATTCACACGGATTCAACTATACACAAAATAAGTTTTCAATATTTCGTAATTCTTTTCAAGCAAAAGCATGATTGTTTCGTGCCGCAAAACATCAGACTGAGGACAATAGATGGCCCACCCATCGTAATTTGAGTATTGTGCAAAACTATTTTTTCTCAACAAATTTCTTTTTGATACCATTGTTCACAATGAAATCAGGCAATTTCACGATTAGCTTGCAATTTTTCGACTTAAGTCTATAATTTTTTTAAGTTGTTTGCGTTCGATAATATGTACAAGAAACATTATTATTAAGACATTTTTAGTTAGAATTTGACATAAAACCATTAAAACTGTAAAACTTCTGCAATAAATCGTAACATGTTAGCCTATTAAAACTATGTTAAATTGGCATACAGCCAAATACATTTTGATTCCATTTTAAAAAAAACATTTCGGAAATAAAACGACAAATAATAAAATATGTGGAACATATTATGTGCAGGTTAGATTTCAGTAATTTAGCGAGAAATGTATGCCATTCTAATTTAATTCCCAAAGCTGTGGAACTTATGTCTCAAATGGTAAATTTGCATATTATGTTTAAAGTGCAATTATTATTTTAAAACACAATTGCAAATAAATTATAGAAAAGATATGATATAAATAAGTGTGGAACCTATGTTAAAATTGTTTGAAATCTCTGTCGTTATTAGATAAACGCTCACTGCAAAGTGCAAGTTTATAGATGTTTGGTTGAACAATAAGTGTATCCAGGTTAAAGTGGCTTAAGAAAATTACCCTAAACTTGAAGTCGTTTTTTGCGACATAATTTCACGTTCTACAGTCACAAATCGTAAATAACAATAATCTACCTAATAAATCTAATGTATCTACCATACCATTAAAGACGAAGTTTTGCACTAATTTAGTGTGGAACCTAAGGCGTTCAATTAAAATTCCTAGAAATATGATATATATGTTTTATGTTATAAGTAATTTTTCTTGTTTTAGGTGTTATTACGGTTTAAAGAGAAAGTAAAATGCAATTGCGAAACAAATTATTAAAAAAAAAAAAGATTTATGGTGCACATATTGTGGAACATGTCGAACATGTATTTCGTTTAAAAATTTATCGACCATATTACAAAGTCAAATTCAAGACAAATAATTGAATGTATACATAACATTAAATAGTGTGGAACCTAACTGATTTAATCGATCGTAGCGAAAGTATTTCATTAAAATAAATTATGGAATTATACAATTAAGAGGCGTCTGATTAACTATTATCTATGGTTAACTATTATCTAATTAAAACAAGTAAGTGTATGGCAATATAAGATGAACAAAAAAAAAACGATAGACTCCCCCTCCTGGGACATTAAATTTCAATCATTTTTTAATCGTTTTGTGATGATAAATTGATATTTGGAAAGGTTTTCACAAAAAAAAAACTCACACGAGATAAACATCCGATTTAATGAATCAAAATATTTTCATCGACGATAACAATCAGGCAGCGATTTAATTTTGTTGTTGTTTTTATAAATATTTTCTCCCAAACAAAATGTCAAATAAGCGATTTAGCTACGGGAATTTAATTTTTTTTTTTTACTATAAATTTATCACTTTTTGACAGATCTGAGATATCATTCGTTCGAGTTTTTTTTTTTTTTGCTCTGTCATCTATGTGCTCCGTTCGAATGGAACACAATATACGTTCGTTCGCAAAAAAAAAAAATCTTTGTGACAAGTATTTATGGCATTTTGGGAACATTTCTGGAATTAAATAATAGAATTTTAATCGAACATAAATATTGACGTTTGTTTGACATATAATACATTGTGTCAACAAGGCGAAAAATTAAATTTTGCTACGATAACATTGGTGCGGAGGATGGTAAAACATATACATAACATTATTATTCATTAATTTTTCCACAGCAAAGCATTAGATATAAAGTTTGTTTGGAACTCGGGAAAAAAAATTAATTATTTTCTACTTGTATTTTTTTCTTCTTCTTCTCTTCTGGTTGGTTTTCCTTTTTTCCGCATTTCGTGTTTAACCAAATGAAAAACGCTTAACACAGAAAAAATATAATGGAATTTAGTATATGGTTTAGCTATTACGAGCGTGTGTGTGTGTGTGTGTGTGTGTGTGTGTGTGTGTTATGTATGGAGATGAAAGTTCTTCACAGCAAAAAAATTGATGTTGATCAGATTGTCAGTATTTGAATTCTCAACTTTATGTATGTATACAAATTGGAAAACATAATTTTATAGCTGTCTAACTATTTGGGTCGAATTATTATTAATGATTTGGTTAATGATGAAATTGCGTCCAGCTTCGTTTCAATACTATACATTTTCGAGAAAATTAAGAAAATTGAAATTGTAAATTGATGACCTTCGAATTGAAAATAGACGAGCATAACAATGTAACTGATGCGGAATCAAAAACTTTCAAAAGGACCGAAAACGACGATGCTATTCTATTTGACGAAGGCGAACTGACTGAAATGTTCAACATAAGCTTTTGTCAAATACATCATTTGAAAGAACTTCAAAATTACCGAGATTATAATATCAAATACCAGTTGAAATGTTAACCTCACTTACACGCAGAGCTCTTTGCTTAAACTAACGAGGTTCTGGCGTCCGAGACGCGGTGGAATATCCAACCACAACTGGTACTGGTAACGGTTGGTGGTTGTGTATTATTATCAGATTTTAAAAATCCTTTTTTGATAGCAAAATTGAATGCTCGGCAATATTGAATGCCATGAACTAGTCGCGAGAGGAGTGGATAAAGCTAATCTAAATTGTATCTCAATAGGTCTGGAGCCTATTGAACTTTTAAACCGTTCAGTAATTTTCGTCGTTCGGAAAGAATTCGTGCCGCTTCCTTCAATCTTCATAGTAAAAATACTAGTACGCGCCACACTTCTGCCGCTAGTGAACTCCACAATTCTTTAGCTCTCCGCATATCTCGTGTCATAAGGACGTCGTCCATAGGAAATATCAACATAGTGTTTTGCCGGAGCCCTGGAAGATCTAAGTCATTCGTCCTTTGTTTAAATTGATCAGGTGTCCCATAGAGTAGTTACATCGGCCCACTGCTTACTGATCAGTAATGCATCTATACCGCAATGCATCTATACCACTATATCGTAGATTACAGATTGATTTTGATTTATTTAGCAATCTCAAATTTTTATATACGTACACGTTCTAATTGTTGCTTTATTCTAATCTTTGCAAGGCACATTGATTCGATTGTGTCAAAGGCATCGTCATGTTTGGTTTTATAAAGCGCAACTGGCAAGACTTTTGCAATCCGCTCACATTAAAATAATTGCACGTCGCCTTTGGTCGGTCAACGCTTGAACATTTGTCTCATGTTTGGTCTCCTTTTTATAAATGCCACTCAGACAGAATTATATGTGTTCAAAAGCAGTTGTTATGTATGGCTGGCCCAATGTTTTCCATCTACTCAAAATAACGAATATTCTCTGAATTTCTAAATCCACGCTAGTCCTTTGGGTTTCTCTGAAGATTGTTCCTGTCTGCAATCATTTATCTTTCATAATCATTCGCACAGTTTCATGCATGGTGATCTTCTCTCTTTTCTCTCTTAAGAGGTGAATCATCCATTTCAGACCATAATTTCAATTTAGGTCTTGTTCTTGTGGGTTATTGGCTTACGCTATTTATTTTTAAAAACTCTTAAAAAAATCCACTAGCGTCAAACCGTATGATTCCATAGGGAATGATGTGTCCTGGAATGATTTTGGAGTCGAATTTCGTTACAATAGTTTTGACTGAAACATGGCTGACAGTTAATTTCAATTCAGAGTAATTGTTTCCAACGATTTTAGCGTTTTCCATCGCGATTAGTATAGTTATGGTTTATACTAACGTTAAAGGTGGTGGTGGTCTTATTGCAGTTATTCTATCGTGGATTTTATTGCGGTTAATTTAATTTAAACGATGAATGGCATTTATTACTTCTAATACCGATGATTCTTGATCACTAATAAGGCGTTTTTTGGCCAACTTGGATGCTTCTCAGATCAACAGTATATCTAATATAGTCGCGGAACTTATCTAGATTTATTTTTTTTATACTAAGTTTTGAAATTATAAGCTTGAATCATGTGACGACATTGCCGGTTTTTCATATGTTAATTGGACGAGTACCCTATCAAATTATGATATCAACAGTTCTGTAGTTTTCTTCAATAAATTGTGAAGTTTTGATATTGGCAGATTTGTCTCAAAATTGAAAATAAAAAGTTGAATATGCATAACGACCCGTGGTTCATAAAAGAACTTAAGCAATTGGAGGTCTTGTGTAATAAATATAACAGGAAGTTTAGGTGAACACAGTTGGATCGTCGATATTTTCTGATATGGAAGCAAATAGTAGTGTAGATCAAAAAATTGTCTTTTTCCGAACAAGATGTAGTAGTCGCCTTTTTGAAGATGGTCGGTTCAAAGATTTCTGGGTCAGATAGATTACCAAACTTTATTCAAACACTGTGCTCTTGAATTTGCTGACCAACTTTTATACATTTTACTATTTATGCTTCTCAACGCACTTTATGTGACCCCGTGTTCTTCTAGTTATGTCTACATAACTGATCATGTGGCAACAAATTGTTCAAATTACAAATGAGCTCTGTGCGATAGAAAACATTCACTATGCCAATGCCCAGAATTTAATTCTTTGGATGCAACCAAACGAAGAGAAAAGGCAAAAACCAGTCAAAAATGTTTCAATTGCCTCGGAAAGTCGGAAGCATTCTGTTTTCAAATGCCCATATCATCGTAGATGCTATGTAGACGCAAACATCACAGACTTTTGCACTCTAGTGAAGATAATGAAATCATTTTCAAATGTCGCTGTAAATTATTCACACAGCGACATATTATGTCAGACTAGATCAAGTCACGTTAACGTCCTCATCGGAGCATAAATATAAGTAAAAATGAACCAATGCTTCAAAAACCCATTTTTGGAGAGCTGCTGCTTGGAAAACCAGTATTTCATGGATGTCTCTAAACTGGCGATCAGAGAGGTATGATTCATGGCAATAGTTTTGTGGTAGCATTTTGCTCATCTTGAATGGCAATCCCTTGTGCCAACCCCTATCAAAGGCCTGGGATACATCCAGAAATACGGCGAGGCAATATTTCTTTTCTTCTAATGCTTGCTCAATTACCGTAGTTATTCGATGGACTTAATCCATTGTGGAGTGGCTATTCCTGAATCCAAATTGAAAATCAGGAACCTTTACCATTGGTTTTAGACGTTTGAGTAGTTTTTTTTTTAAACAGCTTTGATAAGGTCGGAAGCACTGAAATTGGTCTGTATGATGTTACTTCTTCATCTGGTTTACCTGGTTTCTTCAGCATAATTATTTGTGCCGTTTTTTAAAGGATTTGGGTACATACTTCAATCTCATTCAAGTTAAGACTTTTGTCAGTTTCTTCAGCAATTTCAACCGGTCAACCGGTGTTACTTCAATGTTGGATTGAATGTCATGGGGTTGAAACACTGTTGCTAATAGAAGTACATTACAACCAGTATCAAATTACTGTCTCCATTAAAACAACTCTTTAAGAGCAAAATTAAACTCTTCTCCATTTTTAGCTACACGGCCATTAAACGATAGGCGAAAGAAGGCCAAACGATGATGCCAACTGCTTTAGTGGGAATACTAAACAATATATTTAGACTATTTGATGACTGGGGCGGAAGATGGTCTTCCAACTCAAAGGCAATGCATCAAACTATACGTATCACCAATCGAACAACTGCCAACAAACAATTCACTGCCAATATGACCAAGTTGTGTCTATATAAAGGTGTCACACACCGATGTGTTCTCATTCTCGTCAAATTCAAATTGTGAATACAATCCAACCAAAAGAAGAATACTTGCTGAAGCAGGACGGATATTTTTGATCTAATGAAATCGCCTCAATCAGCATCTAAATAAAAATATTTATCCAACAGCTATATGGATTCTAAATTTAGAATTTGTCAGATAAAGAAGAAAATCAGTGGATACAAGTCGCACTCCTAGGAATAAAAATAATAAATAATCGATTTACTCAAACAAAGAAAGTTTAAAATCGAGTTACATGGATTCTGTGAATCCAGTCACCACGCGTACGCAACTGTTATATATTACAGAGTCAATACAGAAATGGAAGAGATTCATACGAGTATATTAACAGCAAAAACAAAGGTTTTTCCAATTAAACAAGAATCTGTGCCAAACTTGGAACTCTGCGGTGCACTATTATTGACCGAGCTAATTGATGTAGTAAACACCGAAACAAGTCTAGCTATTGCGCAAATCTAAGATCCTCTTAGATTGGCTCACTTCTCATCCACGTTGCTGCGGCTAATCTTTATTACCAACCGAACAACGAAAATATTGGTTTAGTTGTTTCGGTAGAAAATCAAAAAGAAATTCTTCTTTCAAGAAATTCGAAAACTACAGAATGGTAAATCAGTCAACCAAAAGAGCTCATTAAAATCGATCAGTCCGTTCTTTGGAGATTTTGGGCTATTTCGAGTAGGTGGTCGTCTAAAGTCATGCTTAGACATGCCGTTCTCGACCAAATATCCAATAATAATGTTACCCAAGTCACCCACCACCACACTTGTAATTCGAGAAATGCACAAAGATTATAAACATGCTGGCACATCCTTATATTACTAGCGATTTCGCGACAGGAAGCCTATTCGCTGAGATGTCTAAAAAGAACCCGTTCTCCTGGAGTTAATTGCATTAACTCCGAGGTCTTGTAATTCGGAAGGGAAATATTTTTTCACCCTTATTCGGTTAGTTCGGAAAAGCGAAGTAATGTCTGATGAATGTAAAGTGGCCACTTTATGCCCTATCGTTAAAAAAGAAGATTACGCAAAAACTATCGCGGAATAATTCTCCTCGACAAGACAACATTTTTTTCGCTAAAAGCGATTCTTTTTAAATATTACGAAACACCTCGTAATGCCTACCATGTGTTCTGAAAAATCCTGAAAATAGAGAAGAATCTTGCACAAAAGCCCTAAACTCGATGATAAGAAATTTAAAACCGTAATAAAAAGCCCACATTGTATAGTTAACAGAATAAACGAAAGGAATCAAATAATAATGGCACAAATACAAATATCAAAAATCTCATATATCGAAAGAAAATCAGCAACATTTCTTATTCTAAAAATAGAATTTCATTCTTATACGTATACATACACACATGCATCTCATATCAATTCGCAACTTAACTTACATACAACAAAGGCAAAAAACACAAAACATGATTTTTATTACTGTTGTGTCTTGAATTAAAAAAATCACAAAGCTATAAAATATATTACGAATAGCCGCAGCCAGACCTATTAATTCCATTTGGTTCGGAAAACAACTTTCTACAATATTACAACGCTACATTATACAATTATAGTACAATGGCCTAAATTTACAGTATAGATTAAGTCTTAGAATTTTTCATTTTAATCAATGTGAGAATTGTATTGTTTGCACGCGAGATGAATTCACCACAAGTAGGTCGCGTTTTTCAAGGTTAATGGGAAAATACGCAAACATAAACCAACGAAACGAATATAGTACGATTTACCACAAGTTTCGTTATTCAACCGTCTGGAAATACCTATAACTGAAATATTCCTTTAGGCATAATCACTTAGTGGTGTTTACTGTATACTAAATCACAGCACAATGTATTTGACACCTATTAACTTATACTAATGAATAATTATTGTACAGGGTGTTTCTGTGCTATTTAAACGGTGACATTAAATACTGGTAAAAACGATGTCTTGCTCAATTTTATTATCAAACTCACTAACCGCTGTGGTTGGGGGAACTCCCATGCCTCGTAAAAGACTTCTAAGCGATTATGTTATTTTTAGAATTCCACCACAGCCCTCTTGGCTTGTCGTAGGAGGTGACTAAACCAAAGTCGGATCGCTGGGCTGACTACCCGCCCCTTTAAAAAACTTCAGTGTTACAAAAATCAACAAAAATATGGATACTGCTAAAATTTAACCTGACCTCCACTTAAGTTAACAGACAACAAGTTTAGTATGGGTACTTGGAATGCCCATTCGCTAAGAAAACCAGGCGCGTTTGATGGCACTATATCAGCCATGAAAGAGTATCGCTGGGAGCTCGTTGCTCTCCAGGAAACTCGATGGCAAAAATGTTGAGACCATGTGTCCCTAGGTAATACATTGGTTTACATTGGAGATAACTTCGGTAATTTTGGTGTTGGTTTTCTCCTTGGGCCCCAGGTGAAAAAGGCTGTTTTGAATTTCAAAGCAGTTGATAATCGTATATGTAAGCTACGTATACGCATGCCACTAGCTAACCTGTCAATCATTTGTGTTCATGCGCCCCCTGGTGGAGACTCATTTTACAACAATTTAGATGATCTGATGGGATCATTACCGGAGCATATGTATGAAACATTTCGATAAACATTTAAAAGTAAATTAGTCAGGTAAATTTATCGTCACATCACCTTTTAAACCAAACAAACCTATGTTAGGCGATTGGACTACGCGCTCAGACGGCTTAGCTCAAATGCCAATCTATCTAAAATTGGAAATGTACTCGTGCTCAAACGAGTTGCTAAGATACTTTAGAGTCTAAAAATGTACAAGAATGGTCTTACGTCTCATCGAGGCAAAGTCCTGCAGATGTCGCTTCTCGTGGTGTCATACCCTTGATGTTTTTTTGAACAACGTAGAAGGGACCGGCAGCCAACCTGCTTAGGCTGTATAGTAAAAATATTCAAGCTCCAGACTAATGGAAAGGACCAGCAAGTACACAAACAGCGAAATCCAATTTCCTTCTCAGTGCAAAACCAGAAAACCCAGAGAATGAAACTTCCTTCATCATTAAAAATGTTCTAAAATAAAAAAAAAAATCAGATCCTTGCCTGGGTTCTACAGTGTAAGCAGAATTTATGGAATACCAACAGCAGAATTACCGGTTCAAGTACCAAGAAAGGGAAACCAAGGTCATACACATTTAATTATCATCGAATTTGACTTCTGATATATTTATAGCAGCCTTAAAATGGTTTGTCACCGTTCGTATAGTGATAGTTAAGGTGTTGGCTGCTCAAACACATCGTGGTCTTGAGTTTTATCTTCGCCGCTAACCACAACGCCAAAAACAGTTGTGTGTGTAAAATCTTCAACGGGCTGACACGAACCTTATTCGCCGTGGTTTTCACAGACATCCACAGCGAAAGCGGTAAAAATTTTGTAGGGGCGTCTAATAAGCTAGAATATTTCAAAGGATATTAGTATTCACTTAGATTTTAAAAATTTTAGTCACTTACGCTTTTATTTGGTTAAAAATTTGGTCCTACATATCATCACATATTGTGACTTACCGGGTTTAAATCCCAACGGGGAGGGTTGAAAAAATAATTTTTCATCGCTTGATTACGATCGGTGATGACGATGAAAACAACTCTGATCTCCTATTGGAGTGCAGAATCCATGGGCCGAACCTTCGTCCATTTCAGTATAGGCTGGCTAGGGCAATGTGATGTACAGATGGATAATCAAAGCGAACCTGTATTCGTGTGTCCTCGATTTGACTCCGGCGTAAAACAAGACGTTAAAATTAACCGCAAAAGGGTCGGATGAGCCCCAGAAAAGATAGAATAGATTAATGCTGTGTGCCTTAATCGAATAAACTAACTAAACTAAATTATAACGAGTTAGTTAATGCGGAACAGATATTGCACAGCTTAGACATTTAGTGACTATAGCGTCACTTTTGGCAAAATTTGGAAATAAGGTTCGAGTCTTGGCTTAAATAATTACATCTATTGGGGATATAGACAACTACCCGAAAATGTTATTCAATTAATAGTTATTAGTTATACCATAATATAAATACACAAAGTACTACCATGATGTATTAGTCCATTGACGTGATAGATGTCGTTACTGGTATCGTTTTAGAATAATCAAAATATTTGTATATGTATAATCGCCTAAATGTAATATATTTATCTTAAATTTTGATGATATTCTATCGACCCGACATCTGGAACATCAATAGGTAAACTGTTTTTTTCTTATGATGGTAGTACTATGTGTATTCATATTATGGTTATACTCATACTAAAATATGCCGCACGTAGGAACGGATTACGTAAATTCCAAAAATATAAATTACAATTTACACCTTAGCTGCATGCTTGTCAACCAATGTTGTTGAAAATATTAATTTGTTTTAGGTTATTTTAATTCGTTCTATACCTAGAGAATAAGGGCTGCCGCCCAAACCCATTGGTTTAATTTCCTACCATTTTTCAAAATTTGGTGTCCGAGCTTAGCAAAAAAATCTGCCGTGCTGTGCAACATGATAGCCCCAAAAAGTATTATAATTTATTTATAGTTTAAAAGTATTATAGTCATTTTATACATTTTGTGAAAATTCACCGAAAAGTTATCTCGAAAATATACCTTGTAGCTACCATCTATGGGGCAATAGAAGAAGCTTGAAAAATTTGAAAAGTTTAATTTGAAAAGTCGATTAATGCTGGGTAATGCCTTATGCTGTGTGCCTTAATCGACTTTTCAAACTAAAATTTTCAAATTGTTCAAGCTTCCACTATTGACTCATAGGTGGTAGCTAAAAAGTTAATTTCTGACGTAAATTTTTGGTGACTTTTCACAAAAACTATAAACTAACTATAATAATTTTAAACTATAAAGCACAGTTAGCAACTTTTGTCTACTTTTGTGTAGTTCCATCTATCTAGAAATAGCATGAACTATCTTGTTATAATTTAGTTTAGTCGATTAAGGCACACAGCATTAGTTAAGTTAGTTTACTCGCTATCAAATACAAAAATAAACATGATAAACATAAAAAAACCAAAAAAAATGAAAAAAAAAATTCTACTGAAGAATGCTAAAGTGTTTCATCCAAAAAATGATATCAACAGTAGGCTTTGAAAAATTTACAATTTTCATTTTGTTTTTAGTTGTTCAATGAAGGCGTGTCGCTTTGAAGTTTGTTTCTTATTTTCCGTGCTTGTCAATTTTCTTAACGATTGCAATATTAAAATACTTGGTTTTAGTCGGTCGAAAATATCTTAAGTAAGTGTCACACGTGCAGTGTAGCCGATAAATGTAAAACTAAACTGAAATTTTAATTTAAATGTACAACTGGTGGTCATCAAATCGCAAATGAATCTAGGATATACATTTTGAAATTATGTGGAGGAGTATTACTGGTGAGTTGCTAATGCTATGTAATTTTTTATTTGGCTGAAGATAATGCAATCAAAATAATTTAATCACTCTTTAAATGCTTATAATAAACAAATTAAATTCAATTGACATTTAGTTATTCAAAGTAGATCAATGTCATTTGCATAATGTACATATACAGTAAACCCATACAATTCACGATATAATAGTACCACTACATACCATCCAAATCAGGAAGTAAAACTTAACCACGGTTAATTACGATCGATTATAATGTAAATTGAAATGTTTATTTAGTACTCATAAATAAATTTAAGGTGTGTGAATGTGTGACCCTACAGCTCGTTACTTATAAAAAAAAATTTAAATTATGAAGCAATTAAAATCATGGTCAATGGTTTAATTGACAATGGATATTGGCATAGGAACAATTAAATTTTATAACATTGGTGGCCGTATATCGAATAGAAAGTTGATATATCTGTACAATGTAAACTTTTTGTGACTTCACATGCAATGGATCGTATTTTAAAGTTTTAAAAGTCAAGAACTTGTAAAACCGCACACATTACGAATGAAATCAAGTTCTGAATTTTAATTAGTAAAATCTTTGTATACTTGTTGCGTTCTACCACGTCCTACATATTTGTTCAGTACACAATGAGTTATTTTAAAACAAAGATGTATCTTCTCAGAAATGGTGTTCATATTGATTCTTCTTTGTTTCATTAGTTATTGCTATAAACAAAAACAAAAAAAAACTGCGCATTACTTTATCTTCGATCTAGTTCCATTGCTCAATAAATAAGTATAGTATATGCCAAAGTAGTTGACTTGGTAGTTGGTTTGCATAAATATAAATTGACTCACTGAAGATCAATGTATAATCGTATCATACTTGTATTACGTGACAAGCATAACTGATGTTGTGTGCACGTTGGTGAATCGAAAGTGAATAAACATTTAAGCTCTACTTTCCGTGTCATAGTCAGCTAGAATTAATTATTTTTTCCAGTTCACAGTAGTTCTTACCTGAATATAGCGACTAATCGTGTTTTGTCTCGTATTTAATTGCATAATATTTTTACGGGCCAATGCTGGCCCGTACCGAGTCATCGTTCTCTCTCCATCGGGTTTTATCCCGAGCTTGTTCTTCGTATTGTTTTATAGACAACCCGAAGAAGACAAATAGTTTTCTAACCCCGAGAAGCCATCGTCGCCGACAGCGATCGGGCTGAGCCAGCGTACTACTTCATACTTATCCGTCAGGGTCTAATTCTCATATCTATACAAGACTATACGGGTCTGATCAACACCTTGTACCACTTCAGCTTGTCGGCATTGTTAAGTTATTTTGACTTTAGCAGTGGACGTAAAGCATAAAAAGGTACGGTTACCACTGACAAGCCGCACTTTGATATCCCCTTCCACAAAGTTATCATGAGTGACAAGGGATCCCAGGTATCGGACACTTGTCTCTTCTTTAAATGTGTTGTCACCACTACTAAAATCCACTATATCTTGGTCTCTAAAACAAGTAACCATATATATATTTTGTTTTGAACTCATTGATTTGTAAACCAACAAAATGCTACTAAGCAGGTGTAGGCTGTTAACTCAACAACCACTTCGAGATGAACTGTCTTTGTTGAAAGGCATACAAAAACAGTAATGTAACCCTTGTTGGTTTCATTATTTCTACCTTGATATTCGTATGTTCAATGGCCCGGCATACACCGGTGTGTGTAAATGGCCGCGACGGGCTTACGCGCCCTCCTAAATAGAAATTCCGAATTTTTTAATCTCTTTCCTACCCTTATCATCCCGTCGTTGGCCAGAAACGGATTTAGTTATGCGCTAGTGCTCTTCTTTTTAAGTGATTGTTGATCGCTTAAAATTGATATTTCGTATTCAGAGCAAATACTTTGAACTGCTGATCTTAGATATGAATCAGAAGAGATAAGTAGTTTTAAATAATTACGGTAGATGAGCTTGACTATAACGTTGTCATATGCAGCGTCCTTATAGTACGAACGTGAATAAGAGTTTTTAGATCAATACTCGACTCGTGTCAAACATCTCTATGGTTGCAACTGTTGCGAGTTTCTTCATTATTTCAGGTCCCATCCACCATTGTGCCAGAGAACTTAATTTTGATAACCGCTGCATATGCCTTTTCTGATGCATCGCTGTGCGCGTGTAAATAAAAGTTTTGATTGGCTGTAGATACTGTTCCCATACAACGTAGAATTGATAGTATTTTAAGCTGTACAAATTCGTCCCTTAAATTCACCCAATTTGCTGTAATTTCTTTAGACACTTTTTCGTCCGGTTTTATTTCTGTGGTTCACAGTTCT
Source organism: Tipula confusa (assembly GCA_963556175.1). NCBI lineage: Eukaryota > Metazoa > Arthropoda > Insecta > Diptera > Tipulidae > Tipula > Tipula confusa. The sequence continues at coordinate 60,871,701 of OY744475.1, read as the reverse complement.
TTTAATACAAGTGTGGATGTGATGGTAATTGGCGATAGCCATCCCAATAGATCAAATTGTCAAGATATAGATCGGATTCTAATGAATTAGTAGTTTCATCTTCTAATAACTAATAATAGTTTCATCTTCTGCCATTTCCTAGTTTTCAATTTATTTGTTGACCCCTGTCAACAAATTAATTGAAAACTTGGAAATGGCATTTTGGGTGGCTGCTCCACTACTTGCTAAGTTGCAATTAACCCTTTTGGAGTAATGTGATTAGATGATAAGCACTCATTAGCAACCTTGGAAAATGGTTTTGCTGCGTTCACGCGAACCTTGGGAAGATTTCCCATCAACTGACTGACATTCTTTTGTTTATGTCTTACGCAGACTATACATTTTCTTGACACGTCTTTTGCAATGAATTTCACGCCAATCAACTAAAATTTGCTTCGAATTACATGTGATAATAGAGACGGTCATGCATGTAATTTCAAGCGGTGAAAATGAACAACAATTAGACGGCTTATTACACTTGACTTCGGTATAACGATTGGGTATTTCTGGCTATATTCTAGCGGTGAATTTTGAAGGCGACCTCCAACTCGAAGGATCCCGTTGTCATCAATCATCGGTGATAGCGAAATAATCTTTGATTTGCTCGAAACAGTGCGTTGTTGTTTTAGTGCTTGAAGTTCGGAATAAAATGTTATGTGTTGTATGTGCTTGATGATAATAAGTTCTGCTTGATTCAATTCTGGAATTGTGATGATACCCTTATTTTGGTTCCTTGGAAGCCATCTGAGCAAATAAGAAGTGATTCGTAGTAATTTATTTCATGAAGACACCTTTGATGTGAGGTTGGTTAGCACATGTTCCTCATCGGTAGTTAGTACAAATGATATAGTTTCAAAAAAGATATCTGTTTTGCTTCCTTCTCTGCTTCGGTGATTGCCCGTGTATCTACTGCGACATTGAGCCAATTTAAGTCGTCTTGTAGAAGCCAACTTGGCCCATTCCACGATTGCTCAGCACGTAATAATTCGTCTGGATAAAGACCACGAGTTGCATGGTCTGCTGGATTATCGCTTGATGCGACATGTTTCCATTTGCTTGCTGGAATGACTTCAAGTATAGCTAAGGTGCGATTAGCGATGTATGATTTCCATCTTCTTGGAATATCTGACAACCACGCCAACACAATTGTGGAATCAGTCCAAACGAACAGATTGAAATTTTCGCATTCGAATGATTCTATCACTAGCTTCATGAGCTGACTTAGTAGCAACGCACCGCTCAGTTCCAGCCTGGGGAATGTTACTTGATTCAGTGGAGCAACCTTGGTCTTCGATGCTAATAATCGGACAGTTATCCCGCCATTTTCAGTCAAAACTCTTGTGTAAATCACCGCTGCATACACGTTCTCATTGGCATCGGAGAATCCATGAAGCTGGATCTCTTTGATATGCGCCGTACCGAGTGATATATGTGTGGTAGTTTTTACCTCGTTCATTAGAGGTAATTGTGTTTTGATTTTTAGCCAAGTCTCTGCTACTTCCGTTGTAACTTCGTCATCCCAACCCACTCGAATCGCCCAAAGCCTTTGAAACAGGATCTTTGCCATTACCGTTAAAGGTGACAGAAATCCAAATAGATCAAATATTTGTGTCGATTGTGAAATAAACAACCGTTTGGTAAGCTTACCGTGCTCTTTAATAATAACATTGAATGAAAATGAATCATGCACCGGTTTCCAAAGAACTCCCAGAATTTTTCTAGGGGTAAGTACATCCTCGAGCAAAATTTCCGTTTGATCACTTTGATCTCCTAAGATTTCTGGATAGGAAGACGCCATTTTCCGCAAATTGAATCCACGCGTCTTGAGTATGTGCTGAATACTCCCTTTAAGTGACATTGCCTCGTTAATCGTATTAGCTCCAGTGATCAGGTCGTCAACATAAAAGTCCCGTAGTATGATCTTCGAAATTTCTGGATTCACTTCTCGTACTGACTCGCCTAGTTTCTGCAATGCTGTTACCACTACGTACGGCGCACAGGATGTTCCATACGTCACTATTTTGAGATGATAAATTTTAACTGGCTCTGAAGTACTAGAACGCCAGACAATCTTATGGAACTTTCGGTCTGATGGTTTCATCCAAATTTGGCGGTACATTTTCTCAATGTCCGCCACGATTGGGATTGCGTGCTTTTGGAATCGAATTAACGTTGACCATAAAGATGGTTGAATTGTCGGACCAATAAGCAGCGCATCGTTTAGGGAAATTCCAGACTATAAGGTCTGAACAGAGCCATCGAACACGACTCTAATCTTGCGCTGAAGTTCACCATCTTGAAGACTGTGTGACGTGGTAAAAAATATTGTCTTACTCCATATGTCCTAAACCGACATATTCCTCCATGAATTTAACGTATTCTTTACGAAGCATATCATTTACAGTCAGTTTCCGTTCAATTGATAATAATCGTATTTAAGCCACATAGTAACAATCGTTTGATAGGTCTACATTATCTCTAAACGGCATAGATACCACAAAACGTCCATCGTCGCTAATTGCAAAAGTACCGGTCGAAATGATTAACTGATATGCTCTCCGTATCGGTAAGCGTCTGTTGTTTAGGAATAGACTTCGTCTCTCAAAATCTCTTCAATGTCGTGTCCAGATCGCAATTCAAATGACAATTTTTGATCTCCTGGCCGTTTGAATTGAATGTTGTCTCTGCCAGAACGCGACCAAACTCTGAATTTATGACATTGATACTACACGGCAATGCATCACGGCCCCCGGTTATGATAGAAAAAAAATAGTCTGCACCAATTAAGATATCTATTTGATCAGCCGTGTTGAACTCAGGATCTGCCAGAAATAAATCTGATAACATTTTCCAATCGTCTCTGGTAATATTCATAGCTTGTGGATGAATTTTCACCATCTTGTTTAAAACGTACCCATGAACTGGGATATTTGCAGACGATTGCGTGTCGCGTGGACCCAACGTGAAATTAACAGCACCTCTTGTCGTTAAACTATTGGTTGCCAGCCCGGACACCTGAATTCGAGCGTGTGAACGTTTCAATCCCAATTTCAGAACCATAGCTTCGTCTATGAAAGAATCGTCTATGAAGGTCCAGTTTGACTTGCTCCTAAGTTTTAGGAGCAAGTCAAACTGGACAGTGATGAAATGGGCAAAACATAAACAAATATATAGAATTCCTTTTAATCTGAAATACAAATAAATTAATTCTTAATATAATAACATAAATATACAATAATATAATTCCTGCAAGCCACAGGCTGTAATAAATTGGATTAGTTTTCACCTGAAAATATATATATATGATTGATAACAATCAGAACAGTCTATTAAAAGTCAAATTGCAATCACTTTTAAATTTAAATCTAATCTGAAATCATTTATTTAACCTTTTAGTTAATAGCACTTAGAACTTACTAAAAAATGTATACAATATTTTTAAAAAAACATCCATGTACAGCAAGACCTGATTGAAATAAAAATTAGTTCATTAATAAATTAGTTCAGTCATAAATTAATCCACACAAAACTCAAATTTATATCAATTACAGATTGAAAAACTATTTACCACCAAAATCAAATGAAATAACCGATGAACTGACAAAATAAGTTATTGTAATTACAAGAAAATCTAATTGATATACATTTCAATACACAAAACTACATGCATCCATTACCATGAGCGGGAGTCTTGATAATTTTTGGGCAGAATTCATTTATGTGATTATTGATTTTGTTAACAAGTGTTTTTTAAGGATGAGGGCGTTATCAGGCCAGTGATCCAATATTATTATGATTATACTATTGTAAATTATTGCCCTAACACTTATAAGGTACATTCGTGATATGGCAACACAAGGAAAACATGTTACAAAAACAACAAATGATATAAAGTCAAAGGTGAATTAGCTTACCATTTTTAAAATCTTTTTGTAATGTATTATCATTTGAGCTGAATTTGACCTTCTACTCTCAAAGCTGTATCAAAACCCATTTTCTATTTTTCTCTATATACTTATACAGAAATAAGAAGAAAATTACTTAATCTTGTTGTCTATAGTAAAAACTTTATTGTCATTTTTAATTTTCTTCGTTTTCTTGATTTGTTTTTCTTTTGTGCGTGTAATGTACAGTATTATGTTGTGTATGTGTGTGTATACTGTTTGCGATGATGTTACAATTGTGTATAATTAAAAGGAAAATGTAAAAGAAGTAAATAAATTACTAAGAAGACGAAACAATTTTTTTTTATTACTTTTACGTAGAACGATGAAATCTTGCATTAATTGAATTTTTTTTTTATGTACGTACTTCTTATATCCATTACTTTCACTGTACGCGACAATGGCGACACGAGTCTTTTACATATACAAAGTACGATTTGTACGAAAAGAGTTGATTACAAACTTTTGGTTTTTATGTTTTTTGTTTTGTTATGTTGGGGCGGTGATTAATTTTGAATGGATTGTGTTCTTCACGTAACGTATACCACTAGATGCGAAAAACAAAAAAAAAGTTTCGTCTGTTTTTTATGTGGTATGAATACGTATATATATATGTATGATTGTACCAAAAAATCTGGGCTAGTGACATATTGTTTCTATGGCAATTTTATTTTATTTTTATGATTCTGTACACCGTGTGTGTTTGGTATGATATGATATAGATGAGAAAAACGATTTTCAATTTAGTTGACTGTGTTTTAATGTACACAATAGAGTGGAAATTCACAAGTTAAGTACATAGAATAGAAATACAAATATATGTCAACAATCCATATAATGCCATACATTTTATGATTTTCAATTGAGAATAGATCATAGTTGTCATATTTACAATATATCAATGTCAAATTGGTACGGAGGAGGTTTTCATTGGCTTTAAGTATTAAAGGGAGCGAGAATTAGGACGATAACATATTTTCAAAGCTGAATTGGTAATAAATAAGTTATATTTATATAACTCGGTCTTCCAAGTCAGTTTAATTTCAATTATTTTACTCTTTGTAACCTTCTTTGTATTGTGGTGTCGGTTATCATACAACGTATATATCCTGATTTTCATGCTCAAGTAGGCGTTTTATGTATTTTCTTGCACTTTAGTTAAGTGTTTTTTGAATTTTATGTTTCGTTGTTCTCTCGTGTTTTATGTTTCTTACATCTAAAAGAGCATACCTAAGAATTTAGCCGTATTTGCATACGGCACCTTTTTGTATGTGCCCAACACGCTCAGTTTAGTAAAGTTCACACTTGCTGATTTAGTTTCTTTTAGCTTAAAACCCCATTTGTTCGTCCAATCTTCTTTGTAGTTTTCTGCAGTTTGAAAATAGAGTCAGTTATCTTTTGTGCTACGTCACTAATATTGCATTATCAGCAATATCGCTATTGTTGTATCACGATTTGACATGTCTTATGTGTCCGGTTTAACCAAAAGTTTTAAAGCTCCTATTATTTGAATTCAGAACAAAGCTAATTTAGTTTGATAGTGGAAGCTTATAGTACTTGAAATAGTTTGTTGAATAAATTGAGCTTTTCTAGATTTGTATGCCAGTCAAAGTTTAGATATAGGAAGTGCTTTTAAAGTTAATAAACTTAAAATTATAGAAATATTAGTTCTATATAGTACTAACAATATTAACAAATATTTACAAACATTTTGACACAGCTTTTAAAAATTAAATGTAAAAGCTTTATATAAAAACGTTATAAAATTTAACTGTTTAAAATTAAACTCTATATTAAATGGATATCTGGATCATTTATTGTGGATTCATCGCTTAATGATATATTTAAGAAGATTTCTCGTCAGGCTAATCGTCGCTTTGTTCTCAAATTCTTTGGTTAAACTTCGAATCCGTTAATTAAATTTTGTATTTGCTTGTCCTGATTTTATCTCTTTTTCTTATCTATATAGCTCCGGTTAACATGCTCTGATTTGGTATATGATTCGTATTTCAGCGTAGTCAAACCATAGGCTGTCATTCTTGAACTTTCATTATTTTCGCAACTCTTAAGTTAAATTAAAACGTTGAACTAGTTGTTCACCTTAAAATATTAAATATTTTATAGAAACCAGGAATAGATTTGAAAAATCCCAGTTAATTTCATAAAATATATCAATATATATCAATATATTAATATTCAAAATGATAGTTGTTGGTTTTCCAAACTAGTCAGCAAATGCATGAATCTGTTAAAATGTTTGCAGAAATTAATCTTATTGTTCAACTTGTAGATAAATCAACTCAGCAATCCGACATATAAGGTGGCCCATTTCATCTATATTGATCTTGATTTTAGCTAACATTCAGTCTCTGATCTATACTTAGTTGGTCTCAGTAAAGTTTCCGATTACTCATCCAAAAATAATACTACAGTGGTTTTAAAAGGAGTCTTTTAGGGTATGGCAATAATCTATATGATCTCTAAGGTTCGGTCAGTAAACAGCCAAAGAAATGCGGTTCCCATTCGAATTGAATTGTTTCACTCATATTAAACGGTGTTTTCATCAAAACCTCTTCTAGGTTAGATTTAGAAATTTCAAGTAATATTTGTTCAGATGTCTAGCTGAAGACAAAGTCAGAATCCTAGGAGCCGTTACTTCCAGTAGAAAAAAGTGGATTAACTATTGCAAGTAACCACCTGGGGTAGTATTTTAATTATTTGTTGTGTCCATATATTTTTTCTTTTCATAAGCGTTGGTAAAACTTATCCCGCGATATACACAGCAGGACGTATAGCAGGACTTATTTTTAAGTGTTCCTCTTGGGGTACAGACGCTGACTAGAAAGCTGCTCAGTCAGACGCTTCTGAAAATTAACATCACATCATCAGGGTCCAAATCTTACCTATACATAAAAACGAATCTGATCAACAAATTGAGCAAGTTCAGCTTGTCGGAGTTGCATAATGTTCGCCTAACGTTGTAGAGTGCTTCTCTACAACATTATATGTAAGACAGAAGCTGGTATGCTGGGCAAAGGAGAGCTATGCCGCGATTATATGGTGGAAAAACTTAGTTCCACAAACTATCCTCTCCGAATACCAAAACCTTAGAATTAAATAATCAACCCCAGGAGAAAAGTTTCTTTTTAGCCTCTTTATAGCCAGTGTAAATTCCTCGTGCGATGGATCCTCTATGCACCTCTTTTCCAGTTTAATTTATTATTACTGCAACCAAATGCTACAGCTGTAGAATCGCTTCTGTTTCAGTTGCTAAGTGCGTCACTTCTGAAACTTTTAATGGTTACGGATGCCCCAATTACTTATACATATTACTAATTAAGATAAGTGAGTTATTTTGTGAGGCCTCCCTTATCGATCGGTTGCCTTTATGGTTGCGTTCGTTCGTTCGTTCATTCGTTCTGGTTTTGAAACCAATCATATTGCCCGAAAATTACGAATTTTTCTTCTGTATTTTTTTCACAAGAGTTAGTTCAACTTCATCTTTTTGACCGAAGAAGCATGGAGTAAAAGAGCTAAATCTATATAAAATAAAAGAGACAGCATTATCACAACAATTCTCAACTGATTCAAATTGTTCGGCGTATTTTTCATCAACCATAAAATCATCAAAATAATTTTACAGAACGAACGAACAAATGAACGAACACAACCATAAAGGCGCCTTAAGTTCCTCTTTTTTCAAAGGCAGTTAATAGTAGTACCCAATACTATTAATTAAATTTCAAAAGCTCATATTACTTAGGTTAATATTCATTTCGGCTAGTACAACCTCCGCAGTTTTAACTTCCTAAACTGCTAGAAAACAAATCTAGACTAATCCAAAAAATATTTATCTGAAACCAAAAGCAAAATATCCGAATCCAAAATATTTAAAATTTTATCACTTTTGAATCAAACCTTCTACTCGTCCGAAATGGTTTTCTTTAAAGTATTCAAAGTTTTTATATTATTAATTTAAACACTTTGTGAGTTAAGCCTAGAAGCTTAAATACAATAAATTGGGTCATTTGAAAGCTTGAATTTTAATAACAAAAGAGCTCAACTAAATTTTGAAATTAAATTGAAATTAAATAAAATTTAGGTTTTTAATAATAATATCTTTTTTTTCGTTACAGGTAAGACTTAAATGAAAGTTCTTGAGTACATAAAAACCGATTTAGCTTATCGAGCTTTTGCAAACGTCCAAAAAATTATGACAGGTATTTAATATAAAGATAGGTTTAATTACAATAACTATATAAAATGCAAGCTTTTAAAAATACTTGTAAGTTTAAAATAGCTTTCAAACATTTTTAAAGCTTTAAAGCTTTTCAAAGATTTTAAAATAAAGGTTTTTAGTATATTTTCGGGGAAACTCAAGTCGTCACATATGTTTTTAAAGTAATTGAAAGCTTTTAGTTTTCGAAATTAAAGGTTCACATTAAACTAAACGATAATATTTATAAATGTGAGCTTTTAAATAATTGTAATTTTTAAATATTAAATTATTTTTGAATGTGTCAAATTTGAAACACTTGTACACTGGCAAAGAGTGAAACTGTGGGCTAAAATGTTAATAAAAACCAGACATTAGATCATATTCTGGATTTTGATTTGATTGTTTGATTGATTTAGAATGTACGACCAAGCATTAAGCAAGATCTCCTGGAGTTAGCCGAACCCACCGCACACTCGTTTTTACATATACTTGGAAGAGTAAGGCATGATACTAAATTATTGAGATCGACCCGGTTCCAGACACTTTGGCGGCCAATAGTTAGGGTAGGGAAAGGAAAGGTATGTCAGTAATGAAAAATCCCGGTGGCCAAAATACAAATTACTGTTTGCATAAGACAATCACAATGATAATGAAGTGATCCGCATTCTGTCAGCTCGTCTCAGCAACTCCAGTTTGCCAACATTCAACTGTAATCTGTAATGTTTCTCTGAAAAAAATCTATTAATGGGCTAATTTCTGCAAAAACGGACCATTGATGGATCTTGTTCGAGTTCCGTTTTGAGATCCGGATTTAGTTCTGGAACCGGATCCGTTTCTGGAACTCAAAACGAAACATTCACGGATTTTGTTAGAGTTCCGTTTTAAGTTCCGGATTTAGTTCCGAAACCGGATCCGTTTCCAGAACTCAAAACGGTTCTAGTTCTGAAACCGGATCCGTTTCCCGAACTAAAAACGGACCATTGACGGATCTTGTTCCAATCCCGTTTTAAATACTGGATTTAGTTCCAGAACGTGATCCTTCTCCAGAACTCAATACGGACCATTGACCGATATTGTTCGAGTTTTTTAGGTTCTGGATTTAGTTCTGGAACCGGATCCGTTTCCGGAACTCAAAAGAGACCATTGACGGATCTTGTTCGAGCTCCGTTTTGTGATGCGGATTTAGTTCCGGAACCGGATCCGTTCACCATTGGCGGATCTTGTTCGAGTTCCGTTTTAAATACTGGGTTTAGTTGCTGAGCCGGATCCTTTTCCGGAACTGAATACAGACCATTAACAGATCTTGTTCGAGTTCCATTTTGAGATCCGGATTTAGTTCTGGAACCAGATTTATATCCAGAACTCAAAACGGACCATTGACGGATTTTGTTCGAGCTCCGTTTTGAAAACTGGATTTAGTTCTGGAACCAGATCCATTTCCGGAACTCAAAACGGACCATTGACCATTGCTTTTAACACTTAATTGATAAGCTTTTCGGCTCCAGACGTCATTGCTTATCGCTTTTACCTTATACTCTTTGTCAATGATTGATATCATCATTGACTTAATTTCTTGGTAACTGGTTTCGCTCATAATATTTATTGGTGGTGGCGGCTTTTCTTTTGGTTGCCCCGAAGCTTCAGAGCAGCTTTCTCGGGAGATTCACTTCCACTTGTTTGTTTAACCTCAGGTAAAATTTCAGTTTTTTTTTACTTTTCCTTAATGGTTTTTATTCGTTTTTAGGTCCGTCTCCCTATCTTATTCTTCCTCATCAGTGTAATAGTTGAATTTTTTTATTTCACTGACTAATCTCTAATTAACTGCAATTTAAAACCAAATGATTGCTCCAATTGCCGTAGCCTCCACTAGAGATCCTTATTTTTCTATTCTAGCTGTACGTTTCTTTAATTAGATTCGTTTTCTCACAATATACAATTTCAGATGGCTTCAATTGTATCATGAAATGTTTGGACCTCCCTAGAATCCATAAGGCCAGCTTCCGAATATATAATTATCACCTGGGGTAATAATTTATTCGCTGTGTGCATTTCACGTGTTTTTTTTTTTTTTATCCGAGGAATACATTTTATAGTCCTGCGATACTTGTCACACAATTTGGTGTAAAATGGATCGATCTGTAAGAGTTCTGATGTGACTTAAACTTTTCTAGGTGCAAAGGTCATTGTTAACGGCTAGTAAGAAGGCTTAAAAACATTATCTAGAACATCATGAAAGGTGACTCTGGCTGAAAACAGGTGGTTAGTTGATGGTTAGTTCGCTAATACACAAACAAAATTTGTGCTACCAAACAATGTTTACCCAAGCATATTTCACGGAAGTAATGGCAGATTTATAAATACACTCGTATAAAGCTGCATATCACACAAATGCGGGATATAACATTTTATTCCAAGGTATAACATTTTTACACGGTTTTTATTTTCTCTTTTAACATTAACATCAGTGCCATGAATAATAAAATTCCAAGGATAACACCGGATGCTTTTATATATGTTTCAAATTGGTACGGTACTTTTGCTGCTAGGAGAATACGTAAGTAATTCTTGTTAATTTTAATTTACCATCATACTTTCTTCATTACAAAGTATAACAAACTTTTTATTCTTCTATATATATGGTTTATAGCACATCATAATTTTTAGATGAATTTTATGATTAACATAATCTTTTCTTCTAATTTCATGCCAGGTGAGTTGTGTGGGTGAATATCTACACAAGTTGTGTGTTGCTTAACACATATTTGAGCAATGATATAAGGGTGAAGTGTAAAATAAAATGCTTATCATCATAATAGGTGATGACGATGAACATATTTATGACCGTGTATTTGAGTTGATTCATATTTCCCTATATAATAAAATAGAAAAGTTACGTTTCAGCATTAAAACGAACATCAGAGGATAAAAAACAAACAAAATAAAAAATTCAAAATTAAGTTAAAGATGATAAAATGAGATATAAGCTTCCGATAAATTAAAGCTTTAACACTCCGGTCGTTATTTATTATCCCACATAAGCAGTTTGTTTTTAAAGTTGAGTCAAGTTAAAGTTGATATACGTACTGAAATTATATATATGCAAAATTGCTGTAATTTTATAGGCTATTCTAGTATTTAGGAAGTTTGATTTTCCTAATCAAAATACAGGTAGATAATGTATATATATATAGTTTGTATTTTAAGAAGCTTTCCATACTTTTTTTTCATCAAACATTATTTTAAAAACCTTGAAAACTTACGTCTTACAGTGCAACTCCTTATATGCACGTCCCATTAACAGAATCGTTACATGAGCCAAAGGTCAAGAAATGAAACTGTCATAACCCATTACCTACACTGAATGCTTTCTTTACTGAATGCTTCATCTGCGACTTCCATTTGCCAATATTTACTCTGCAAATCGAGTATTAAGACTATTCGTGCTCTTGCTTGTGTATCTAATGTCGTCGATCTTTGATAAGAGGTAACTGCCGTTCGTTATTGTGTTGAGCTTTCTTATAATCGACGCAGAATCTTAGGTTGCCATATTTCTTTTCGACCAGTACAACTGGCGAGCTCCAAGGACTACTCGATTACTCAATAATCCGTGATATTCTCATTTCAGTTACTATTCTATCTACATCTATTTGCTTTGCTAGTAGTAGTTCTCTCGGTGCCTAACGAAACAGCATATCAGATCCTGAAACAATCCGGTGTTTAACCGCATGGTTGTTCTTCCATTACTCTCAAAAGCACTACAGAAAATAGACATATATTTTTCCAGTTACTTTAGCGATGCCTGTTTTTGTCTGAATATTAGCTGTGATATTCATTACTGCGTAGGATCTTCTACTGTTTTCTGCTATTATCAGTCGCTTTCTGGCTTTTTCAACCTGCAACTTTTGTGATCCATAACCTCCCGCCAATCTTCCCCATATAACTGTCTCGGCGTTTGGTGGCAACTTTTCTCTGTGGTCTAATATAATTCGTCTTATATTAGACCAAAGGATCTCCATTGAAAATCTGTAATAATATAATAATATAATAATATAATAATATAATAATATAATAATATAATAATATAATAATATAATAATATAATAATATAATAATATAATAATATAATAATATAATAATATAATAATATAATAATATAATAATATAATAATATAATAATATAATAATATAATAATATAATAATATAATAATATAATAATATAATAATATAATAATATAATAATATAATAATATAATAATATAATAATATAATAATATAATAATATAATAATATAATAATATAATAATATAATAATATAATAATATAATAATATAATAATATAATAATATAATAATATAATAATATAATAATATAATAATATAATAATATAATAATATAATAATATAATAATATAATAATATAATAATATAATAATATAATAATATAATAATATAATAATATAATAATATAATAATATAATAATATAATAATATAATAATATAATAATATAATAATATAATAATATAATAATATAATAATATAATAATATAATAATATAATAATATAATAATATAATAATATAATAATATAATAATATAATAATATAATAATATAATAATATAATAATATAATAATATAATAATATAATAATATAATAATATAATAATATAATAATATAATAATATAATAATATAATAATATAATAATATAATAATATAATAATATAATAATATAATAATATAATAATATAATAATATAATAATATAATAATATAATAATATAATAATATAATAATATAATAATATAATAATATAATAATAAACACAAAATTCTAAAATTTATATAAATTGTTGATTCAAAAATATTATTTAACACCAAAATCAAATGAAATAACTATTAAACTGACAAAATACGTCATTGTGATTACATACGATTAACCCAATTGATATATTTAGACTTTAATTAGAATTGACCTTGAAATGTAAACTTGCACAACATCAATTAACTACTATTATAAAATGGGGTAGAAATGCAACTGAGAATCATGTCCAAAGACTTCACTCAATCTTTCATTTCAATTCTCACATAAAGATCAAACTTGACATAATATTAACTTTTCGAATTCCAAACGTTCAACTCCGTATTTAGCTTTCGCATTTCATTTGATATTTGTTCAGCTTATACTATTTTGTAAATTGTATAACGAAAACCAGTTCAAGACCACAAATGCATGTATATACATACTGCAAATAAAAATCAATGTCAAGGTAAACATGTATAAATATTTACTCCACAAAATTTAAAAAAAAAAAATAAAACATTTTCATTGGGAAAATTTTCTTCCGAATGACAACCATGAAATTTAAATTGAATTAAATTATTTTAAGAACAAATTAAGAGCAATAAAGTTATTTTATAAAGATGAAAAACTTAAATTGTAAAATCAAACTTAAAGTTTTGTTGTTATGTAGTTATGTTATACCTTTAGGAAGCATGTACCTACTCGTAATGTACTCATAAACTATTTTCATTTTTCATTGCTTGGAACAAAGCACCGTACATATTTTTGTTTCACATTTCAGATAATTTTGGAAGTCATGTTACACATTATTGGAAAGTTCAGTGTCATAGGAGATATATACAAATATATATATATATATATATATATATATATATATATATATATATATATATATATATATATATATATATATATATATATATATATATATATATATATTTTAAGTATACTGCTCCCGTTGTACCTTTTAGACCTTCATTTTCTTTGTTTTTCTTTATGTCATTCCTATCGTTATCTTTAGCCTTAGTTATTATGTAAGCACCCAAGAACTTTTTTATATTTTGCTTTGACCACTAAACTGGGTTCATTTTAAAACTATTAAATCATGTAGCTTATATTTCACCGCAATTCTTCACTTCTTAATAAACTGAATTCGGTTTCATTTGATAGTTCAATAGTTTTTATGTGACGTCATTTAATGTTGAAAATCCTATTTTAAGGCGTTGTTGTTTCGAGAAGACGTATCTGATCAAATGTCTCTTCATGAGTTGACCGGAACTTAGGCGTGCTGTATAATAGATTGGTCCAGTTTTCGATGCGACGGCTGCAGCAACTCATTTTTGACCAGATAAATATCTCCGAAACCGCACGCATTGCTGATTACATCAAAAGATCTTGATCTGGTAATACATCGCCGGATTTAACGATGATGACTGGCTAGCAGAGACATGCGTTTTATTAAAATGATTTTTAATTGTCTACCAAAAGACATTTCGTCTGAAGACCGACTAGTTGCTATATAGATGGCGTGATGTGAGTGTGTGCAAATTCAGATCTGAATACGAAATCGTGAACGTCCTTTTCACGTATTTGCACGCATCCATCACGGTTAGTGTCTTCTTTTCCTAATTTAGAGTAGGACGTTTAAGAGCCAGACCCCGCTGTGGGCCTTTTCTTTAATTTTTGCATTCTCTCCTTGTGCGACCAAACTCATTAAATGTAAAACATTGGCCAAGGTACAAAACATCAAGCATTGGGCTATTTCGATTTTTCTGTTTTTCGGATTCCTAAAATATGATCTGCTTTGAACTGGATACAGGGCTTTGCTTGCGTATTACTCAATTTCTAAATTCTTCAACTTTAGTTTCTTAATTTGAAGTGTTTCGTGGTTTGGCAGTAGCGATGGCGACCTATTCTTTGGTAATGAAAAAGACAAAAAAGCTCCCATGTGGTGAGTTTCCGAATGCAAAAAGTAAAACCTTTGAACTTAATTTACTATTAGTTACAAAATGTAAACAGACCGGGTAATAGCAAAATTCCTATACATATATATCCTTCATAAACTGTGAGATAAACATGTTATTTCACTTCAAAGAAAATATTTTTCATATCGTGCTTCTCAGAAATAATGTTTTTGACTTTTTTTACGAATCCATACCGCAATTCCTATATAATTCCTACACTCGTAGGATGATTTTCACAAAATTCGCTGAAAAAATTCTCAATATTGAAAAACCACCAATATCTTCCTTTTCCACAAGTGTTCTTCGAAGCAGTGACTTTCGCAATTTCCAAAAAATTGTTTAATTGTTTCTTGAAAATGGAAATTTTTCTCAAAAACAATTTATCCCATTTTATGGTTTAAAAAAATTATACATAAATATTTCGATATTATCGTGAAAATTTCGAAAAAATTATTCCATTTTATTTCGTTCTGCGCAAAAAATTAAATAGCACTTGCGTATTTCACGTTGTATGAGTCTTGACTAGAGTTGGTACCTCTATGCTAACATCTCATCGTTACGGAAGTATGGAAGGACATTTTCAGGTGTTAATGGTCAACATGTGTCAAACACTGTAAAATTGTCCTATACAAACGGCGGAGATGTGTATGTAATGTAGGCTAGTAAGGTAGCCAAGTGTTCAGAATTAGTTAAGTACAGCACTGTCTATATTAAGTGATACGTCTATAATATGCCATTCGCTTTACATGTTTATTTGTATGTAATACATACTTTGCATATTATATGTTCTGTATATATGTTTGATAACAAAACTACAAATATGCTAAAACGTTTCTGTTGTTGTTACAGAAATACGAGTATTATATTGTTAACGATATCAAATGTGAGTAAAGCTATAAATCTGATATGATTTCGATATAGTGCGGAGGGTAATTAGTATTCATGTATAGTTTTGTTTTGTAATGAATAAAGAATTAATTAATTAATTATATGGACTTGAATGTTTTTGTTTAAATTGATTATACGAAATGTTTTATATAATTGAACTATTTATTATCAGCTGATATATGTATGACGTACATATATCAGTCGATTCGTGCAAAATACATTTTGATATATTATGTCGTTTTTTTTTTACTGTCTAAGAGTTTGTAATCAGATTATTTATTTTACTTATATCAGTCAATGACTGTTCTAAAAACAGAGTTCAATATGAGCAAACAAAAATGCACGCGTTCATCGGTACAACACAACTATATGTTGTCGCCATTGGTAATTCTATTAATTAGGATGTGAATTACTCCACTCTCATCATATTCTCCAGATTTAATTATATTCTTTAGAATTGAGTATCGCCTGTTATCGAACTTGAAAAAATAGCCCGTTATTCACAGGCGAATTACCGAGTTGCAATCTTTTCACGATTTGTTTTTATCCACAATCCATAATAATTCTCGGCCTCGGCTAACCCATCGCAAAAATTACAGTATTTTAGGAAAACTTAGGGGAGAAGCTGCCAATACAGGAGAAAAAGCCAAATCACGAGATTTATTCGTCACCGAAATTTGTGCACAAAGACTTCAGTTAAAGTGAAATGCTGTTTCATAAATTGATGGTGCTACCAATGACATTATCATCGGAGCAGACAGTTTTTTTAAATTACTTTCTGAAGGCAAAATAGTAACACCAAATAAATTAGTTTGTTGCAGAACACAGTATTATGATGGGTGGTTGCAGGTCAATCAAGTGAAAATCTCTCGAATCAGTCAATAGCAGAGTCTTGGAGCATTAATGATGACGCCTTAGAAAACTTATTGAAGCCATTTTGGCAACTTGAAGCACTACATACTAGATTGTGACCGGAAGAGCAGTTCTGCAAAAACTACTACCAAAATACCAAAACAGTAGGTACAACAGATCGATTTATAAACCGACTTCCATTTAAGCAATCTTCAAATGTTCTAGGCCATTTCTACCGCCAAACAGTTTAGAGGACTATTGAAAATAAATTTAACCAAATAAACAAATCCCACCATAGGTTTAAAGGTTTCCATTTACCTCATCAAGGCGTCATCAAAACTTGAAAAGTGCAACCAATCTAAGAGTTGTTTTTGGTAGTTCCACAAAAACAGACACAGGGAAATCTGCCTTAGTTTTCACAGCCGATGTTGAAAAAATGTTTTGGCAAATTCTTGTATATCTGCAGTTGACCCAAAATATTAAAAAAAATTATGACAAGACAACCCAGTCGAACCATTAACGTATGGACTCATGCAGACCGCCGAAGTATTTAGCAACAGGATCAAAAATTGGAAGCACCGATAAAATTTAACAAACGTGTCCAGACGCAGTTACCAATAATAAAAATAAAGCATTTATACAGACGACCAAAAAAATGAATATAAAATTTAGATTAGGCTGGCCGACTTTCTGACGATGGAAACTGAATGTATAAACATTCGAAATAACGTACCAGAAATACCTTTAATCGAAGTATAATGCTTAGGGACGGGTACAAACAGCATAATACCATTTCATGGGTTCTGTGACGATCCAAAATATGGTTATGCAGCTGTTGCATTTACGGAGAAATATTAACTATACAAACGGCAACCACTAGTGGGCTTTCTACGAGTCACACATATAAATAGATCCTAACGGAGACACGTGTCATCTCGTGACAACCCAGCTGACCACGCATCCAAAGGGATCCAGACAAACTACGCGAACTAAGTTTATGGTGGAATGGTCCCAAATAGTTGGCTGATAACAAATACGCAGAATCAATTACTACCCAAGAAATGCGCTAATAAAACGAATATCCAGTTCTAAAATTATCCGAATCATAGTCCACGTCTTTCGAAATTACAAAGTATCATCATAATCGTCTTCAAAATTCCATTTCCTACCATACCTTCCAAATCCAGAATTATAAAAACCGAGGCTTCTACTATTGAAACACACACAATCCAAGCACTTTATTTTGGAACTGAAATGACTTGCATCCAATAAGGAGCTTCCATCTATGACCAAACTTTCTAATCTTACACCATTCATTAATGAATCAGGCTTACTTCGAGTTGAATGCAGAATAAAAATTGCACCAATAACATATACAACATTCTTTGATTTTGTGTTGGACCAACTCTGATAATGGCAATCCTAGCACAATTTCGAAAAATATTTCGGTGTTGCGTAATGTGTGTGAAACACGGGTTGTGTTGAGACCTTTCCTCTGATATATAAGACCTTTCCCCTGATATTTATATTGATGCATTACGACGTTTAATAGCACGCAGAGAAATTCCAAAGGAAGATTAACTGCGAATATCGGCACGATTATCGGTTAGATCAAATAAAGGACACTCTAACAATTGAATAAATTATCACGTTGCTCGTTGAGATTGAATCGATGGACGTATTTGTCATAAAACGGTTAATTCAATTGACTTTTAATGTTAAATCAATTTTTTTTAAATCTAATTTATATGCATTGCCAAGTTTTGTATCAAATAAAGTGTATATAAATTATACATGATGATATATATGTGTGACAATAAGTTTTAAACAAAATATATAATGAAAAGTTTTAGAGACCAAGACTCAATGTACTTTGGCTGTGGGAATCACATTTAAAGCAGTGACGGCTTTCCCATACTTAGGATATCTAGTCACACAAGCTAATAATGTAAGAGGTAATATACAAGTGCGTCTTATCGCTGGCAATCATGCTTTGTATACCCTACGTCCACTGATGCTGTCTAAACACGTTGCGAATTTCGATAAGTTGCAATTTTACAAAGTGAGATCAGAAATTTGTTTCAAATTCCAAGAAAACTTCTCTATCAATTTTAAATAATTGCAGGTCAAACGAAAACCAAAGTCAGCCGCTGCAATTGTACGGGCCGAAATAAATTCAGTTACTCGTACTAAATAGTTGTGTGAATGAGTATGATGTTGGCTGTTTTCGTTGATTGTTCTTAACTTCCACTCGATACAACATGTATTGCCTTATCGATTACAAGACAATTAAATATCCATTTATCATTTTATAAGATTAGTCAATATACAGTCTACTTCACAGTGACCTTTTCAAATGTAGCTGCAAACTAAATTTTTTGTTTCGTTTTCAAATAAAAATCAGATATCAATTAAGCTGCGGTGGTATACAACAGATACATAATAGAATCAGAATGAAAAACCATTAATTTCGATTTAGTGTCAAATACTCGCTCCTAAATACGATTAACTAATAAAATATTTCATCAAAGTAAAAAAATAATACTTTCTGTTTCGATTAATGTGATGGTTGTGCCGTTGTGTTGTGGTTAACGATGCTAACTAAATCTATAGGTTATAGTTTTGAAATGACCTTGATAATTTTATTCAACAATAATTTTATTTAAATGTTTGATTGGGAAATAAATTATTTTGATTTCTATTTGTCAAAATATTATGTTGATTGTAGTTTGAATGCAAATGCGTTGATGCATTAGAAAATATTTTTATAAAGCTTTTTAAACTGAAGAATTGCTTATTTTTATTTTGTACACTTATATTTTGGTTTGGCCCTTTTTAACGTTATATTAGGGTCGAATTGTTCATAGATTTGAAAGCGAAAGCCCAGAAAAATATTTGAAAGTAAAATAACGCGTAAATACAACCCGTCTGGAAAAGAATAGCAAAAAGACTTTCGTATTGTTCAAATCCTAATAACTCTGGATCTACACATACTGTAAATGTTATTAATATGCGTGCTCAATAGAAGCACCTCGAAAATTTGATAAGCCTTTCCAAATCTGTAAGGGCTATTGAAAAGAGCCAATAGATGATGTCTCGTTGTTTACGTCCTAACAACATATAGCTATAACGACAATAATTGTATGATTGATTTAGAATAAACGACCAAGTATCTCCAGTATGCCACCATTCAACTGTAATCTACAATGTTTCTCTGAAAAAAAACTATTATTATTTAAACTATATTATATTACAGACTACGGCTATTTAGCAAAGCCGTAGGCTATAATAAATTGGATTAGTTTCTGCCTGAAATTTACAATTAATAAATTTATTACATAATTAAAAATATAAAATTATAAAAATTTTAATTTTAATTAGATTTTATAAAATTTAATTAAAATTTAATTTTATCCGTTTTATGACAAATACATCATATAATCGATAAAAATCTAATTTATATACACTTTATTTGACACAAAATTGTATAATTAATTTAAATTAGATTCTAAAATAATTGATAAAATATTACAAATCAAATGAATTAACCGTTTTATGACCAATTATGGAAGGTATTATTCAAACAAATGAATACATATATCTGCACACAAACACATACATACGCCTGAATACACGCCCATATAAACACATGAACATATATACACACATGAACATATATACACATGAAAATCGTGTACATATATACACACGTACACGAAACACACATATATAATGTATAGAAGAGATAGAATGATCCGATTATCGACACCCTGACGAATGCAAAGCACAATTCCAAACCACCTGCAAATGCCTTCTCCAAGAGCATCAGGACACTTCCCTAAACATTTGTACTCATTATTTTATTAAACCTTAATCATTCTGAAATAAAAGTAAGACTAGAACAACCTCCCCATCCCAACTTAAGGGTGACACCGCTCTGAAATAATTCAAAATTCTAATCTAATCTAAAATCATTTATAAAATCTCCCTATTTCCACTTCAAATAATTATCCGAAAAAAATACACTGACAATATACAATAAAATCAAAACAATATTTAGTTCAACTAAACTCCAATGTATGTCGATATCAAAAAATTTCAAATCGAATTAGTGAGCCACCAGCGACTGATAATTGCTAAGCTCAGCAAAACTAAATTAATTATCTCTAATAATGACTTACTACAATTGTGCTAGTTAAACATTCATAAAAATCCATGTTCAGATATAGTTTTCTAATTAACCCCCATTTGCTGAAATCGGCTATGAAACTCTAAGAAAAGCAATTGTAATCTCATCAGCTATGCCAACCAAGTCCTACGACACACACACAAAACTATAAATTATACATGAATCACAGATTGGAAAGAATCCTTCAGCACGAAAATTTAATGAAATAACCGTTAAACATACAAAACACGTTACAACACCCTTCAAACATACAATATGGGTTGTATTTGTTTGATAAAACTATCCTTTTATGTGTGTTGCTTTAAAGCAACGAAAATGTCCTTAATACATGTTTAATACACGAAAATGTCCTTAATGAATGTGTTTGTTGGCAAAATTTTGTATTTTTTCGCTGATATCATCCACACATGATGTGTTGATAATGTCACACTGCACTTGTTTCGAAAACATAGTATCATTTATATCATTTATTAGTCTTCTTGGAGACCATGGTTTTAGAATTGGCCGATATAATAGCAATTTGTTACGAATTGTAAGCTCAACATTTGTATCTATAAGCCAATGAATGAGGAAAGTTTCTTGAGCAGTAAATTTTCAAAAAAAATTTAAATCACAGGAAGTAGTTAAATCGGCTGTCCCATACGATTCTTTATTGTTTGATGGTTTGCGTGGTTTGAAGATCATAATTTTCCTGTACAATTTTCCATTGCCATAGAACATATTTTAGTCTAAAGATTGCGTTGATTATTTAAACCAATTGTCCGAATCTGTTTTCAGGTCACTTTTCGCTCTTAATTTCTTTTATGATGTGTTTTAGTTTTCTGCATAGAAACTTAAGAATTTTATGTGAAAAAGCATTAATTTATTTTAAATATTTGGTTGGTTTTTAATCTGGAGGCTTCATTTGCAATATTATCATATTGACGTCAACAAGAGGCGCGAGGAAGCCGCACCGTGAACTTCTGATATTATCAATTTATTATGTTCGCGACATATCGCCTTAACTGTTCAATTCTGGTATTAAATTGCATAAAAACACAGTGGCTGTTAATAATATTAAAATTAAAATAATTAATATCCACATACTTAAGAAAAAACCATAATTTATAAAGGAACAAGGCGCCTGAATGTCTTTCTTATTGTAATATTACAAATTATTTGTTTTCAAAATGCAGACATTGAGGCGAAATACATAAAAATATGTGTCAAATTAACAAATAAATAAAAAGTACCACATATTATTTGTAATAGATGTCACTTACCACCTTCATCGTAAGTCAGTGGTTATTGACGACATCAACTTCCATTGCGTATTTGGATTCAATTACCACATAACAGTGTGGACTCTGACATATTCCTTGTGCACTGCGGCGATGTCAACTTCGATGTAATCGATAAAACACTTCATTAGAGATACCTTAAATTTAAATTGCGTCTTTAACACACTTACTCCGACGAATTTGCTAATACAGAAACTAATACATTTTATTTCTGAATCTTTGAAGTTATTTGGCTACTTTAGATTTCTATAGTATGCAAGATAATGGCCCTTAACAATTTATACATTTTGCAGTGTTTTACTTTATGTACAGTATCTTGCACAGGGCCGGTACTCGACTATTTTTCACCTGGTATAATTTCCGGAGGTAGGATTATCAATGCGTTTTTACCGAAGTTTCCCACTGAGACAATAATACTACCACTAAACTAAATAACTGATTGTGACTAATGAATGCCTCATAATGCAGGACGGCATTTGTTAATCTAAAAATACATTATATAGTTAAAAATAGAAAATAGATTTATAAAAACTCAAATTGTGCACAAAATAGTCTATATTCCGGCAAAATCATCTATTTCGGTACTGTAGTCCTTATTTTTAAGAAAGCCACTTTATATTGATAATAATTTTGAAAAACCCTGACAATTTGTCTTTTAACATAGTAGCTCTGAGATTGTTTTTATTTTCGAGAAGCTCCGTTTTTCGGAAGTTACCGTAACCGAATATTACCGATACCGAGTTTCAGTATTTTATTGCCTTCGGCCGAGTGCCGCGTCAATGAGTCCACCAAAAAGCTTAACGAAAATTATCAATTTAATCCAACAAATATTTAACAAATATTAAAGTCTTAGAAATTCTATTGTTTTTCATTTTTAGACTCGTTTCGATTAAGTTAACTTAACGAAACTTTTTCAGTTTAAAGAATCAACGAAATATTTTTTTATTTTGATTAAACGTTTTTCAAAAAGTAACAAATTATTATTTTTAAATTGTTTTCAAAGGAATTAATAAGTATTTAACGAAATATTAAAAGTTTTTAAAAGGTAAATTAAAATTATTGATCGAAACAATTTTTGAACTTCAAGTAATTTAGTTCAAGGCGTTGCCAATTATTTGATAGATTTTTAGCTAAAACTTTTATTAATCGGGAAGGCTAATTTAGGAGGAATTTACGATTGTAGAGTTATGACCGATATCAGTTTGATATTAATAACTTTAAACTTTTTTTGTTTGGGCCAAAAAGCCTTAACGAAAATAACTTATAGAAAATTAGCAATTTAAAAAATAGTTAAATCAAAGGTTATTTAAATCATTCGACTTGTTTACTTCCAAAAACCACCTTTTCGTTAAGTAAACTTGACGAATCTTTTCAAATTTAACGAACCAACGAATAATTTTTGTATTTTGATTTTAACGTTATTCACAATCTAACAAATGAATATTAATTTAATTTTACTCAAATAACTTAACGAGTATTTAGCTGAAAATTTACCTATTACAAAAATGGATCTTACAAATTTTTGAAAGGAAATTAACGAATTATGAACCGGAATTATGAATATCCGAAGGTGTGAATAATCAATGGTTAAAAGCCAAATATTATTGAAGCTGGTAAAATAACGAACAATATAAGAAATTGAAACTGTAATGGTTTATTTATAGATTCTCATCTTAAACTTTGGTTGCTCTGTACAGATTGTAAGATTAATTAACAATTATAAAATCATAAAAGCTATCTGTAGTAGAGAATACATTTGTAGCATGGTCGTATCAACTTTGCTGAATTATTAAGAAACCATGAAAATATCAAAAGGTTTCCTTTGTTTCTTTTTAACTCAATAGATTACTAGATTGCAATTTGGTTATAAAGTCTAGCACAGCGAGCTTAAGTTTTTACGGTTTAAATTTAGATCGTAATATGTTTTCTATTTGTACGATTCAGACAAGAATGATTTAACTAAACAAAACTTAACGAACTTAACGAAACTAAATTAACAAAAATTACAAAATTATAAATATTAGGTTACCCAGATTTATTTTGTTTTTAATTTAGTTTGTCTTGAATTTAGTTCGAACGCCGAGTTAGATTCCAGCATCTCCATACCAATATTAAATAAATCTTCATAAGCAAATGGTAAATTAATTTAAATAAGGTCGGTTGATAGATTCAACAAAGAATAACAGTTGTTTGGCAAATGGAAAAATGAAAACGGAGCAAACATAGTGAATAAGCAACTCAAAGAAAACTTGGCTTGTGACAATTCCTCAAAAATACCATCAAGTAAAGTCTTTTATTATTGTACTGTAATATTTGACTTTTCGGACTAAAATTAGTCACGTAATCATTGAAATACGTAGTATGGAATAAATATAAAATACAAACTAAAGCTGATAAATTTTAATACGCGTTAAGAATAAGGGTGAATAACTAATTAAAAACGTGTTTATGAAGCTAGTATGCTGGTTGTTAATGGCAATTGGAAATATGATTGTAACTTAACACTTTAATTAAACATTCTTTGAATGAGCTAACTTCAAGAAGTCTTAACTTAACTTAACGAAACTTAACGAACTTAACCAAACTAAATTAACAAAAATTATTAATGACGATTAATCACTTCATTAAAAAATTATTAAAATTTTTGTAATTCTAATCTGTTTTTTAACACATTTCCGTTAAGTTAACTTAACGAAACTTTTCAAGTTTAACCAAATGTAATATATTTTCTATTTGCCATCTAGTGCTCCACATAAAAGCTTAAGAGTTAAAGTTTTTACTTTCTCTTTTAAACATTTTCCTTCTAAAACTTAATTAGCATAAAATACACTTTGAACAGCGTCGAAAACTGTAGTGCCTGTACCGAAAGTTGAACTTCGTTTGTAAGTATTAAATTAGCAGAATGAGATGCACATGGAACTAAAGATTTATGTAGGTCTAATCCTTAAATTTGTGTCTGTATTCCAATATTTTTCCACTTAATAAAAAACGACTTTGCAAACCTGGCTTCCTACAATCCCTGGTTTCCTACAATCATTAACAATCCTAAAAAGAAAAATTTAATGAGAACTCAACCAATCCAAAAAGAATA
Organism: Tipula confusa; assembly: GCA_963556175.1. Taxonomy (NCBI): domain Eukaryota; kingdom Metazoa; phylum Arthropoda; class Insecta; order Diptera; family Tipulidae; genus Tipula; species Tipula confusa. The sequence goes on along the minus strand of OY744475.1, from coordinate 60,846,436 downwards.
AAAAAAAATGTTACTACGAGGTGAAAAAATAAAACCTTGCTCCTTACCTTACCGATAAACTGCAACAAAGTAATGTATTTTTTTTGTGTATGTATCTCGTCTTAACTGGAGCACTATTTTCGATTTTTTAAAGCCGTTCAGAATCTTGTTTAAGTAGCCTGCATGTTCCCGTCGTACACAGATACATATTAAAAAATATTACCTATTCGCAATATTAAATTTAAAATTGATTAAAATTATTATGATAATTATGTTGTTTAGTGAATTTGAGCCGCCCCATAATTTTGGCGCCCGGTTTTTAATAAAATGTTTTTGTTGTTTTTTCCCCCTCTAGTATTTTACGGTCTAATGCCAGGTAAACAACAGCCGCTTCTTATATGTGGAGAAAACGCTGTCTAAGTGGGTGCGGACTGGAAAACAGATGCTTCTCGCAAGTTTTGTCTGCAAGTGGTAGTATTTATTTACCAGCCGATGATCCGGTATCGACCACCTGGAGACGTACCTGATATGAGACTTGTAACTTCCACGAAAACGAGAAATAATGCAATAAAAATCGGTCATTAGCTAAAAGTATACGTTTTTGATCAAAAATTGGTTTCTTAAATTAGGAAAACATATAATTTAGTGCTATGACTTTATCTTTTTTGCACAAGATATTTTTTCAAATTGTCAAGTTATATCATTAGATTTCATTACATCATCGAAATCTTCAGTCTGAGTGGCGCCAAAAATTATGTTTCTTTTTCAATATGAGGGTCGAATAATATTATCTCGATTGGTTATATGGAGAAAGATGATACATACACGAGTGTAGAAAAAGAAACTGTATCAAAAACTAAATGTATCATGATGCGTCAGCCAAAAGCACAATCGATACTATACTACTTTTTCAGATTGAATAATTTCATTTTTAATTAAAACTACTTATTTGATTTGAATCTTTTTATTCGAAAGAAACTGAAAAGTAGAAAATGTAGAGTGTATAAAGTTTTATATGAAAATTTGTAACTTTTCAATTAAAGTTTTCCCCAAGTTTTTTTTACTATACTCGTATATAAAAAAGCGCTAACAATAGAAATTGTCTTATCATCATCATTTACAACATAAAATGTTGCTTATTTTCGCGCAGAGTTTATGTCATATAAAGGATCATATATAATTTGTGTTTTGAAAGTGCTTGAACTAATTTAATATTACAATTAAAAATCAAATTCAAGGCACTTATTTTTTTATTTATTTCGTAAATAATACAATGACGAAAAAACAAGTATACATCCGTATTATGTTAAATTTTCGATCGATCAATCTTGATTGTCACGTTTAACAATTTATCTTGTATAACTTGTGAGTTCATATAATATATTGTTCCGTTTATGTCTTGAATCATTTTTTAAATCATTAATTTAAAATTTACACACACACACATACATACACATACTTGCATACATACTTACATACACTAAACAAAAAGGATGAAATCGAGAAGAAACCCAAAAAGTATATAAGTATTATTAAGTATATATGTAAACTATTTACGAAGGATGAGAAATAATCAATAAGTAAATGTACGTGACAAATTTGAGAAATTCCATATTTACAAAGGCGAAGATGTTATTCTCTATTTTGTGGTAGTGAGCTTAATTCCTAATTATGGACATATTTGTTGTTTTTGGTGGTGAGAAGAGAAGTTGAAATCTTGATTTGTTCATTCATCTGAATTATCCTGTCGTAATGGTTTATGTCTTGTCACCTCGCTCAAATTAAAATATAGTTTTTTTTTCTCGATTTTCCTTAAGAAATCGTTCAAAGCGTAAAATCAAGGTGTTTTTTCAACACAAATTTTCAACACGAGTGAGTTAAGATGGAAGGCAAGCTAAAATGTTAAAATACAATTTTAAGAACTGTCCATTCTAGTCGGTCTATTTTGATGATTGGTTATTGAACCGTCCATTTCACCGATGGTGCACATCTTGTAGATAGGACCATTTGCTCCAAAAATTCTGAACAAGTTGTTGAAGTAGAAACCATCGCTTATTATCATAGTAATTAATGGTCTTTCCATGAGGAACGAGTGTGAGTGCTATCTAGGGACAGTAATTTAAGATAGCTTCCACTTGTTTGCACATCGTCCATAGATCCGCGTAAATAAAAAAAAAATGATTGCCTATGACAACGCATGTTATATTTGGTGTTATATTTGGTTAACCACTCAATACTGTCATTCCACAAAATAATCTTGATGTCATGACGTATACATTGGCTTCTTGAACCAATATAATCTATGTCAACAAAACGTTGTGTATTCGGGATTCGGATGGGCTTGTATATGTTTGTAAATCTGGATTTAATGTACCTTGAATCAATACTTTACATTTATACCAACCCCGGCACACAAGTACAGTAAACTATACCTGTGCATTCCATAGCTCCATGTCACCCTGTACAATGACATGAAAGATGGGTCGGCCCATGAATTATGCACACCTAGAACGAATCAAGGTTGTATTCATTAATAGCACCTATCGTAATCGTATGAGATTCAAATCCGGCACCCCTCGCTCCAAGCCCCGCAGCTCTAACCACTGCACCGCTCGCTCGGTAAACATGTTGATAGAACTTGATTATATTTACCGGCATATCCAATGGCAATTACTGGAGGGCAGCTGACTCTGATTCTGACCAGTAGAAACGGGTTAAGGACGTTAAGGATTAGCCGTTTCATTATTTTAATAGATGCTTCTCAGAGCCCACTAATATTTGATGCAATCACTGGGGCATGTGTGATGCATCACGTCTGAGCCATTTGTAAGCATATCGCCATTTTTGGCGTTATCGGATTAAATTTTGGTGACCCTATCTCGATCAGCGATGAATCGTTTGGAAGCGCGAATAAACGCCATGGTTGACATATTTTTGATTCTTCCTCCAACACGAAGAATTCATCTGTTATCTATGTATTGTGCCAAACCTCTCAATTGTAGATAAAACGGCACGATTGTTTGATTACTTCGCGTGATCCTCAAGAAAATCTGGAAGTGGTATGTTGCATAAAAATTTATTTTCGACTTCGTCTCCTTAAGAATGTTTAGCGTGTAAACACAATCCAAATTATTCCGCTGTATCAGCAATTTTCAATGATTCATCAATAACAATGGCGTGCGGCATCCTTTTATGAACCGCATCATGAACACAAAACTTCGTCGAATGCCCCTAAATTTTTTTGAAAAGTTCATCGCATCACTATGAAGAGTCCAGTTTTCCTCGATTTGGTACAGGAAGTCAGGACCATTGAACCGTATACTAGAACTTAAGATTTCGTTCGACGTAGCACCGCGACTATTGATATCTGCAGGATTACGTTCACCTGGGATGTGACGTCAACATTTAATTTTTGACATCAGCTGAATTTTGACCACGCAACGAGCAACGAATGAGGCTCCCGATTTAACCATTATAATCATATTAACGATTCCGTTCAATAATATTCCGCAGAAATGGTGAGATCTCTCAGGACTTCCTTTTTTATGCGATACGCCAAGTCCCCAATTGATTTGGCTGCTAACAGTTCTAATCTAGCGATCGTGATGGTTTTGGTTGGTGTCACTCAGAATTTGGCACACATCAATCGAACTATCGGTTGATTCATTTCGAAGGAAGATAGACGCAGGCAACATAAACCTTTTAACTCGCATCCGAAAAAAATGTGTAATTCGAATTTGACGTTTTGGAAATCACTACACACAAACCTTGGAGTCGAAATGATTTAAAGTGAGCCTAATTGAGTACGAAATTTATTCCACACCGCAATCAACTCCCGAAGATAACTCTTTACTCCAATTCAGTTTCTGTTTCCAAAGGTCTTGGTAATATTGCCAGAATTTTGATGAGTCACAATAATCCTATAATATATCGGATTGACTCGTCATTTTGGACAAAACATACCACTTTGTGACTTTCGCCGTTGACCCTTTAAGACCATTACAATTCCGAAACACGTCGCTGGATGGTTGCTAAATTATTTCAAGTGCTTTTATTACAGCACGCTCGTTGATTTTGCGGAACTTTTACTGACGCTGAATGTCCATTAAGCCGTTGATCTCTTCCCTGTTGGAACAGAACTTTGATATGGAAAAGCCTCCTGCCTTCAACAAATTCGTAATTTGATTTCGAATCTCTAAAAGGTCTTTTATACATAGAAATTTTGACGGGGCAGTACCATATGTTACGTTGCAAAGTCGCATAATTTCAACAAGAGGATCTTCTCGATTGATCCGCCACAAAATATGTCGAAAATTTTGATCCGATGCAGCAATTTTGATTTAGCGAAACATATTTTAGATATCGCCAGTCAAGACATACCAGAACAATCTGAAGCTTAGAAGAATCACAAAGAGATCATCTTGAATTGTTTGTCCACTGTGCAAAAAGTCGTTGAACGACACGGATGACGATGCCTTACACGAGATATCGAAAACATGCCTTAACTTTTTTGGCGAACTCGACATTTTTAAAACGTAGTGATGCGGCAAGAAATAACGAGGATTCACATTCTTGCGATCACATTCAAATTCGTTTCACATTCTTGCTTTATGGAACTTAATCCCAAGTCAGTAATTAGATACGACTTAATTTCTAAAATCGGCCTAACTAGAGTGCCCAATTTATCCAACGATCGAATTGACATTTTATCTACGCCGCTTACACGAGCAGTTCTTGTGTGTTCAGGTAGTGGCCGAAGTGGAGCACTGACAGTCCAAACAAATTTGTTTTCTGGTAGTATTGGAAGGCTTTCACTCAGAATTTTCTTGAAAGAAAGTAAAAAGCTCCCGTTATCCGAAAAATGGGCCTAGAGCTTGATCCTACAGTCCAATAAATGAATCAATAACTGCGCTAATTTTAGCAAACCACAACATAGTGATTTATTATTGGAAGCTGGAATATCCGGTAATTTGCTAGCCGATAGACAAATACGATCGGTTTGTCAATGCTTCAATACACTGTTTTTGACTTGCAGGTCTCAGGGTCACTTACATCACCAACGCCAAAAAAACTAGAGTTTGGGCGCTTCATGTCTTGTTCATCTATAACATCATGTTTAGAGGACAAAATCGAACTATTAAAAAGAAAATTGAAATAGTTGATAGAGAGTGTAAAATGAAGATGACACGAAATGATGCAGGAAGGTTTATTGTACGGCTACCATTTAAATATTCACCAAGAGAGATGTGAAATTCATTTTCGCTTAGAAAATATTAAACTGCAATCTAAACTTAGAGGATCAATATTTAGACTTTATCTAGGAATATCAACATTTGGGGCAAATTCCATTAAATTATTAATTGCAGATATTGAGTCATAGCTGTGGGTCCTCGGTCCAATTATTCTGTCAAATTTAACCATCGAATGACCAAAACAGAGTGACGTAGGCGTTAAGTTCTATGTAGAACTATAACTAAAGGAAAAGGAAAACCGATTCTAACAAATCAATTGTAAGCCATTTCAGTGCTTTTCGACGAAGATGAAGTTATGCGACTCGGTTTTACCTTCGGTTATTCAAGTATGATTTCAGTTAGGAAGCTTCAGACCCACTAGTTCACTGGTTTTATCTATACTGAACTGAACCTCAAACTATGGTTCTTGGTATCATTTTTGATGGCTTGACAACTTTTTACGCAATACACTAGAAAAATTTATACATTCAAATGGTGTATGTTGATTTAAATATTATTTTAAAATTGATTGCATTTGTGATCAGTACACAAACTGAAATAATTCTGCAAATATTTGACTAGCAAAATGAACATATGCGGAAAATTGCATTTACACATAATATTATATACATTTTTTTGTGTATACACATTACTTCCAATAACATTATTGATTTTATTTTATTTGGGTTGAGCGCCTCTAGGACATATTATGGAAACGAAAAAATAATAATTCTGCAAACCAATTAAAATATTTATGTAAATAGTAATTAGTCCATGCAAATTAATAAATCGGCTGCCCGAGGACTTTTAACATTTTGTATTGACTTTACCATAGTTAAACGAGTTTGTCGTCTCCTTTGTGTCCATCTAATCGTTTTGACTTTATTCTTGAATCTTTTTTTTTATAACAAATCGACAAATTTTCAGTAAGTGTATCACTTAGAATAATTTCTAAAAGTCCCTCTGGGAAGGATACTATTTAGAACACTAAGTCTAAGTAATACGTAATTTTTTTAGATCATTAGTGTTTTTTATGTAACAACATTTTGTGTGTTGGTTCATAATGATGGGCCCTTACTATAAGTAATTTAACTTTGAATCGTTCTTGGGTAGTATGGATAGTACTTATTTAGTATGGAGACATTCCTTAGACATGTCATACAGACGAATAAACAGGGTCGCCGAGCTGACTACCCATATCCTTAATATCAACAGGGTAAATATAGATACCGCCAAAATTTAATCAGGCCGACCTCTACTTACGATAAGGGACATGCGGTTTCCGATTGACACGTGGAATATATTTAATTTTTTAATACAAATTGTTACTAGAATAGTTTTACTGTTAGCTAAAAATGTAGACCAGCGTGAGTCTATACCTGCAATGCTTCATACAATATGTGACGTTTGGTTAAAATTAGATTACATTCCAATCTTCCGCAAAAATCTATCATCAGAACGGTTCCAATAACAGACTAGTAGCTTAATTGGTTCGGTGATTTCTTCAATCTTCTTGGGTGGTTATACTTTTATTCGACCTCTAGATATGACTGGTCCAGACTTTGACTAGTCCAGAGATGATAAGACGGGCATTATTTACCGGAAACTGTAATTTGAGAGCAAGCTTCATTCATAAATGACGAATTAGACCATACATCTAAAATAATACGACATCTTTGCTTAGGTCCTAAGGAGTTTTTGCATTTATCATGGCTGTAGGTAGAGACATCACTAAATCAAGAATTGGTAAACAAAACGAAATGAGAACAGATTTGCTTTCCGGTGCAAAATGGTATTCGCAAACGAGTCAACTACTAAAGTTATGCAGGCTTGAATGTACTATGAATTTTGCTTTTTGTAGTATTTTGAGCATCTTCCTTAAGATTTACAAGTGTATGATTTATGTCATAAGCTAATTTAAAATAGCGGTTATTTGTCTGTATGCAATCAAGTTGTTCTTCTTCAGGCAAATTTAGTGCAATTAATCAGCAAATGATTGTCTTAATTGCAAACTTGGCATATTGGTTAAATACGTACTACGCCTCGGCTTCGGTTTCATAAATTGTGATTTACTCGGTGGATGAATTACCTTTACTGTTAGTTGAAGAAAATAAAAGGAAATCTTCAAGCGTTTATAAAAATCACTTTTTGCGGTATGACTGCCCAAATCGTTCTTGTCTCGTCATCAATTTGTCTTCTAAGATGTGATGCGCTTTTTTTCATGTATCGTTTTCTTCCTTGCTCCATCCAATGTACTATTGAAGCAAAAAACACATCATCGCTTTGATCTTCACTTAACTGCTCTTTGGTGAAGTGTTCCTCAATGTCGACTTTATCGTGCAATTGCGACGGACATACTCTTTGCTTCCTCCTCACTCACATTGGATAGTACCTGGCCAAAAATCCATGAAACTCTTGTCCGTACAGATATTTGTTGACAAATCTCGCACTAATACACCACTACCAGTACCTCTTCGTATTTATGCAATTACTCTTACTATTCGACTTTAGTTTTTGTGAGATAACTGTCTTTATTGCGGCTTTACTAGCATCTGTATTAAAATGAAAAGCTCGACCGCCTTTATATATGCTAAAATTGGTGAACTTGCACCTCTTCTGCTTTCTCTTTTTCAATTCCTAATGCTATTTTTCCCTGTTGAAGTTTGGATTCTTCTCAGTACGACGATGTAGAATTCTGGCAACACTATCGAAGTTAGATACTCAGCGAAGTTAGGTATTATCGTCAATAATACGTTCACAACCGCAGAAAGCTCCTCACTTCATGTAAAAACTTCTACTGCCACTAACTTCTGTAGATCAATTGGCACTCGTTCACTGGATACAATGTGGCCCAGGTAATTTACTTCATATTTGAAAAGCTCACTTTGTTGCATTTAACTGTAATCCGGCAGCATTAATGGTTTGTATGACTTGCCAAAGATTGTGTACATGCTTTTGAAATGAATGTCCCAATATACACGATAATGTAGCTAAATAAACTAAACAGGTTCCATAATTAATTTAGACCCTGCAGAACATGTTCTATTAGCCGTTTAAATTTAGCAGGGGCATTGCATAGCCTAAAATTTTTAGTATGACTAAAAATTGATACAATCCGTCTTCCGAAATAATTGATACTTGCCAGTATTATTTTTTCAGATCCAATGTACTGAAGATTTTGGCCCCAGATAATGTATCCAGAGTGTCATTTATTCGCGGCAATGGATAACTATCCTTTTTAGTAATGTCATTCAGTTTGCGATAGTCAATGCAAAATTTCGTCGAGCCATCTTTCTTTTAGTCAAAAACAACTGCATCACCCTGCATTTTGTTAATCAGCTCATCCGTCTTTTGTTAATTTGCGGGCGGTATACACAGTGCCTGCCGAATTGAAGTTGCATGGCCTGTGTCGATACGAAGTTGCGCAATCTTCCAAATTCTTCGTCGTTAATTGCAAACACATCGAGTCATTGTTCTAAGACCTTCACCGCTGCTTTAGATTCTGTTGCCGACAGCATAATTTCATGATATATAGGGCTGTCCGCATCTCAACTTCATCTCCTTCATAACTCATTCGCAGCTCATTCCTATAACAGATGTGGTTTGCAACACATCTTAGATTTTTCCTCGTAGGGCAAGGATTAGTGCATAGAGTTTTTCTTCGATAGTCCACCCATTGTGTTGTGGATACAACGAATTCCTTGTGATTTTATGAATCATTTCGAATTTCTGACAACTGGTTCTCTTACAAAGACTTTTGTTGCATTTTGTTAAACTTTCGACGCTTATTTTAATTTCTTTAGTTTTTGTCTTAAACTATTGTAGAAGGTACTATACACGTCGATGGACATCTTCCTCGAGGGCTTTCATATCCCCTCTGAGCCCTAATATTGTTTGTCAAACTTGGCATTAATACCATTTATTACATCTGCACAAGATGTCGCTTGGCTAGGTTGTTTTTTATGTTATGTTGTCAACGTAGATTTACTCATTTGGTTCGAAATCCCACTTATGACACCAATTGTTACGAAATGAAGCTCCAAGTTCAGATTTGTACTGGATTTTGCAATTGAAACACAATCTCTTCTTTTTACTTTAGTAAAACTGTCTCTCCGAAAGAGAAGAGGCTCTAATGGAACGTTAGCCCCTTAAAAGCTTCCTTCCAGTGTAGTGTTAAAGCTTCTACAACATCGTAACGATTTTTATGTTAAAACCACCCCAATCCAAACAAACTTAATTCAATGCTGATGTGTCACACAAAAAATAATCATTTGTTATAATTAAAAAACTGTCAACAGTATAATAATCACTATGCAAAACCATCATCATTATCATCACCATCATAATAACACTCGCATCTAAAATCGCAACTGTTTTGATTATGACATATTTTTGTGACGAATATATGCGTATAAGGTGAGAAGGTTGTGATCCAAATTACAATTTCCATTCATCTATTCATGTGTGTGCACACAGTAGAATATCTAACGCTATGTGACATTGAAGTCTAAAAATAGTAATGTATGTGGATATGATTTGAATGATTTCCAATTTTTTAATTGAATCATACATGATGCTATTTTTTTTTTTTTTTTTTTGTATATTCAAAGATGTGAAAACAGGAGGATAGAGTGTAAAAAAAGTCCGAACAAATAAATATAACTGCACTCGAATTTAAAAAATATTGACATTATTGAGAATGGAAAAGTTTTTAATTAGTTTTCGTAACACTTCCACATTTGCAGGATAACATGTTTAAAAGTTTTGTTTCTATTTAAAAAAAAAATAGATTTTTTTCTATGTTTCATCTTTAAAAAATGTCTAACTGCTTAATTTAACAATACGTTTCAGTAGGAATACGTCCCCTGCAGCATTTAAAACATTGAAGGAAGATTTTATTTTTATGGCAGGGAAATATTTTTATATTTTATTTTCCCATCGAATATAATTTTTAATGCTGATAATACTTTCGTGTTTAAATGTCCTTGATCTAATGTATTTTTGACTGTAGAGAAGTGGCATTTTTATTACGTATCCTAATTGACCTATATTTTTGATAACGACCTAAGCGCAGGTCATTTTTACCATGACGCTGTATGTAAAAATAAAATGAATAATTTTAACGTTAGCATTGGTAGCACTCATTCCGTAAATCATATTTAAATGATTTACAAGTATCTTGTTTTGGTTTAATGTAATTATGGTATAAAAGCAAAAAAATACTTTGAAAGTTAGTACAGTATGTTTATAATGTGGAACCTATTTAATGGATCATTAAAATACATATTTTTGAATGTTTTAAAAAAATGATCCTTAACGCTACTAAGTTATTATTTATTTGTGGAACGTAAATTATTATTCTTAATTAAATTAAATTCTGAACTATATCGTTTGCAAAATAACCGAAGCTCATACCTCTTATATCACTTATATTTAAATATAAGTGATATAAGTGGTAGTATATAAGTGAAGTAACTTTGCAGAGTATGAAAAAATGAATTCAAATGATAAATAAGCAAAAACGTAACTATTGGTGATAGCAGTGGGATTGTGAATATTAAAAGAATGATGATTCTCTATAAATTGAAAGTTGTGGAATTGAAAAAAGGGTTGGTGCGATCATATTTATCAACTAATCGAACTTTAATGTTCAAAATAGAAAATGTAGGTAATCAAAGGTAAAATTTATTCACAAAAAGAAATCGTTGAAAAAATGTAGAAAAAACACAACCATTGCCTAAAACGAATAGAGAACCATCCAAAAATTTCGAGTTGAGTAATGCAAATGTTGGACCGTAGATACGGAGGTGATCACAAGGGGAAACTCTTTAGAATGGAACTAGAAAATCGAGATATTGGTATATCCAGCATATTCCTGCATAAACCCGATCGATCAAAAATAACGTTCGCATAGACCATCGTTTGCGCGCTAAGCCGACAATCAAGATACAAAGAATGCAGATAGATGAACCAAGGGCATAAATAAAACACGAACGACACCTATGCTTCCATAATCAGACGGCATGGATAAGCGAATTAATGCCACATTAGAGGAATATATCTCGAATAGACAGTGGAGAAAAACCAGTGATTCTCGAATCTGAAGATATCTATGTTCCTAATGTCTTATCAATCAACGGTGCATGATACAACAGGACTAACACCAACAAAAATGATTTTTAGTAATAAATTGCGGATGTTAAATAACTTGAAGTTTGAAATGGTTCCAACTGCAGCTTTATATAGCCAGGAGTATGTGGAAAACATGAAGGCAAAATAGAAGTGCGAGAGAAAATACAACTTCCCAGTGAGAAGATAAAGGCTCGATATAACGTATGAGCCAACAACGGATGATGTGAAGAGGAACATAATCCACAACAAAAGAAGAGTTTATCGTGAATTTGCATGGGAACGACATTTTGAAAGTATCATGAACTTAAAATGCCGAGGAAGAGAGTTGGATCGTTCTCTAGAGTTATACCTAGAGGCATTTATGTAGTTGTACTAGCATAAGCAAATATGCAACGGTTTCGACCCTACCTATTCGCTAAAGATCACACCATCATGTCTTTAGAACCAAACTTTTAATTTTTAAATTGAAGCAGAATGTTAAAGTTTTTAAAATTGTGGAACATAATTTTTTTTTATTATTATTACATCACCACCAACCCAAATGTCACTTTGCTGTCTTTAACATCTTAATTTTTAAGTTGCATGTGATAAATTGTGGAACATATTTTTTCGTTATTTATCAATAAAACATGTCACTTTTTAAAATATTATTTCACCGAGTCTCTAGTATTCAACTAAATAATGAAACATCAAACCATAATATGGGCAGGTGATTAAAATATGATATGAACAAATGTGGAACATAAATTGAACAAATATTTAAATTGATAAATTTATGAATGTTTTAAATTTTATATATATAATTACCGCAATTACCGGTTATTTACAGCCCTACTGTAAATGTGATTGTAAACACGTTCAAATGAAATATCACTTGGATGTCTTTAAGATCATAATTTATTTAAGTTACTTGTAAAAAAATTGTAGAATCTGTATTTTTGAATAACTCTATTGGCTTTAACTAAATGATGGAATATGTAGTATACAGTGTTCCATAATTGTATTTTCTTGATTTTTCTTGACCCGATTAGTAACGTTACACATGCCATTAGAAATTGTGGAACATATATTCAAACTAGTAAATTCAAATTTATTTAAAAATAAACCATATGTGTACCCCCGTATTATTGTGTAATATGTATAGGTCGACAAGGCCTTGCATTGTGGAAAATAAGTTTTAGTAAACTAATAATATTATTGATTCGATAAAAAAATTATCGAATCAAACTGTGGAATCTGTTTATTTTATTATTTTTTTATATTTTTTTTTTTAAATTGGACAAGTCCAACCATTTTATTTTGTGTGGAACATATGTTTTACAAGAGCATATTTCTGTGTTGCATGTTCATGCTTGTTTTTTTTTAGCCGCGTTAATCGTGGTTCTCCTGTACAGACTCGTCACCAAAAATAGTTAAATTTATATCATTATGATAATATTTTTAATGTATCCACAAACATTTTCAAACCTGGAATGGGAATCCACTTGACGTCTAGATTTTGTAGAACATTCTTAAGTACTTGCTTATCCTACTTTGTAAATAAACATAATCAAAAGAGTTTCATTATGTAATTGTAACTAAATTCAATAGTGGTAAGTGGTTCTTTCAACATTTTTTTGGAAGACAATTTTTTTTTTGGCAACAATGCCAAAATTACAATGACGATTTTATATATTTTGAGTTTGTATTTCTTTTATTTATTTTGGAGCTGTTATTGTTATTATGTTATTTTATCATCATTTTTCATAGCTCAGATTTTCCTTGTATTCGGCCCGATCTCGTAGCAAAATGAAAAAAAAAAATGTAACTTTCACCACAAACCATTTTTGGCGAAATAATGTTAACAAAACAAAATTCATTTTTTTTTATAAATTTTAATACGTTCTATATATCATAACCCCATTGGGGTGAACTGAAAGCTCCCCAAAAATTTTTATAATATAACGGCAGTGTTGAAAAAAAATGAAATCCTATTTCATTGCCGCTTAACATATCATCATTGGAAGACATATATTGAATAAATTAAAATATGTGTATACCGTGGAGAAAAAATAACCAGAAATTGTTGGTATTCGCGGAATAATAATAAGCTTAGGGGGTTAGTTCGGTTGCTTCGTACGTTTAACAATGCCATGTGTGTGGTTTGAAACGAAAAAATTTGAGAAGAATAAAAAAAAAATTCTTAAAGATTTTTCGAATTATCAAATCGAAACAATGGCAGGGTTCGTTAAAAATATAGTGGAGTTCTGTCGTGTTTGTTGACGTAGGGAATTTAAAGCACTATTGGAACATATAAGTAGATAAAATAAGATAGATAAGTAGATAGAAATCAATAGTTTTTGTATACGATAATTTGTAGAACATAAATTATTGTCATGTTCCTTCAAAATTAACTGATATAGTTTAACATTGCGAAAAGTTGTGGAACTCGTATTTAAGAAAAATTCGCCTACTCTGTTGTATAGTGAAATATATGTGTGAGTGGTCTCGTTCTCCTAACATTTATGCCACATTTTGTAAAATGTTCGATATTGTTCGAGGCAAATTTGCTGACTTTATTTAGTATTTTAGATTTTGTTATGCACGCAGAATGAGGCGATGCTTTTGACAACGTGATTGTGCTTCCGCCACCAATTATCTAAAATTGCTGTCCCGTCCGATGGAAAGTTAATGTTAAGACAATTAATGGTGCCAAAGAAAGGATGTCACTGTCTATTTTAATAACGTTTGCACTCTGAAGGCGATTGATTTCTTCAGCAAATAGTTCTATCTGTATATGCTTGGGGATGGTGTCACTAACAGCTTAAAGTTTCTGTCACTCGCCAGTACTAGCATATTTTTCCAAAACCTTAAAATATACGCGAAAACTCTTACCAATTTGATGTAGGATACAATTCTGCCTATTATTAATTTGATGGCGCTCCTCTTCTTGAGCATCAGAATTCTATGTTTTTTCTTTATTCAGACAAATGTTCACTGTTGTCATATAAATTGGATCTTGAGAAGCCCAAATTGAATTAAATGGACAAGCTGTGATGCGTACTCCTTTCAAAGTACATAGTCTGCCGGTCTGGCCGCCCATAACATTTCACTGAGAGTGTTACTGTCTCTTTCGCACTGTTTTATTAACCATATCGGGATTGAAAACTACCCTCATCACGATGTTAGATGAAGTTAGCCATCCAGCGGATCAAAAACTCTAGAGTACTCAGATATCACTTGAAGCTTTGTTGACGCTCCACCGTCTTTTATAATGTAAGTTTAAACATAAAAATATCTTCAAGAGCGTTATATTAAAGGCCTAATATTTTCGTCTCTTTGTTGTATTTTGGAACATCGTAATCTAATTACGCGGCCGCGTTAGCTATATAAAATCATTATAGTTGCACTCACTTCCGAAAACTAGAGGATATTGGTCTCGAATTCAATTTGGCTTCTAATTTTGTCATTAATGTGGAAAACTTTTTAAGGGTTCGCCAACCACTTTTCCTAAATATATTTTCGTCTGCTTCACTGCTGCTTCCTAGATGCCGCCCATATAAAAAAATAAAGTATAAGTAGGAATGGGAGCAACCATTACACCAAGGATCAAACGTCTACACTTAACGGGTATGGAAGTGTAGGGCTGAAGTCTACCATAGCAGCCACCAAAGAAGGAATTGTGAAAACATATGAAATCAACCTAATATACCAAGAGTATTGGGCCTCCAATTGGATCTACATATAAGGATACTTTTAGATTCATTCACTATTACTACCCGAGCGTTACCTGCACACCAACCAAACGGTATTACTAGATGCCAGCCGTAATTTAGATTTACTTGTTGGGTGGTTTAACACCTATAATAATACGAGTTAAGGCTCTTTTCCAGCATCTTTGGATGCAAAGCATCGCCTGGCATGGGCCACTTTGGTATAAGTTGATGAAGAGCAGACTCGGGTCAAACATAAGAGACCATAAATCGACTATTGAGATTTTTATATAAACAAGGCGTTATACGAGTAGAGTGATTCGGGAGGCCGTATCCAGAAATCGGTCGTGTTGTTTAATCTTTTAAGCATGTATAACTCTACCGATAAAACACCACTAGGTAAAATGCCTAGAAGGTTGAATTTTTCTTGATCCTTCATGGATTCTGTCATGTCGATGCGTTTTCTAAGAAATTTTATCAATCCATTGAAGGTGAGAAAATCTGTTTCTGCAATTGATTGTACCCAAAGCGACTTCAAATCGTTATCCAGCTTGTCGAGCGCAATATATATTAGCAACGGGTTTCTACTCTCGGATTCTACTCTCAGCGCCTTAAGCCCTCTACTGGATTCGTTGAATATCGGCCAATTTTCAGATGTTAGTAGTATTTGGTTGTTATACCAGGTAAGCTGAAACTCAAATATCTATACAAAACAAAATGTCCAAGATCACTATACAATAGTGTTAAGATTAGTCCCCGTCCCTCCTTGTAGGTGGGGTGGTGGGTAACTTTGAAATTAAAATAGGAAGCTTTATTTTTTATTGCAGATTCGAATTTTCCGGCTAAAAATAAGTACGTAGGTTAGTTAATCGTAATCTGATTCTGTTCATATCTTCTGGTTGAATCTGAAAGGTTTCAGTTTTGACCTTGTATTTGATATGAATTGGTGACAGTATGTATGAGAACAGAATGTATGAGTCGCTGAAATGATGAGAATCTATTGAAAACGATTGAAGCGACCTTTATTGTTGAGATAAACTATTGAACGGTCAATTCATGGTAATCGAATATGTTGTAAGTTTTAACCATGTCGGCCCTTCCCGTCAAACTGTCTAAATTAGTGGTTGAATGGGGTTTATATCTCTTGAATCATAATCTGCTGAATTTTCGTTAGAAATCACATGATGCCGTTAGACTAGGATTTGTCAGAAACGTTGTCTTCATTGTTCAGTTCGAAAGCGGGTCGTACCGATAATAATACCGCTACGTTCAATTCCAAACTTGACATTGAAATTGTTTGTTGTGGTGCAACCTTTGTTTTAGTCGCAATAATTCTTGTTGCAGACAAGTCTTTTGATGTAGATTATTGCAGCAAAATCTTGGCTGGAGGCATCACAGAAACCATGTAGTTTAATTTTTACATCTTTCGTGTAATTTACCCAGTGATTTATGCTGATTTTTTCCAAGAGTATTAGATCTGATGAACCATTGTATCGCAGTCGATTCCAGACTCCCATATCTTGAAATATGAGTTTTGCTCTAATTACTGCTGGGGCCAGCCATCGAAAATCTGTGGATTGAAAATCTTTGATGCTCCTGATATTATGCTGCGTTTTGCTATTTTCATATTTGTTAGCGACTGTTTTACTTTTCATTTACAAATTCATGATAGAAAGTACTAAAAAACAATCGACACGGTACATATAACATCTAGCAGGAGTTTAATTGCTAACTTGGTTAGCTAACAATTTAAAATGCAAAATTACTTCATAGCAAAGCATTTATGTTATCTAGATCATTTGTTCACAAAATGCATTTTAAAATAACAAAAAATCATCAACTTAATATTATTTGAAAAACTTATGACTTTAGTTTGTCGCCAAATACGACAAAGCCATTTCCATACATCAACAATTACCAGAAGCAGAACAATAACAGGAAACATTTTAACTCAAGCGGAAATAAATCATTATTCCTTCTAATCCCATAACAATAAAAAAAATGAAAACAATTTTTTTTTCCTTTTCCTTTATTTTATTTTATTTTTTTTATTTTTTATTTTTTTGTTGAAAACTATTCACATAAATTTACATGAATTTTCCTAATATATCCTCATTTACATTTTTCTTTTGTTTAATTTCAGATTAATAAAATTAAAGCTCTCACAAAAATAGCTTTCGTTTACATCGACCAGAATAAACATCCAGCAGCGCCTGACTCATATTATAACTTTAAAAGTTTTTTGTTCGCGAAAGTTTTAAAATGAAAATTAATTTAAAAACGAAACTGAAAAATTAGAAACAGACAAAAATTTTAACGAAAATAACTTTTTTTTTGTTCCGGTAAAAAACGTAATTTTTTTTTTTTATTTTTTTTTTTTTGTTAAAATCGTGCAACACAAGAAAAAACAAAAAAGAAAAATGTCGTCACGCTCTAAAGAAAAAGTTGCAGCTGCAATACGGAAATTTTTTAAAAGTTCTGATAAAATAGACAATAATGATGTAGCGGGGGCGACAGGAGGTGGACCATCCGGTAGTCCTGGCAGACGATTAAGAAGGTTAGTACATTTACCAGTGTATAGATAATGGACTTGATAAATACTTTTTAAATTTATACAATTGAAATGTACATCATTTACGATACAATTTAAATCAAGTTGGATTGTTCGCTCGATTAAATTGATTATGTGTTTTATAAGTTGTTATATGGTAGTGAATCATCAAATATCAATGTAACAGCAATGACTCTTAACCACTCGTCTGCGGTACTTTAATACTAGTTCAAATTTTTTTCGTTTGATTTCAAGCTAATTCAAGTTTGATTATTATATAGTTTTTTGTAGTTTTCCACCAAATTTGAAAGTCATTATTAAAAAAACAAAAAACTAGTTTTAGTTTTCAATTTTCTTGTTAAACTAATTTTAAATTTTAACTTAAACAAACTACCTTCAAAGTTTGAAATGAGATTTAGTTTGATTAGTCAAAAAAAAAATTTAAATCAAATCGTTTTTGGTTTCAAATTACTAAAACTAATTTCCGATTTGATTGAGGTTAAGTTAATTTCCAACTACGTTCCACTTTGAGTGGTATGAAACTTAAAAAATTAAAAAGTATAAAAGCTTTAAACATTTTACAGTTTAAAGTTTCCGTTAAATTTTTGAAACTTTGATCAAACTTGATTGAACTATATTTACTTTCCAACTTTGTTTAAATTCGAATGAAAATATAAATCGGGTTTTAACTTATTTCAAACCCAAATTAATTTGTTTCAATCGGTTTAAGATCTTATTAATTCGATTTTGACGTCAATTCAATTCAAACTTAGCTCTCAAATAATATTTTTAGTTAGAACTTATTTTAAAACTATTTTTATATTTAAAAAGGTTTTACTTTTAATTTGGTTTTAAAAAATTGCAATTTTATATTCAAACTTTTTTAAATTCAAACTTTTCTAATTGTGTTTCAAATTTTTTGTAAAAGAAGTTTTTGGATTATTCTTAAATCGTAAAGTTAAAATGTACGGGTCAAATCAAAATTAACTTAATAGTTGCTTTCCCATCGTCATCGACCACCGCAAGTATTTATAAGTACTTAAGTGTGTGTCTTTGCTAAATGTTAACTACTCGTAACTGCTCTTACTCTTTTGCATGAGCAGTTACGAATATGTAGTTCAAATTTAGCAAAGTCGCAAACCACTTGCGATGGTCGATGGAAAGCAATTACTCCTATCGATTTTGAGGCCGATGCCGTTTCTTTATTCACCCATTCTAAGTGCAATATAAAGTTTTGATGCGTTTAATCTGAACATCGATCGTATTCAAAAATTTTGGTTTTGCATTTTTCGTCTTCAGGGCCGTCCGTAGCTGATAATTTACAAATGTTGTATAATGGCCTGATTTATTATATTAATATACGATAGATGCTGTATAATAGAAATCATCATTGCCCACGCACAAAAAAAAAAACTTTATTATGTAGAAAAATAAAAATAAATTTTCCAACTTTTCTTTTTCTTTTTTGCGCATTTCCAATTACGGATAGTATTGTGTATGTGTGTGTGTGCATAGTACGATATGGTGTTCATGATATAAAATAAATTATCGTGATTTTTAGTTTTTCGCGCGTGGGTATTTAATATAAAGATAAAGGGGGAGGTTTTGGGTCCATTAAGGAATCAAAAATAATAACGAATACAAAAGTTGCGGGACAATAACAAATTGTCTGTCTTATTATAGGAAAATATATATACATATACAGATATAGCACTATGTGCTGTACAGAGGGTACACAAGAAAAGGTCAAATTATATGTATATTAAGCAATATATAGTCGTCAGTAATGTTATGTGTTAAAAATGATCTGGGTCTTATCACATTTGACATTTGGGAACGAATATAAAAGACTTGGTACACAACAGAATCTTAATTAAGGCGAAAATTTATTACAAACTGGACTAATGATGTTTTTTTTTTTTTGTTTGACACAATTAACCATTTTAAATCGAGGTTGCATATTTAGGGGCTGTATTACTGATAAAGGGTGTATTTTTAGGGATGCTTATTATATACTGGCTGTTTTGTCCTGCATCATGAAAAGTGTCGATTTATAGAGTAATCAATAATATTATGCACATAACTTAATAACATCCGTATTAAGAGCGATACGGACACTTGAAAGTTAAATGCTTATTGCCTAATGCACTCAACACTTGTACTCAATTTCCAATTATCCTTTTTTATATGTTAAAATTGCTGGTATTTCCAATGCAGCTTCTCAAATGCGCTCTGGTGTTCGTAGAAATTAGGCTGTTTCTTTTCTCAACCTTCTTACAGACGTTTTAACTACGGTACAGAAAATATAATCGGCTCTTACTGCAGCTCTATAGGAGACCTTGTAAAACACATATGTTATACAGATTGCATGTTTCGCGAAACTCGCAAATTTTCAGTCCGATTATTTCTGGTAACCCTTTTTCGACATTCTCAAAGCAAACCATACGCGCTCCTGATATATGGATTGATTCGTACTCTAACAAGAAATTTAAGAATATTTAATGTATGCCACAATGTTGAGACGTCTCCTTTCTTCTGAATCTCGCCCATTAGACCTGAAGTCCTGATTCAAACTAGGCCAGGAATATCTTGTTGAGATTATGCTTGGTTGCGAAATTCTATGCAGTGCGTCGAAAATGGTTCGATGCATTGGTTCTGCAATATAATGACGGTTGGCTGTTAAAATTTATCAGTATGTAAGTCAACTTATTTAGAGCATTCTAGTTTCCATGTAAAATTTTATTGCTTTACGGGACCAGAAAATATCTGAAGATCAATTACTTGCTTTTTGACAATTTTGTTCATGTCAAAGTGAGTTTTGCCAGCTGAAGTTTCGTGGTTTGTTGTTCTAAATAGTGTATCGGCCACATTTTCCTTTCTTGGATATGTTGTTTGTCAGTCGTGAACTGGGACACACAATTCAAGTGGCGAGTTTGTTGCAGGTTGCGCTCAGCCACTGGATTGAATCGCTCTAGTAAGTGGTCAACTGTAAAATCTCAACCTTCGACATAATATTAAAAATATTATATCGCTTATGGTATAGCTCTCCATCAAATTAAAAATTTTGTTTTAGCATCCGAAAATGTCTTCGAAAATAATCCGAGTGGTTCTTAATTCCCATTATTTAATTGTGGCAACACGGTGCTTATACGGTTTTTTTCATCCTCGGCAAAATTGAAGATAAAATAGTACTGCTTATATATACATATTTTGTATAATAAGCTCAAAATCAAAAAAGGCATATAAAAAATTATTTTCAGTACTCTAAATATGCTTAGGATTAGGATATTACAATCTATCTCTCGACCAAATGACAAACCAGAGTCCTTGTTAATATTAAGGCGAGACACACAATCGAAACTTTATCACTTGTCAAGTTAATCATCACATCAGTAAAATCACTGAAAAACAAGTTGCAGTTTGGACGTGAAGAACTAATCAAAGAAATTGCAAACAAATTTCCGGTGGTTCGCTGTGGTGGAAGAGTTAACAATAATCTGTAATTTCTGAAGTTCGATCGTTGTTGACTCCAAATGTCTTAAAAACATCATTGTCAACCCAAATCAAGCCAAGAAGCTTAAAAACTCCAGCATTGATTAATTATTCATCGAAGGCCAGGTATGAAAGCTTATCAAAATCCATTAAAATGTAAACTTTGATGAAATTTTGTAAGTTTTAGATCCATTGAGATATAAACAGTAACTAAAACGATGGATGACTTGGCAAATGGAATGCGAATAACAGTGATCTCAATTTTTTGGTTACAAGCAATAAACTCGTGAGCATTCCAGGACTCCAACAAACAAACTCACTTTTTAGGGCTCCACAATTTATTTGTATTTTGTTTGTGCGCACTCTTCTATATCTGGCATAAAAGAGTGCGGCCAGAAAAATGTAAAATAATAAAAATAAATTGTGCAGCCCTAAAAAGTATGCTTATTCCACAACTAATGACATCGACTATACACTGCGTGGCTACTGGAACATTAGGAGTTAATTGCAAAACCGCAGCATGACTCTTCCCTCAAGGAGGATCTATAGATTGGAAACGGACGCGTTTTGCAATCGAAGTTGGTTGAAAAATATAGAATTTGTGGTTATCACAGCTAGTTTTAATTGAACGATGCCGTTAATGTCTGATTTTCCGTTTCGATCAACGACAAATGCCTTTTAAAAATGTCTGATGATTCTGAATGATCCTTCGTATGGGGCTGTTAGTGATCGTCTCACTCGGTCGCTTCGTACGTAGACATAGCTGCAATTTTTGCTCGGTTTTAGAATGTATATGTTGCGAAGATCAGTTTCTGTTGATGACGGACAAACGTCTCTAAGAATTTCTCGAAGTCGGTTGAGAATCTCTTTCGATGTAAAAGTTGGATCAGGAATGCCTTCGATCAGTTTGTCAGGCAAAACAAGAGATTGACCATACAAAAGTTTGACTGGGGTACAGTAAAAATGTCATTCTTAACTGAACTTGGCAATTCGTGAAGGATAATGGGCAATTCCTTGGACCATTTTACACTATCTCGCACCACGATGGCAGCCTTTTAAGTGCGATGCGCAGGCGCTCGACCAATCCATTACTTTGCGGTAGGCGGTCGTTCGTATTAAGTGGCTTTCCAGACGTTTTGTTAGAGTTTGGAGAAAGAACGCGATTTAAATTACGTTCCTCTGTCTGTCGTGACTATGTTATGGCAAAACCATATCATGAAACGAAGTTATCGACCGTTTAAACTCCCTGCTTCTTTAGAAGTGTCTAGCAGCATTCGGATGGTTATTGCATTAGCGGAGTGAATTGATGTATGTTCTATAAATAATTTGATAAACGCATTACCATTAACTGCCTCGAATCATAGCGTTTGCTCAGTTTTTTGAAGGCCTTTTAGTAGTTAGCATTAGTTATCGCGAAGTGTCAAAGTAACGCACTTGCTTCACCTTTTATTACTTCGTTCAGATATTGGAATTTTTTGGCAGGTGTTACGGGCGAGTTGACGTGGACTGCTGCGTTGAAAAAATCATAGAACGACCTCTCGATAATCACCAGAAAATACGGGAATATTTAATCTCGGGAGCTTAAAGCCTTCTGAGTGATATTCTGTTAGGCGATGGAATAATTTGTCGAGATGTTTTATGTGATCCTCTTGAGTAAGACTAGCAACTAAGAGATCGACTATATAAACGAAAACGTAATCCAGTCCCATGGAAACGTGATTCATAAACCTTCGAAGGGTTTGCGCTGCATGACGCCATCCAAATGGCATTCTCACGAATTCAAACAGGCCAAATGGGTGCCGTGATGGCAGTTTGGAAAATATCCAAACTGTTGCTGGATCTCGCATAAAAAAGTAGCATGATGGTTTAGGACAAATGTCGGCCGCTTTAACAACTGGGTTGGTTAGTTTATTTTGTTGGTGGTCTTGGGATCCGTCTGCCGTACAACCATCGTAGCATCATCGACTTGCGATCTAATTTGTCGACTGGACCAGCGAGAATAACCTTGAACCGATTAAACTCTTAAGGTTTCATATCTCCTATATCAGCGCTTGAAAGCGACGTCTCCAATCGTTGTTGTTTACGAATTGAATGGTATAAACTGTCGGTCTCGAGTGGCGTCTCGATAATATCGACGACTGACTTAACCACCTCTGTATATATAGGCAACGACATTACCACATATTCAAACTTGGTAATGTCGCTAACTATTTTCCGATTCCGGGCGAACCAAACCGTCGGACTGTCCATCCAAAACTCCGGCAGTTTCATCGACACCGCCAAAATCTTCTCGTTGGCATTTATTGCGCTACAGTTGCGCACATATCTAAATTGTTGCATACTCAAGATCAAATTTATGATCGGCAACTCTCAGTCTATTGATTGTGGATGAATGTTGTTGAATCTCAGCTTAGTGGTTGGTAGAAGAGTACGGTGGCGACTATGGACAAATATAGGGAAATCGCCAAAATTTTTGACCAACAGTATGTTGCTTTGTTGTATTCAAATATAGGCTGAATTTGTTTTTTGGAAGCTGTTTTGCTCAATTTTAAGTTTACGATCACGTCATGGTCCTGGAAAGTCCACAACTATAGTAGGTTATAACGATATTTATAACCTTCGTGGCAATAGGTACTTCGTGGCTAACTGAAACATTCGGAGCTAATTGAGAAACCGCCAAAAGTTCATTGTAAATGTCACTCTCAACCGCTATTAGGATACCACTACTGGAAAAATACTGATCAATACTGATGTCGCAATTGTTGACTAAAATCCCAAAGTGAAACGTTTTCTTACTAAAATATCACAGTCAAAGTAATATGAAGGCCGTTGAAACAAGGGGGGGCTAACATGATTAACACTAATTCCCATTGAATTCGGACAGGTCCGATGGCTTATGAATCAAAATCATTTTTGTGTTTAGAAATTGAATGAAGCATACAAAAAAAACCTTTCCAAAGCGGTTCTTTTTTTATGTATGTTTTTTTCCTCCGTCATGACCATTGTGTCATGTTACAATTTTGGATTTTCGATTTAAACCAGTTGATGGCATAAATTTGATTAAAGAACATTCGCTTATGCGTTTTAAATATTTTGGTTTTTCCAAAGGTGTCGTCTTTAGTCACAACACAATTTATAAACAAATACCGGTGACCTCACCAACGTTTCTTGACAATGGCATATTAACAGTGACGATGCTCTATTGGTTAAGGGGGTTATCGTTGCATCCCAAACCGTTTAATAAAAATGTAAATTTTCCGTTTTTTTTTTTCAAATCTACATTTTTTTTATATAAATTAAAAAAACGACCCAAAATAAAAGTTTAATGAAACGTACAGTACATCTAGCAAGTATATACGAGTATGTGCCAGCGCAATAACAGCATCAACAAAGCATAGCAACAGTAGCACAGTATAACGAAAAAAAAGAAAGGAAATTAATGTTTTTCCCATTTTCATGTACATAACTTAAATACACTTCCGCTTCACTATATAATGGGTCTCTCAAAACGAGCGCTCGTTTTTTTTAGGTTATAGCAGTCATACAACTTCTTTTTAAAATCGAACGCCCTTATTAGAGGACTCTATAACGATTTATAAATTTTGTTCATACACCATTTGCAGACGTATCGCGATGTGAGCTTATTGTCTAAATTAAAACACAATAAATACAGCATATGCTTTGCTGAAAAACGTGCGCACACAAACACCCTCACTTCTGCTCGACTGTGTATAGCATCCATTTAAAATGAAGAAATAAAATCTTAATTTGAAACTAAAGAAAGTAAATTCGACTTTAACACGAAAAAGATGATAAAAAATCTAATCTCCTTGTAAGTTTTTTTTTTTGTATTTTTTTTTTGTATATATTTGGTGTGATGACGTCAACGTAAGATGACAACACCAACAACAACGAAGAATATATAAACGTCTAATTGGTTTTATTTAACATATTATTATATAGTCGATGAAAGCAAAATAGACGAGATTTTTAATCATTTCTGAAATTTGATAGAATAGAAAAAGCTCGTTGTTCTAGTTGTTGTTTTTTTTATTTTCTAAAGTTTTTTTTTAAGTACATAGAAGTATAAAATATCGCCGAAAGTCGGATCACGTTTAAAAAAGTTCGTTCTTTTATATATATTTGGGTACATATAATGCGATTCATTTCTTTTGCCTCAAAAAGGATGTGTGTGTTGGCGAATATTTTAATGATGGATGATAGATATCATATTAAGTATGTAATCTGATTACTGTATACGTTTCTATACGTAATCTGAAACGGATTTATTTAGGTTTTTGTTGAATTTTAAGTTTTTTGTACAGTTTTAACCCGTACCATATTTCGAAAAAAATACGTATGCTTTTAAAAAAGTTTTCATTCAAAATTACATTTTTTCCTATCCATATAAAAGTATCGAGAGGACCTTTAATTTGAACGTACCAGAGATGCATATTGCACCTGCCTCAAGTTGATTTCTATTGGTAAATGTTTTAGCAGAGCGAAAAATAAAAATGCTTTTTTTAGGAGTGATACAAATATATAATGTGTTTATTGCAAATGTAATAGATCTTGACAGCACATCTGCATCAATGTCGCCTTGTAAGAAGATGGTGACAGCGTCCATTTAATGTACTTTAAAACCATTTTCAACTGCCAAAGCCATCAAAAATCTTAACGATGCATAACGAATCACAGGCGTGAAAGTTTTATTGTATTCTACACCATATTTCTGTGAGCAACCTTTAACAACCAAGCGAGCTTTGTAACGCGTTACGTCACCGTTACTGTCGATTTTGCGTTTGTACACCCATTGTGTTTTAATAGCAGTCGTTCCAAACGGTAATTTTACGAGACTCCGAGTTTTTGTTCTTTTAACGATGCAATTTCTTCCTGCATAGCACCCTCCCTCTTTGAAGAATTATCACGTGCTGCAGCCTCTTGCACTGTCTGATGGTCAAAATCATTAATACTATTTAATGAAAAATAGCTTACATAATCATTAAACTCTCGAGGCTTTGGTTCACACGTAGATATTCTTAATACGATTCCAGGTGTCTCAACATTTTCATCAGGTGGATAATCTCGATTATCAATATTATCAATTTCACCAGTATCAATCAAAGTAACATTAGTTTCAAACGACGAATCTTCAGTCCTCTCATAATCTCTTACTTCTGGTAGACTCACTTTGTCATCAGTTCATAACACTACCATCGAATCATTATTTTTCTCATGAAAACCAACATCTCTACTTATTTCCATAGTTGTTTCGTTTTTGGATCAATGCAACGAAAACCTTTTGTATTGTTGTAATACCCCACGAATATCATTTTTCGCAACTTCGAGTCGAACTTTTTCCTTTTTCTTTACGAACATGTACCAGTACAGTTGATCCAAAAATTGTCATATGAGATACATTTACTTTGATGCCCGTCCATAATTTGGGTCCATAGCCCAAAACATTTTTTCTAACTCAGCATCAAAAGTCATACATCTTGAACGTTCCACAATTATTCTGTTCATTCTCTCTGCGAAACTATTTTGTTGAGAGGCGTACACATTTGTAAATTGATGCTGTATACAGTGTTGCTCAAGAAAACTTTCAAACTCCTTAGAACAATATTCAATACCATTGTCAGTTTTGAATTTCTTTCTTTTGCGAATAGTCTGATTTTCTACGTACGATTTGAAATTAATAAATAATTCAAACACTTGAGCTTTGGACGACGAAAAATACATAGTCGAATTATTGAATAACACCCAGAAAGAATGTTCTTTATTGCATGCTAACGTTCGAGGAATTAACAATCCTGTCCTAAACGTCTCAAAGTTCCTCGATTAAAGACTCTGTAGGAAACCTAAACAACTTGCGAAACTGGCAAACCTGCGGCTGTTCAAGAATATTATAAATCAGCTCAAATTGAAATTCTTAGCTGCGACAATTTCTTCAACTCATTGATTGACGAGAAAATTAATCTGATTCCAAATTTTCGTATTGCCCTAAATCTGCTCTCATCTAACATATGAAGAATTGTTTACACTTATAAAACGCAGATCAAAGTGTTATTAAACTCCAGGCCAATTCGAGAACTGCCTTTAGATTCTTATGATCCCTGAATACGTTAACCAGATGGCAGCTTATCCAGCAAATGTATCAAGGCTTCTAAAATCAGCGGTCAAACGAGTTTTTTAGGTCATTAAATAAATTTCAGAAGTGGCATACTTTAAATCCAAATTTTAAAACGGGTGACTTGATTATCATTTCGAAATGGCTTATCAGTATCACCATCGAAATGACTACTAGTTCGAATAACAGCAGTACGTAGTTAGTCGATGACTATGTCAGTTGATGATTGAGGTGTAAGGGGATCTTAAATTAAGAACTCACCGGAACTTAAGAACTTTTTTAACCGTGACTCGAATACCAAGTGGAACGTTTCGCTTGAGAGGATGATTAGCGTTTGTTAGTACGCGCTCAGATCCCAGAAGTTTCGTTAATTCGACGAAGTTTGGACTCGAATTGCGTTCTTATCGGTTGGTGGTGATTTCAAGCAAAACGTCGAATCGGGAAATGTAATTATTTACAAATGTTTTGGCAATAGTCTGTGCTGACATATTGATCATGCAATATGCTTCAGGCCATCGAGAAAATTGGTTGGCACAGGTTAAAAGATATGTATATCCATTAGACGGTTGAAGAGGTTCCACTATGAACATGGGAATATGTTTAAATCGACCTGGCGGATTTTCGAACTGTCCTAAAGACGCGCCCTTGTATGTTTTTGAACTTTTGAACTTTGGCAGGATAAACAAAATTGTGTCCAGTAGTTTTTGTCCTTGCTTATAATAGGCCAGAAATATCGAGCAGTATTCAATTTACAAATTTCGCGGATATACCTGAATGTGGAATATTGTTTAAAGTTTTAAAGGTTGTATGACTGAGTAGCTCTACGATAAACAGACGATTGATTCCATTGAAAGCCGCAGGCAACTACCGCAACTTCGGAACTTAGAAAATAAATTCTAAAATTCTATAAGTCTGCTTTTTATGCCTGAGTGATAGTCGAAATTAGCTTCAATTGTTTCGATTGTGACGTGGTATCCCGTGCTTGTCTTGTATTTCGTTCAGGTATAAACTAAAGTGCACTATAGTTAGTAGTTTTTAGTCGGTGTAAATGGTAAAATCTCGACCTTCTATAAAATATCTGAAGTGCTTTATGGCCAGATTTATTGAAAGTAATTCCCTGTCAAATGCTGAGCATTTCCGTTCAGCTTCAGTGAGTTTTATGCTTAGAGGTACCATTAACTCCAATCGGACCACTATTATAGGTTTTGATTTTTTTGAATTTTAAAACGACTTGAATATAAGTAAAAAACGGATACAATTTGGTTTTAGCAGCTAGAAAAAAATTAAGCGATTAAAATGAACTTTGGTACAGTTTATGTGTTTAACATAACCTATTCTTAGAGGTATCATTGACCCCAAACGGACCACTATTACAGGTTTTGATTTTTTGGATTTTCAAACTACTTGAATTTAAGTAAAAAACGGGTACAATTTGGTCTCAGCAGCTAAGAAATAATATGGCAATTTAATCAATTTTTTTAAATCTAATTTATATTAATTTTAAAGTTTTGTGTCAAATAAAGTGTATTTAAATTAGATTTTCGGCGATTATATTATTGTGTTTTTTATTTTTGTATTATTTATTATTACATAGAATAATTATTTCAATTTATTGCAGCCTTTGGCTAAGAATAATTAGTTCAGTAATAGATTTTTTTAAGGGAACCTTTGCAGATTACAGATGAATGGTGGTACGCTGGAGTTGCTGACAAGAGGTGACAGAATGCTAAGCAGTTCAGTTAAATTCTGATTGTCTTAAGCTAAAAGTAGTTTTAATATTGGCTACCGGGAAACCTGACCAATTCTGTCATTACTGACATATCTTTCGTTTCCCTACCCCACAAAAATTTTCTAACTATTGGCCGGCAAGGTGTCTATAACCTGGTCGATCTCAATAATTTAACTAATATCCTGCCTTATCCTTCTAACTTTATGTAAAAACGGGTGTACGGTGGGCCCGACCCTTTCCGGTAGATCCTGCTTAATGCTTGGCCGTACATTCTAAATCAATCAATCAATTAAGAGAGTTTTGCAGTGACCGAAACAAATGGTAGTCAGACGGTGCAAGGTCCGGGCTATAGGTCCGGGCTATATTCCGTCAATTTGTTCCGAATCATCAAATATGTGTGTGGCCGCGCGCTTTGTCATGATGAAACACAACTCCCTTTCTGTTGGGCAATTCTTGTCGCTCTTTCTGGATTGCTTAGTTCAAATGGTCGAGTTGTGTACAGTATAGGACTGGATTAATAGTTTCGCCACGTTGCAGCAGCTCATAATGAACAATTCCCTTCCAACCCCACCTCAACATATACCGGGTGATTTATACCTGGAGATATTTGAAAGTTTCAGCTTAAAAAAATCACCCGGTATGAGAATATTTTCCATGCTTTTTAATTTTGAAGAAAATTCGTATTACCAATCAGATTTAAATTCCATTAAACTTTTTTTTTTTTTATAGAACCAATTTAAAAATTGGAATTGATTTTTAAATCAATTAAAATTTTCAATCAATATTTTTTTTAAATAATTTACATATATGATGACAATAAAATATTTTAATATGGACAAAACAGCCATGTGGGTGTCTCTAATTTATTGGATTAGCACATCGTATGTAATGGTACGAATATTATGGTGTACGATAATGGTGAAAATTAAATTTGTAAAAAGACACGAAATACATTATATTCCACTTGCTTGAGTGTAAAAGCGCCGAATATTTATTTTAATCTCGAATATACGCCCGCATATTCCATACAGTATGCAGTGCAACACCCCAAATATCTTATGCGGTAAATTGCTAATTCGATTAAAAACTTTAGCTACCCTGTAAGTATGTTTCGTGGAAAATAATTATAATTAAATTACTTAATTATTCCATTTTTATACGTTCTTATGTTTTTCGTATTTTTACGTTGTTTTAAATTAGAAAACATTTTTGTGTGTTTTTTTTTTTTGTATTTCTTAATTTACTTGTACTTTAATTATTTTCAAAAGTCTTAATTGTAAAGAAACGTAAACCGTGGAAGCGAATGTACGTAGGTAAAAAATACATGAAGAATGTCTTATGTTTATTGGTTATTAAATACAACGAGCTTTTTATGAGCTTTTTTTTAGTAAAATATGCATAAAGCTTAAAAGTTTACAAAAGCTGGTTGTTTGTTGTCTTAAAAATCTTTGCAAGTTTTGACTAAAAGTTTTATAAGTTTAAACTAGCAAACTTTGTATTATTCTCAATAACTTGAAGAAGCTAAATCGTTCTCTATCCAGAAGAGTCATCATCACCTAGTGACCTTTGCGTCTGCATTGTCGCTCTTCAATCATAGATCGCTGCATCACCCATTTATCATCTCGGTAAGATCATTAAAAGCTTTGAAATCCTGAACGTCCCTTTTCACCCGAAACCCAAGTAAAAATGCAACACCTAGATTGCCGAGGTCTAAACCGTGTATTCGTAAACGTGAGTGGGAGTCTTCTTAAATATCTCAGAATGGTTGGAACCATTTAAAATCAGAAACACAACGGACTTTTTAAAATTTGATATATTATAACGGCGCGGCCTATAAGCTCATCTGTGTTATAAGCTCACCTGTGTAGTACATTAAAATCCTCCATATCCATTAAATTCCTACACCTTTTTAATTGGTTTCGGTTTTTTACCTCTTGACAATTGTCCTTTCTGGTGTTGTCATTCGCTAGCACTTATGAATTAGCGGCACTCGTTATCGCAAGCAGATCTATTGGAAGATTGATTATCACGGAAAACCCTGTATGAAACTGGGCCACTTATCTTGGTGACAATAGCCAGGATCCATTTAGGATATATCACATAATTGCAGGCCCAAATGGTGGAATCATAGTGTTCTAGTCATACGTTCACAACTGGTTTTTCCTTCGATGCCCGAGTTGTATCGGAATGCAGGTGATGAAAATACGTTATGATTCGACGCGTGAAAAGCAATGATCTTACGCATTCATCAAGATGGTCGAGCGCATCTTGGGGACAGAATATGCAGTGTTGGTTTATCAGAGTTTAATAATGCTATAGAAGCGGTTTGTGGTAGGTCATTTGTGGTAACGCCGGCGATAATTGACAAAGCCTTTTTATCAATTTGAGCTTATCGATAATCGGGGGCATCACATAATAACAGCAATGGTAGCGGACAACGACCGCTTGATGTTTGAAGAAGTTGATGCAGCGGCCCTGCAATTGTAGCTTTCACAAGAATGCGTAATAGAAATACAAAATCCACCAAAAAAGGTTGAAGTTAGACTTTATTCGTTAGGGATGGTAAATTTCGAATGGCCTTAATATTGTCTGCTGAAGGACTAAAACCACTATAGAGTCGATTCGGTATTCCAGAAAATCAAAAGCATCGAATCCAGCCACGTAAATTGATTGCTGACAGAACTATGCATGGAAAGCTCTTTGTTGGCAGTTGACTTATAGTCACCACAAATCGGTACTGTTCCATCAGATTTAATCACTATGGGATATTCAGTGTTGCCTACTTACTGTTATCTACAGACTCTAAAACTCCCTGGTTTCATAAACGAATTGGCATGATTTTTGGGTCTAACGTCAATTGCGTTCATAAGATGCTATTATTTGTGAGTTGAATTCTTATAGTGGCTCAAAACAGTCGAAACTCAATGTGTTGCTTCTATTTCCGGAGGTCACATAAAGTGGCATTCTATCAACGGATCGACCAGTGTAATTAACATTAACTACAATACTATCAAGAATCTGCACTGGATTCCGTTGAAAATCTCATTATTGTTGGCCTGATTCTATACAGCAATCGGTAGTGATTTCCAACAGCAATCGGTAGTGATCTGGTTGTGTTTGGTTGGTGATTCCTCATTCGACTATTTTTGCAAACGCTTAATTGTTGCAATGTTTTCTTTCCAGGTAGTTTCGAGCAGTTTAGATCAATATTAGTTCAATATTTTATGATACCATAGATTTGTTGTTTTCACAAAAGCAATCAACCGTCATTGTTAATCGCTGTGAAATGTTTCATCTTCCCAAAATAATTAAACCGAACATATATAGTTATGTAATTATTTATGATATCGAAGTTTACCGCATCGTTTTACAAATTATACGATGTACTTCGCATAACCAATACTAACTCCAAAAAATTTAATTTTCTATCAAAATACTCGTATACTGACGTTAACACAAATAACAAAATTTAATCGCATTTTAGGGTTGTGGATGATGTTTTCTACATGATGGTACACCGTGAGATAAAAAACAAACTGAATGAAATAAAAATTAATGGAAAACACTCAAAAAACAACAATAAAATGTGAAAATTTTCATTTTAATTTAATTTTCCCGCAACGTATCTATGTATATGTTTCACTATATAGATATTATGTATGTTGTTAGATACTCGTAGGTGTTATATCCTTACCGTATAGATACGTTGGGTTAGCCGTACAAAGATTGGTTTTATGGTCATCTGATTATTTCACCAGCAAATCAAATTATACGGGTTTGCCATTTTGTGTTTAAAGGTAAATATTATCGAGTGAATCTGACTAATTTGAACGTACCAACTTTATTCGTTTTATAGCAATGTTTGGTAAAAAAAAGGTGAGTATTGTCTCGAGTATCCAATTGCCTTTAAATTTAATGAAGTTATTGACATTCTCTAACTTTAGAGAAGAATTTTGGTCAAAACTTGTCTTATATCAAATGATCTATCAAATAAATCAACTGGACCATTGATAGCCTGACATTGTTGTTGTAATAATCTAAAAAAATTTTTTTGATTATTTCGATAAAATGTCGAAGGCTGTGTGTCAATCTATTTAACGGGGGCCTTCAAAAATTTAATTGTTGAAAAATGCGATGTTTACTGAGTAACCTATAAGTGACATTTATATTTGTCGGCACTTTAAATAAACAAAATATAAATTAAATCCTTTAAATTAGCAAAAAATTCAAAAACCATCAAAAATGTCCTCTCGAGAAGAACTTCTGTTAAAAGTCGCAGTTTCTGCACTATATATAGTGTTTAGCTTATGGAAGACGTTTAAAGGTGAAATATGCACGTTAACGTACTAGACTGCCCTCTCCTTGACGTATGCTACTTGGTGGTTTGAACTGCCACTCGGTGCTATATCCTTTAAGAGATTGGGAGAAATATTATAAGATTGTGACTTTAAAAAATTAAGGACTTCTCTAAGTTTATTTCTTGTGCCAACAAAATTCGATACATTATTGCAATAAATAGTATGACGAAAACCTCGTCGGCCAACAAATCTTTTTAGCGCCCCCACAAACGATTCTGTAGTACTCATGCAAATCGCAATGTGCAGAACTTGCATACTAAAACACACAAAAACACTTTGTGGTCGCATGAGCGTTTATTATCATATCCTTTTACAAAAAATACTTCAAATTAGTGGTGGTATTAGACAATGTTGTCGAGTTCTCACAATGCAAAAGAGTAATATGGTGCTAGAGATTAAACTGTTGATGCCATAGTCGTTTGCCGTTTGCGGTCGTATTTCATTCGTAATATTATAGAGCTTCAATATAGTTCGCTACGGTAACCTTAAAAATATTTACAAGAGAGTAAGCATCTCCTCTAAGCAGTACCATCAGGTATTGAAACTTTTGAATGGGACTGATTGTATCTCTTTTATGAATGATTGAACACTAAAGGTCGAGAAAATTTTGAAATTGGGCTAATTTAACTTCGCGGGAACTGCATTTGGTATGTATGTTGTTTTCATTATCCACGCTATTTGCAAATTCTGCGTTTCTTTTTATACTCATTCAGCATGGCAACGACTACGCAGTAGACTTCTTCGGTTTCTTCCAATTTTGTCTCATCTTGACTTCCCAGAGCAAACATGGCAGCTTCTACTTTGATAATCTTTTCCAATATGTCATATGTGCGTTTTACTTTCACGCGCAATAATTCTAATAATTCTTGAGATCTGTTGGTGATTTCATGTACGGTAGTTTGGTTAAAATAACATTTCAAGGTGCACGTGGTCGAGATAAGTGGCATATTTTTGTAATATTAAGTGACCTGCTGTATTAGAAGAAAATGATCGTTTTTCATCGGAAGCTCCTCCAATTAATTAAACAAATTCGTTCCGGAACTGCTCCTGGGATTGATGTAGAATCCATTGAATTATAGAATCCATCATTTTTAGCACATCCATCACTTGGATGCCACCCATCATTTTTAGCAAATCCGTCGGGAACTTGATGATGATTGACGTTTTGGAAATATAATTTTCGTTTTCTCTATTGACTTAGCAAGAGCTTTTGATACCGTCAGATTAGTAGTTGCAATTGAACGCTTACGAAAGCACATACTCTTCTGATTAGATAATCGAATTATCAAGGCCCATCTTTTAGAGCGTCTTTGAGAGGTCGAAAAAATGGGGTTAAACAAGGGTGTCACATTTCTCCAAGGATATCCAACACTATTTTAAATGAAGTGTCAATTAATGTGGCACATTGCAGCTTCCCCTCGTTTTGATTTTAGCTACTGCCTTTAAATGTTGTGTTGCTAGCAGCGTGCGGTTTGGTAGAGCAAGCATCGGTAAAGCCTTGAGTGGTCAACAACTCAGAAAATGCCCCGGTGTGAGACAATCTAAATCCTCGATGCGATTAATGATTGGTCCTAGTGGATGGAATTTTAGGACCGCCTCAACTAGTGAAAGTCAACACAAATTGAATGGTGGTATTGAGTGATCGATCAAACTCAACCACTTTTAGTTAAATTTCGGCTGAAATTTTGATGCAGTGATACGTGCGGTGAATCTTTCGAAAATTGTTGTGATATTTGATTTCAGGAAGGGAATCTGAAGATTTAGATAACACATTGCTGATTGGATTATTTTCATTCTTCATTCCGGATGCTTCTGCAGGTGTTGGGAATTAATTTCTCAGTGTCCATGCCTCGAGATATTAGGTCTGCTGAAATGCTTCCGGTTGACAAGTGAAGTTAATTTTATATTCTGGACGTTTCTTGCACTGTTGTGATTCTATATGTGAGTATAATGAATTTCTAAGCCGTCCTACGACTGCAACGCATACTTTCCCGACTGTAACGCATTGAGTTTACGGAATACCACTCTTCTTGAATCTATTTCAAATATGAGTATCAGCCCTTTCGACTCTATGCTTTTTAGAAACCCTTCTCTCTTCAGCAGCTTTGACTTGTTGCAGATGAACATTTTAATATAGCAAAGCACTAATTGAGAGGGTTATATTCCTCTGCTTGCACAACCTGAAGGATTATCAAGCATGGTACATTTTGTAGTTTCAATTTGCTTTGTTAACTTTCGGCATAGTTTCACCATCCGAAATGACTTTAATGTGTGTAGTCTCTTGCGAAGACAAAACCAGCTTATTGTTTGATTGCCATTTCCGCAAATTTAATTCGGCTTTACTGAGAATAGCTCAGGTATGTATTTGCCTGGCACTTTCGATATTTTCTGCCCGGCTAAAAAGTCATTCACATAAAAATTGCTAGTAATTAAGTTTGCAATTTCAGGTATATCGACAACTTGGTGTAGAGTACGTATAGCTAGACATGGACCTGACGTTACACCATAAGTTACGGTTTTTAATTTTTATTTCCGAAAAACCTTGTCGGTTTTTTTCACAATATTTGTTAATATTTCCTATCTTCTGGAGGTATGAGTACCTGGTGGTACACCTTTTCAATGTCTACTATAAGTGCAATGGGGAATGTTCTGAGTTTTAATAAAATTTACTATGTAGGCCGAGTAGTAAAATGGCATTTTTCCGATTTTCCATTCCACGACGCATCGAAAACGACACGCAATTTTAGTGGTGCTATCCTGTTTGAACACCGCATGGAAGGGATTCGTTGAAAATGTCACTTTGTTTTTCCCAAGTTTTTAATCGCATGTGTCCGGTTTTTAAATACTCGTTTAAAAATTAGTAATATGCATCTTTTTTTTTTTTGTATTTTTTTTTTGTACTTATCCTATGTAATCTGTTTTGGGGCCGAAGATCTCCCAACTCTTTCGCGGTTAATTAACGTCCAACTTTACGCCATTACTAACCAAATCGAGGACGCGCGAATACAGGTTCGCGTTTTCAAATATCCATCTGCGCATTGCTCCAGCCAGCCTGTACTGGCATGGACGATGGTTCGGCCCATGGATTCTGCACTCCAACGGGGGGTCATAGTTGTGTTCATCTTCATCACCAATCTGAATCAGGTGATAAAAAATCCCTTTTGCAACCCTCCCCCGTTGGGATTTGAACCCGGTACCTCCCGTCCCAAACACCGCAGCTTTAACTACTGCGCCAATTGCTCGGTAATATGCATCTTTAATTTCCGGGTTTCGTTCAAACTTTCGCTCTATTTCTTTGAGTCTATCGAGTGCTGCTTGTTAAAAATCGCCTGCTTCATGTTGATCTACTTTAAATGGCAGTCTTTATACCATGTATCTTCCTTCTGGTGTTTGCACAGTAGTTTTTGTAAAATGGTTTTCACAAATTTCTTCTTTCTCTGAATTGTTAAGGTACCTCTTCAGTTTCCTAAAATTGTTGTAATGTTCATCTATGTCAATGTCGAAACTGTAGCTGGACCATGAATTTATACCTTGCAATTGACCGGATATTATGCACTCAAATGACGTTTGGTCGGACCAATATAACCTTTAATCTACATGGACGTTTAGGTCATTAAAAACCTTGTTTGCTAGTTGTACCACTGCAAATAATTCGAGGCGGAATCGTTTTTGCATGCAGCTGTCTGTAAGATGGTTGATCTTTCAGCTCTATTGCGATAGTAATTGAATTTGTTCCGGTAAGTAGATCATCAAAGTAGATGACTTTATCAATGGCAATGGCTGCTCCTTGTGAAGTACTATGATGATGATGAGCCAATTGTTTGAGATATCTAGTGGACTCGGATTTGCCGATACATTTTGGAAATGTCAGCACTAAATGCATACATGAGTGATAAAAAACAACTGGACCAACCATCATAATTGAGTTAAGTGACTTCCATGTACTCGTTTTGATGGACCCATCGAGCACCACTCATAGCTTGATAGATGAGTTAGTAAAAATTTAGCGTAGTGATGTTATTTCTAATTTATGAAGTGCCTTTCACACTCAGATTCTTCAGATAACATCGGCTTATCAAAGTGAAAAATATTCTCGACAGTCCCTAACATCTATGGACAAATGACAAAACTGTATTTTTTGGCAATGAACTCCTTTCAGATATAACCCAGGCTAGTATAGTATTCTGGAGGGTATGAGGAAGTGATCTGATAACTTGATTTGTCCAAAAGAGGTCCAAGATTTGATATTTTCAAGTGATTCAATTGACTGGAAGTTTGTTATATTAGGAAGAACTTAAACGTCTAATGTGGTTCGAAAGCACTACATAGACGAAGCAACGTTGGGGCCAATTCCGTGAATTTTGATGCTGCGCTGTTGCTATGTGGAAAGTTCGGCAGCGATGACAAAGTCTTGGTTATAAAATTTAGTTGGAAACTGGAGTCTAACAGTGAATTACCTGCAACAGGATTTCCAAAATGGTCAAGGATCTTGCAGTTGACAAATAGATAATGTCGATGTAATAGCAAAATGTAATTGTGATGCTTGGTATTTGTTGAAACGGATGAGTTGTCTCCCATCATGGTAGTTGTCGGTGGCACAAATTTCGGTAGTATGGGAGGTGATTGGTGCAATTGGATCAAAGACCTTATTTCGACAGTGGTTTTGAAGTACCTATCTTTGGTTTTGTAGTATTGCTGCTTTCATAACAGGAAGAATCATTTATAATAGAATCAAACATAAAATATTTAAATTAATGTAACTTGACAGTCTAACCGAGCAAAAGCAGATCAGTACCTAAATGAGTGTGCAATTATGTACGCAAGATTACTAACACAAGGTAACTGTTAACATTTCCAAATCTTCGGGGATTTTCATCGTTCCAATTTAGTTTTAAAAGTTTTTTTTTCCTCTAAAGTTGCCTCAGCACATGGAAAAACTTTTTTCCTCTTATGTGCTTTTGAATTTGGATACAGGTCAATGAATATATCGTTGTTTGCTTCCAATTCGTTTCGCAATAAATAAATTTTATTAGAATTTAACGATTTTTTTTTATAGGTTGTTGTGCCAGATCGTAAATCTTTCAGGCGCAACTAAAATATCGATTTGCCTTGGCAGGAACATCTTACGTATGTGTATGTATATATAGTGTTTATGTATATTATATGGATGGATGTACCTAATGTGAAAAAGGATGTATAATTTAATTTTTTGTCGATTTATATTTTCTTATCTCTTATCTATCATCTTAGAACCTTTATTACTATTTATATACGATATACAATTTATTTCTATATAAGTATATGCTTAGAGGTTATCTATTATTATTTATGCCCGCCCACAAATTGTTTGTTCCGAAGGCATAAAGATTTATTCATTTTAATATTGTTATGCGGCTGGAAGTTAGTCCGTTTATATACAAATGTATGAGTATAATGATGCGTGTATTTAATACAAATAATAGACAATCTGACATCTAACATGTGAATTGATTATGGATTTGTTTTATTATTTATGAGATATTGGAATAACCTTTTATATCGTCGAATGAATGTTTTATTGTAAAAAAAAATTGATTGTGTGCTTCTGTGGATTGTAATTATAGCACCTATGCTGGAATTTATATCGACTCAAATCAATGAATCATAGAGTTTCACCGCACTGAACCAACCTATATCACTTTACCAAGATTATAGTTCAATTCCGCATTTCTACTGTCGTAAGCTACTGAAAACGGTCATATAGGCTCATAGGTTTAATTGCCATAGATTCCGAAAATGTTTGTTGTCAATTAAATATCAGAAACACAATCGAGCACCAATTCTTGTCAATGGTGTCTCGTAATTTCTGAAGAGAAGCCTCCTGATTATGAATAAAGAGGACTCAGTACATTTGTACTAAATTCAGTACAAATACTAACCTATACAAGATTTGTTGGGAAGGACCTGAAGCTTGGCTACAACCAAAGTGGAACAAGCTTGTATTATGTAATGAAAAACTATAAATATAAGATTACGAACTAAAACCGTGTCTCATATAACGCCAAGGAAACTAAACTCATCTATAAGGGTTATAATCAAAATCGTACGACACAAAGCCTTTGAAACCGATTTAGAGCATTTAAATTTAGAGCAAGTGTGCTAGATTAATGAAACAAACAGCGCAACAATTGATCTGTATATTATACCCAGCACGAATCATCGACTATTGAGACCATCAATTTAAAATTATACAAGGGGCGCTGTAATACAACTCGAAAAGGATACATTGCTATTTTTGTACACATGGCGATGCATACAAAAATGCTAACGCTTTCTTGGCTGCCTTCAAGCTATTCATATCCCAAAGAGTATTTTGTCTTAAAATATTTAGTGATTGCAGGACACATTTTGTAGGAGCCAGCAGACAACTAAAGGCTCAAACTCGACAACGAGAGGACACCGCTCTAACTTATTATCAAATGATGGAACTTATTATCAGAAATAAAACAATAATTTTGAAAAGATGGTCGTCAGACTATTACTCACGGCGAACAAAATTGCTAAATATACAACCTCCAATATATACTCTTTCAACTAGTAAGAGTGGAAGCAGTTAAAATCAGACTATGAACTACTACTTTTGTCAAATCCCAAACCGCAGTAAGCGGAAAGTAGCCACATACCAAAAAGGCTAAGCAGAATAGGTTTCCTTTGCTAAACTAGCCGAGTTATATTATTCCTTCGAGCCGGATAGAATCAGGAAGGAGTTGGATAGTTTAGAGGAGAAATTTATTATGACGGGCATGATTTACAACGAAATCATACAGCGACTTGTAGGATCAAACAGATAATTTTTGGGACAGTTACAGAATTATAAGTTTCTTGCACAATTGCTATTAGACTTAAATGAAGCGAGTCATATATTTGACGGAAGTGCAAATGGAGTATCAACTAGTGAACGATCTCAAATGAATAATCGATTTTTAGCTTTTCCAAATGCAACCAAAGGGAATTTTAAAAGAAAAAACGTGAGAGAGGACCTTCCATCTTGGATTTCCCAATTTCGTCATCGCGATTCATCATCCTCAATGAGCCAATTTGGCCCAAACCACTAAGGTTTAAGATCTTGTGGACATTCTTCTGCTATACCCCTTAAAGCGCAATCTGCTAAATTCGACCTTGTTGGTACATAACGCCAGTGAAGCAATGCAGAAATGCTTATATGTGTTCTACTTTGTTCATATCTTCTCTCATTAGATTCCACCTTTTCTCTACTTAACCCAACAATTTATCATCCCATTTCATATTTGAGAGCCATAAAGATTGTAATAGAATTTTGAACCGGATCAAAAATGTTGCTACCGAGCAATTAGCGCAGTGGTTAAAGCTGCGGTGTTTAGGACGGGAGGTACCGGGTTCGAATCCCAACGGGGAGGGTTGCCAAAGGGATTTTTTATCATCTGATTACAATTAGTGACGACAATGAACATAAATACGACCCACTGTTGGAGTCCAAAATCCATGGGTAAAACCACGGTCCAAGTCAGTGGCATGGAGCAATGCATTGCACAGATGTATATTTAAAAGCGAACCTTTATTCGTGCGTCCTCGATTAAGCTCTCGATGGCATAAAGTAAGACATTAAAATAACCGCGAAAAAGTTGGGTGAGCTTCGGCTCAGAAAAGATTGCATGGATTAAAAAAAATAAAATAAAAATTTTATTCCCTACGCTGCTCGTACTGGTCATTAGGTTGTCGAAGTACAAGTCACATCAAAGTGTACTCGAGACTTCTGGAAATTTTTGTTGATTTTGTTTAGCGATCTCTTCAATTATCCAAAATTGGGTGTTGCCAAAATTGGTGTACGGATGTGGTTCCATACATAACCTTCCTTAATTAAAAATACCTTATTGGCTTGTCAGGACTAGCTTACCATATAATGTGCTGCATTTGTTGATCGCGTTCGTCAACCCAGATCTATAGTTGATCGCTGACTGCAGTCATTATCGAAGTTGAACCTTCTTAAGAACGAAAACATTATTTGCCCCTAAGGATGTCTTGATTTTGGTGTTTTCAACTCTGGGTCCGCCAATTGAATATTTGCTAAACGTCCAATATCAGCTGATCTCATGAATAAAGGACAGAAATGCGTAGTAATTTTCGCAAGAATATAAGCTTCTACTGCTAATGTTTTGTCATCATCGGGTCTTCTGGTTATACATAGGGATACCAATATATTATAATCAATGCCTAACTGAATTTGGTCAATATTAAGATTAGCCAATATGACCTTAAAACTTGTATGACCCCTGGTCATCCCTTGAAAATTACATTGGGTCAATTTAACTTCGGACCGTTTAACGCAGGTGTTTCTGAGTTTTGCCTGCTCTAGTAAAAAAGTCCCCAATCATTATTCAGACGTCGTGTTCTGGTAACATCGGCGAGCACATGAATATACAAATTATTGATAGGTTTATTGTGACAACAATGTTAATCACAATATTTTTAACCTTCCGAAGCTTTTAAATGGATTTGACTCTTGAAAATTTTAAATTTAACAAACTGTGTATAAAAAAATGTTGTCTGCTATACTTGCAAAAAAAACAAATTTTTTAAACAAATTTTTTAAGCGAATTTAATACTAATGAAACCTCATAATGATCCTTACCTCATCCCAATTGCTGAAATTTTACAACATTACATTGTAATTTTAATGTAGGTAAATATTCTCACTATGCCACATCATACCTAAAATATTGAGGTTAAAACTGGGAAATCAGTTCCCTATATAGAACATAAAAAAAAAACAATTTTTTTCCCAAAATCCCAGAACAATGGTGTGTAATTTAACTTTAATTAGACTGTAAAATCATGATAATTATTTCGGTTCCATGGGCTGTAATGACACCAAAATTACCAGAAAAACAAAATATATTTTATATACATAATCCTTTATCTTCCTGCCAAATCCCAAACAATGGAGAACCAGCAACAGCAGTAACACAAAATAACATTTAATTTCTATAATTTATGAGCTTTTTTTATGTGCTGTAGCTAAGATATCCCAAGAAATAATTTTATCTCTGAACTATAAAAAAATGAATGGTTCACTGGAAACCATGATAACACGATATAGTCTATATCTGTATCGAAATTAGATAACAATAATTTTCAGTCTGGTGAATTTAAATCCAAACAAAAATAGGGTGGATTTTAAAAACACTTTTTGGAGCTGAATTAAATTTTTAATTTTGATTTTTTTGATGCTCTTTAGCAAGTGTGTATGTGTATGTGTGTATGTGTGTGTGGCTGTGGCTGTGTGTGCAGTGACATTTAATATAATTTATACAACAGGGATAAGATTGTATCGCGGGATTACGAAGAAAAAATATGCTGAATGATGTTAAAAAAAATTATTTTTTTGTTGCTTCTTTATGCCGGAAGTCTTTTAAATAGATACGACTTATACATTTTTTTTTGGTAAAGGAAAAGTGAAGAATTTTTAGAAATTTTATTAAAATATTAGGTACGTGTACGAATTTATAAGTGGATTATGGTTGTCACAGCTTTTATGACTTGGCAACCATGTGGATTTTATAAATTAATGTAGTAAAAATACGACAATAAAGCTATGATATTGTATGAACAATCTTAAGAGCTTTAATATTTTTAAAGCACTTACTGAAAGCTTTAAAATAAATATAATATTTTGTCAAACTTAATACTTTAATAAATGATTTTAGCACTTGTGGCTGGAGAGCCACAAGTTAGAAGTTTTTTAAGTGGCTTCCATGCCACTTAAAAAACTTCTAAACGAGCATATTATTCTTAAAATTCCACTACAGTATCCTGGGCTTGTCGTAAACTAAAAGAAAGTTGGATCGCAGGGCTGACTACTTGCATTACCGCTTACGTTAACGGATATGCGGTTTAGGGTTGAAACGTGCAGTCGCTAAGAAAATCAGGCGCAAATTTGGCAAAACTCGTTCCTAAATTCGTATCCACCATGACATTAAAACGAGTAAGCCAAATGGCGTACCGGTTAGCTGATCCCTTTGATAAACCTTTGGGTATACCAGATTCGTTCGTAATACTCACAGTGGAGAGTTAAAACCCTTCATTGTCCATTTTCTTTTTTCTTTAAACTGTGAGTGTTGAAATTTCACTGCAGATACAACTGTTGTATTAATCGGTTCGCAAGCATTACTCCGGGATGAGTCAAACGGAACTCTGCTAGGGTGGATGCCATACTTACATAACAACTGACGAAATTTGAATGCCTTAAATTTCATCCTGTTGTATGTGAAGACAAATCCCGTCACTGCAACCATATAGAACTGGCATTTTACGAAGTATAAAGCCACTGAAGTGTCTTCTTTAATGGCCTTTCAAAAAAGCAAATTGAGAATACTGAACTAATGCGACCGATACGTAAGAGTTATTCTACTTCACTC
The DNA here is from genome assembly GCA_963556175.1 of Tipula confusa. Taxonomy (NCBI): domain Eukaryota; kingdom Metazoa; phylum Arthropoda; class Insecta; order Diptera; family Tipulidae; genus Tipula; species Tipula confusa. The sequence goes on along the minus strand of OY744475.1, from coordinate 60,802,709 downwards.
AGGGGAAAAACTCAATCAAGCGATTTGACGCCATTGGATTTCTTTCTTTGGGGTGTTCTGAACGCGAAATAAATCTCAGCTTTATGCCGAGCTCCATCGTATGATTGAATTACAACTAATAGAGAAGAATGTAATACTTTAGTGTTTGTCAGTTAAAAAAATCAAATGAGAAAGTTAGGTTGTGTCTTGACGCCCGAAGGGTTAATGAGGTGATTGTAAAGACCCCTACCCTCCGATATTTGGGGGTCTTTCGAGTCGATTGAAACACCTATTTTATTTCTAGTCTAGATTTGAAAGATTCGTTTTGCTCTTGCAATATCGGATAGGCCTCCATCAGCTTACTGTCATGCCTTCCAGGCTATGTAACGCGCCACAAAGCACGTGCCTATTGATGGACAAGGTGATTTCTCATGATCTCATGATAGAGTGTTCATTTACTTAAAAGTCCTCCTTATAACGCCCAGTACTGTTGAGGAACATTTGGTTTTGTTAAAACTAGTCGCAGAGATGTTGCAGTTGGCCAACTTAACTACTTGCTAAAAGTAGCTTCTTTCTCGACAAACAGATAAAGTGTTTCGTACATTTAATCGGGAAACACATTATGGTTGACACATTATGGTGAATGCTATGTTGCTGTGCTTTATGGCGTAAAATTATCTATAATCATGGACTACGCTAGTCTCCGCTAGATGATGTACTTGATGATACGTCGAAAGTCTCAAATTACAGGATTTCTAATTTAACATTGTGTTTCGTAAGGGTAGCCTAAATATAGTACAAACTACTTTCTCTCTCTGGTGCTTTTTCCGATTAGATCGTACATACTCCGTCAGCGTCCTGAATTCATGATAGATGGTGCGTCGATTTCGATGATCCAACTTTTTCTAGTGAAGACGCAATATTGCGTAGATTCGTGGGGTATCTGAAAGCCGAAACATCCAGTCTCAGTATAAGACTGAAAATGGTTATTTTAAGGTTTATGAAATTCAAAATCTGAACTGTAATAACTTATCAAATAAATTGTTTAAAGCATGTTTAGTAAATTTCAGCTTTTAAACCAGCTCCCCATTATATTTTCTACTGTACAAACTCAAAAGAATATGCATCGATAAACCAAATTAATTTAGCCAATCAAATCAATTCTTAAGCTACTATACTTATATAGATTTAACTGTCAACAAGCTTTTAAAAATTAGCATCTTAATAACATACGTTGACAATTTTGATATTTTCTGTTTAAAATATTATATTTAAAAAAAATGAAATAACAAGCATAAAAATTGTAGTAACAGTCAAATTGACAATAATAATAGTTATGCTAAATCGGAATTATTAAAAAGAAAAAAACTCGCGTCGTTTACATATAATAAAATTGGATTATCTAGTTTCGATTTCCAATAATTTTTTGTATTACAGGAATCCTTTGTATCACGTAATATTTTTTTTTTGTAAAGCAAGGTACGGAGCTCGAGCTAAGCTAAATTTTAACGTGGTATCCACAAACTTACAGATAAATATCGAGCTACAAAAATGTGTGGCATGTCTCATTTGTCGTGTCTTATGGTTTCAATGGTGTTTTGTTTTATTTTAGATATGTGTGCTTTCAGATTTTTTGCCTTGTTGATCTTCTTCAGTATCATGTGATAAATCGACATACTCCATTTACAAAAAAATAGTACACCTTATTTAACACGTAAAATAAATACCTATTGAAATGTCAAAATTTCGCATATACCAGATAAACCGAGGCGATAATATTGGAGACTTAATAGTAGTGCCATCTATTATGCAATCCAACAAACTGTATTTGTCATTATTTTTTACGTCGAGCTGCGTACGGCGAGCGTTCTTATGCTGTATGCCTTAAGCTGTGTACCTTAACTGACTAAACTAACTTAACTAAATTATAAGGTGTTAGTTCATGCTATGTCTAGATAGATGACACTATCACAAAAGTTACTTACTGTGCCTCAACTTAAATTTAAACTAAACCAAACAATATTATAATTTATTTATAGTTTAAAACTATTATAGTTATTTTATACTCTTGTGAACAGTCACCGAACAATTACATCAAAAATATACATTTCAACTACCACCTATGAGGCAATAGCGGAAGCTTTATCGCAATCTTAGCTAGCTATATTTTATGTCGAATTAGTACCGGCCTTAAGTAACAAGAAGTGTACAAAACCTATTAAGTTATTAAAAAAAGGTCAGCTCGCCTAATTATAATGTTTATAGGTGCATTAGATCTAGTGTATCTGTTCTGCGAAGCCAACTATATTTTGGTTGCCTTACCCTTGTTAATTTATTGGAATGTGTTTCCAATTTTGAATGGTACTTCAAAATGTATACTTTTATCGTTTTAACCTCTAGGTCCCGCCAAGCAGAATTTGTAATGCTGCGTAGTATTTTTAGTTGCGTTCGTTGTAAAATATGTATAATAAATGTAGAGCCGCATAGTTTTATTCCATATGTTCAAAAGTGGATTTCAATCACCTTGTATATTAGAACTTTGCAGTTTAGTGACAGCTTTGATCTACTTACAAACAGTCATTTTAGTGACATTTATTTTTATTTGTTTGCACTTTGATTCAATGTATAGTACCAAATTAACCTTATTCTAATTCGATGCGCATTTTATTTAGTGTAAACGTTATGTGAGTTGATTTGGAGCTTTTATGCTCCTCTTTTTATGCCAATCTTCATTTTTGTTTATACGAGAGTAACAATCTCTTTATGCAGTTTCCCGATATGTGTGTGAATACATAAAACAAATGTTTATGTGGCTACCTTTTTTAGTAGTTGGTAGATTAGATGTGTACCGCAAGCACAGCACTGATCCTAAAACTCTTTCTTGGTCTATCAATCGGTCGTTTAATCGAGTGTCATTTGCATGATGTTCAAGGAATAAAGCAGCTCAAAAAAGAGTCGGCTAAAAATTATAATCTACAAAGATTGTGTCCGAAACCCATGATAAATAATATAAATACTAATTTTTGACTTAAATAAAACATCAAATTCATTACTTGTGCTGTGTGCCTTAATCGACTAAACTAAATTATAACAAGCTAGTGCATGCTATTTCTAGATAGATGGAACTACACAAAACAAGACAAAAGTCGCTAACTGTAACTTTGTAACTTCAACTTGAAATTAAACTAAACCAAAAAGCATTATAGTTTATTTGTAGTTTAAAATTATTATAGTTACAAATTATTATAAAAGTTTGAAAAGTCGATTAAGGCACACAGCATTAATCGACTTTTCAAACAAAACTTTTCAAATTGTTCAAGCTTTCGCTATTGCTTCATAGGTGGTAACTGAAAAGTATATTTTGGATGTAACTTCGTCTTTTTTCTCAAAAAGTATAAAATAACTATAACACTTTTAACCTATGAATAAACTGTAATACTTTTTGGTTTAGTTTAGTTTCAAGTTGAGGCACAGCAAGTGACTTTTGTGATAGTTCCATCTATCTAGATTTAGCATGAACTAACTCGTTATAATTTAGTTTAGTTAGTTTAGTCGATTAAGGCACAAAGCATTAATCGACTAAACTAACTAATGCTGTGTGCCTCAGAAGACTTTTCGAACTAAAATTTTCAAAATTCAAAGCTTCCGCTATTGTCTCATAGGCGATAATTGAAAGGTAAATTAACGAGGTTTCTTTTCTAAACAGGAAATAAATTAAAATGGCAAATAAATTTAATTGTGTGTGCATATATCTGTGGCATTAAATAAAAACAGGTTATCTGCTAAAATATAAATGATGGGAAATTGCATTCAAAGTTTTTAGTTAGATTTTTTTGAAAACAATGGGTTTTAATGCATTTTTTTTTTTTTTTCAAATAATATCAATTTTAATCTAATGTACTAGTTATTTTCTAGAAATGTCTTTAACCAAAACTGTATAATAACTTAAGATACATTTTTATTCTAGAAAAACTATGATACCCTGTTGTAGTTGTCAAAATTTCGATTTAAATAAACAAGTTAAATAAATATAGCTTGTTTTTATGTTTTAATTTAAGCAGAATTAGTTTTAGTTATCTTTGCAAAACTCGTTTTTGTTTAACAAAAATTTACAAGATATGGGTGAAAATTTGAAAATTTAAACCATAAAATATTTTCCAATACACAAAAAAAATTAACTCGTTGTCTTTATCGCTCTAGTGTGATGTAGTTTCTATAATCAGTTTTACAATACTAGTTAACTTGTAACTATAATTATATTAAACTAGTTATCTCAATCAAGTTTCTTTAAAAAATTTCATAAAAACAAATTAAGAATAGTTATCGTGTTTCATTTTCATATTTCGCATCACTTTACTTACGAATGCAAAGCAATCTTCGCTGAACAATTGAAGCACTTCTGCGGTATTTTGATAAAACACAAACACTTATAGTTTATATTTATGTTATTTTATAACTTTATAATTTATTAAACACATTTTTATAAAATACTTATAACTCTTTTAATTCACAAAAAATATAACTTATATTTCAGGTATAACTGAAGCCTTTTTATACCACCAATTAATTGGACTATTCGAAGTGATAGCCAATTTTAGCTAAACCATACAGGTATTTTCGATTATAGGTTTACTATTATATTTCTACATTTTATATTGCCTCAAATGTAAACAAGAGCTGATTGTACCCTTATTCTTATAAATATAAGCTCATTTACTTCAATAATTTCCAATTCCGATTATAAAATTTACATTTTTTGTTTTAGATCATTTTAAATTTTTGTTTCGTTAGTAATTCGTTAAATATAAAAAACTGTAATTAAAAAATGTAAACATTTCGTTCAACTACTACTATTGCCATCTACCATTTCTCTTCGGAATAATAACATGTTGGCACATGATATCGACCCGATTTCCTTTTATAGTAATATAAGTTATTTGACATAAAATGACAAAAAAAAAACGAAAATAAATCTTCGTTAAATTTTAGCTGTCACTTACGAAAAATAGACGAGCGAAAATTATCGCACAAAAATTAGGAAAAATAACAAACATGAAATAGAAAATATGGAAAATACTTTTTTTTATTAAAAATTTAACAAAGATAAAATTTGCGTATTTGGTTAATATTAAATAATTTTGGTGGTGTTTATGCCTAAAATAAAATTGGTTGCATAAAAAAGTTAAAGTGAGGTTAGAATTCCACTGTATACTACGCAATAGAAAATATTTTAATTTTGTGTACTTCATTTTTATAAAATAAACTAAAAATAAAAAGTGTATACATTTATTTCATGTACAACATAAGTACTATATAGAATAGATATATAAGATTATTTTAATTAATTTACATATGAAAAATTACAATAAATAGATTGCAGAAGAACACAAAAAACGGGAAATGTAAAATAAAAAAAAAATAAGAAATATAGTCAAAATGGAATAAGAAATTTCGTTTAATTTCTTATTTTTGTTATTTCTAGTGTAGTTCCGCCTTAAGTACTTATTTATTATTAATCCAGAAAATTGAATGTTTAATTCATCATTAATATTTTCAAACGCCGTCAAGATTTGTATTGAATTATTTAGGGTTGTTTATTGTTGTTACGTCACAAGAATCATCCCCCCAATTTTCAACAATTTCTTTTTCAATTTCCATTAGCTCGTCCTTAGTTAAATCTTCCATGGCGGAATCAATAACTTTTAAGTTATCTTCATCTTCTATTTCTAAATTAAGATGTTGGGCTATTTCAATGATTCCACTGTTGACTTCGCCCAATGTTACTTCTGTTGATGATGAATCTTCCACATAACGTTTTAAAGAATATCGCTTAACGCCGTTCATGCAACTTTCTGACACTTTTCCAATGTTTTTTATTGCGCTATGAACATTATAATTTTTCCAGATTTGTGATAAATTTAAACTTTTATCGTTGTCCATCGCGCTGCAACAGCATTTGACAATGTTTTCCTAATAGATAATATGCATTGAAAGTGGAAATAACTCCTGGATCTATCGGTTTAAAAATTGGGGTTGTATTTGGAGGCGAATAAACCACATTTACGTTTTGGTCTAACTCTGTAATACCAGGTGGATGGCTTGGCGCATTGTTCAAAAGTAAAAGCATTTTGAACGGAACACTTTTATGATCACAGTATGATTTTACTTATGGTATGAAGAATGTTCGAAACTATTTTTGGAAAATTATTCTGCTCATCCACGCTTTAATATTTAAATAATAGTGCAATCGAAGCTTATTTACACTTTTCAACGCTCGAAGATTCTTCGAATGGTGAATCAATAAGGGTTTTTCAACTTATAACCCACCACATTATCACCCAATAAAAGAGAGACGCGTTCCTTTGAAATCTTGAAACCTTGCATAGAATTAGTTCTAGTACTTACGTAGCTTTGTAGGGGCATTCGTTTCCAATAAAGAATGGTTTCATCCGCATTTGATTATTTCGTCTTAATGTTAAACAAAAACTTTTGCAGCTTTGACATCAGCACTAACTACTTCCCACTTATTTTAACATTATGGTATTCAGATCTTCGTTTAAAATTCTGGAACCATCCGTTACTTGCCAAAAATATATTTTCAGCATGTTCACTATTACATTTCTTTAAGTCATTAAAGAGGATAAGCGCTTTCGTTTTAATTACAGCTAAACTTAGCGGTATTCTTTTTTGAATAAGGTCATCTATCCAAAAGATCAATAATTTTTCTATTTCATTGGTGGGGCCCTTTTCTTTTCTCACAAATTATTTTTGCATTTATAGATGTGCCTTCTTTGGCTGGTAATTTAATTTCATTCTTCTGTAATAATATTGTTCAAAACCACAAATCTACCTCCTCAGTATATCAAAAACATTAAATTAAGTCGTTGGTCGGAACTACAACTGGCTGTCCCCAAAATGTCGCTACCCAAAGCGTATATAGATGTTTTAATCGGTGTTGATTATTATTTTGGACTATTGGAACCCGGGGATATCAAAATCAGTAAAAGGGATCTAAATCTACAAAACTCAGTATTAGGCTGAATTGTCCTAGAACTTATGAAGATAGAAATTTAGTTTTAATGGTTGCAACAAGTGAAAACATTAATTTGGAGCAAACATATTGCGTAGATTCTGGGAGATAGAATCTATTTCAAGACCTATTCTTATCACTAGATGATTCATTTTGCGAGGAACACTTCATATCGTTAAACGTTGCCATTCACTGATTAAGAGCTATGCGAAACGCCGGTTTACTCAAGAACTTGATTTTCGCAAACTTAGTCAGGAGTTTATGAGTATCAAAATCTGCATCATAAGGAGAAAATTCAACCAGCCGAAGATAATGAGTCACTTAATACCTCATCACTGGATTTTAAAGCAGTCTAGTGCGACCCACCAAGTTGAGATTTGTCGTTGATGGGGGTCCGAAGACAACAACAAGAATATCACTTAACACGATTGCTTGGCTGTGGGTCCAACTGTTCAAAGTTCACTGCACGCTATATTCATGAGGTTTAGCGACTCTTCAAGACTATCTTTTAAGTTCTTTAAACAATAGTATGGCCTAGTCATTCATCCGAACCAATTCGCCACTTCCGTTTGACCACCGTTACTTATGTATGGATTAGCATCCTCATCATTTTTAGCGACCAGAGTAATAAAAAAAATTGCCAATGATAATGAAAGTGTACACACTTTATGTTGTTGACCTGATGTCTGGAGCTGATACTCAAGCTAAAGTTATGCAATTAAAATAAAGTATTAGGGGCCTGTTATTAAAACATGGGGTTATCTTCCGACATGGATGTCCAACTCAAAAGTTTAACCTTAGTTTGGGTAAAAGCAGCATAAAACCCATAAATGACAGCAATCATACTGACGTACAACAAGTCAAGATACTGGGCGTCAATTGGAACCGCTGGAAACAAATCACCTTACCTTCACATCAAAATTGGAAAAGTAATGATGTTTTCACAAAACGTATCGTATTATCTGAAGCCAGCCGTTTATTCGACCCCTCGGATGGTTGGCCTCTTTATTATAATCAACAAAATATTTATACAAAAACTATGGGCTATCAGTTTAGAAAGGGAATAACAACTTCCTATCGACGCTTCAAATCAATGGAATGTACACGTATTTAAAGTTCATAAATTCATCTATCCACAATAAAATATTTACTATCAGTATTTTTTTACTGTGAAATCAGAAGGAGAAAAAATATTAAATTACTTTAGAGTGACAAAGACAATCGTTTTTGTTTTTTTTTTTGTTACAATAAAACAAAACAACGATTGTCTTTGTCACTCCAAAGTAATTTAGTATTTTTTTCTCCTTCTGGTTTCAGAGTAAATACTGACAGTAAATGATTTATTGTGGAAAGCTGGTATTATACACGAAGCGAGTAATTTTGGTTAAAAAAATTAAAATTAAGCTTTGAACATAAAATTTAAGATAAAACTTTGTTGATTTGAAAGCATTTAACTTTGACTTATCAAAATAGATAAGCTTACTTCTTTAAAAAGCTAAGCTCGTTAAGCTTGTTTCCTATATAATTTTTTTCCCGTTTATAGTGAGCTTTTATTCAAGGTGTTTGCCATGTTTTAGGAGCTTTCTAATATTGTTGTTTGAAACTAAAAGCTTTAATGTTGTATCTTTAAATTAATGTACCAAAAGTTAGTCGATTCAAAATTGTTTCAGGTCCACATTCCTATGGATCAAGTAATATTGCACGAGAAAACGCTATACAAGGTTCACCTGTATTTCTTTTTCATATGTACATACATATTTAAATTCAAAAAGAGTTATGTACGAGCTATGTGCGGTTATATCGTTGTCGTAAACGTTATGTCAATTTATGTTGATTAATCATGTTTTATCTACTGTCTTATTCTAAATAAATCGATATGCTAATATTTAAAGTTTATAGTATACATATAGCTATAGAAAAAACAAGGAGCTTATATTAAAATTTAAAAGTTTTGCTAATTTAAATTTAGATGCGAATTAAAATTTTATCTGTTTTCATCTTAAGCTTAAAGTTTAACTTTTATTTTTAACTTAACAAATATTTAAGATTATTATTTACTTTAACTGCAAAGTTTAATAAAATTATCTAAAAAAAAAAAAGTTTGATTACAATTTGTATATATACAGATATATTATACACAGGGTGGTGTGTTTGGTGCTGTGAGTAAATTATTATTTTTTTTTGTTTTTCTTAAAAGTTCTTCTAAGGTCAATAGGGCATTTCCATAAATTATTCGATTTGAATACAAAACAATTTTATTCTTTATTTCAAATATGTTAAAGGGAAATGGAAAATTCATTGTTTATGTGGATACGTGTGTGTGTGTATGTGTAATAATATATAGAAGAAAATTAAATTTTATATTTTTTTACAATAAATAATCGATTTTGTATACTGTATTGATGTAATTCTTATTGCGCTCTGTTAACAACAACAACAACAACTACTTTGCATAAATTATCTTCAGTAAGTCGAGATAAACATCATAAGTTATTACTTTGTTGTTGATGTTAAAATTTATGAAAATTGTTATGTAAATTAATATTGCTAAGTTGTTTTGTTTATAAAATTGAGTAGGGCAAAAATGTATCTTTTGCCCTACCAACATCATTTCCACTCGTTTACTAGGGTATAATAACTAAGGGTGGTTGGCGCTGTGATCTTGGTCTAAATATGAAATATTTCTAAATACTTAATTATTTTTTTGGAGGGGTTTTGATAACCAATATATCTAGTTATTGTTGAAAATAAGCTGTCACTAGTACAGACGGGATTATTAGAAGTGAAACTTTAAAATGGCTATGGTTAAGATTAGAACGCATTAAAGTTTAACTTTTTATTTTACTACAAGCTTTAACTGTTTAACATAATATTCGTTTTATAAACGGTTCTTTTCTCAAAGATCGCAGTACCCAACACAATAATTTTGTGCCTAGTTGGACTGAAGATACAAGATTTTGTGTTTCCTGTTATGTTTCACTTTTATCGAAAAATAAATTTTATCACGAGATTAAAAAAATTCAAGAACACCTGATGTATGTCACGAGATGTTTCGTAATGCATAGAAAAAATCATCCTCAGCGAAAAAACATGATCAAATTGTCAGGTTCTGACAATTTTCTTCACTGCATATAAGAATGATTCTCGTCAATATTATATAAGACAGTAATTTGTACGCCAGTCAAAGGATTGCCTGGCAATGCTTGCCACAATGCTGCAATAGTTTTCGCATTTTGATCGATTTCCTTTTATAAAGATAAGGCATAAAGCAGTCACTTCGCTTTGCCAAACTAAACGATTAAAGTCGAAAAATTGTGCTACAAAGTATCCCCTGCCAATATTAAGAACTCGAAATTAATGCAATCGACCCCATGGGAAAGGTTTCTTTTTAGTATATGCCTGGCTAGTGTGAATTCCTCGTAGGATAGTTCCTCTATGCACATTTCCGTATTCTTGTATTTGGAAACTTTTATCTACAGTATTTTACGAATGTCCATCATTAAATAAATCCGTGAAATGCTCCTTTCAAGTGTCAAAAACTTATAACGAAGGCGGATGTTGTGTCATTATTTATTTTATTTATTCAGAATTATCATTTTCGATCCGATAAGGAATCATAATAATTTTGTTAATTTGATTGTGTAGCGTTGGTCGCTCAAGCCAGTCAATTTTAGAATTTTTTGTAAAAATAAGTATAGTGCTGAAATATACCAACAAATGGCAGCTCGAATCAACAACATGAATCATTAGAAAATTATTTTACGTCAATGTGAGAAATAAAAGCTCTGAGCGAAGTAGAAGACCAAATAAATGTTTACTGTACGGGGCTACAACAACTGATGGGCTTAAGCAGAAACTTAAGTTGTACGGTCAATTTAAAATGGACAGTTTAATTATGACGTTTTAGACTCGATTGTTGGTACAGGAAGTGATCTGACCTTATTAGTTGATGATGGTCACATGGAAATAAGATGATCAACGGTATAGAGGCTGGAAAAAGAATAAAATTTTTGGAGTTTGTAGTTGCAGAATATGGACATTAGCATAGGTAAGAAGAACCTTACCAATGCAGTTATCGAAGATGAATATCGTTGCAGTGGAAGCTATTACTCGCGTCTTATCCTAATTTTATTTTATTTTATTTTATTTTATTACAATCTAATCTCCTGGAGTAATGAGCAATTTATTTCTGACTTATTTTACTAATGTAAATGTATCTGTTTTTTATGCCTCATCGTTATTGTGGATTTAAATCAGCAAGCCGCTGTTTGTCCTAACAATTAAATCAGCTCAAAGAGTTCGGTTTTTTTCCGTCTGCGTACAATATTGGTGTTGGAATTGGTTAAGAGCTGAATTGCCTCGATATTCACACATTGCTGGAGTCTTTATTCGAGTCTCCTTACATTTTTTTTGGGTTTTAATTGAAACGAGATCCACTTTTAAGTTTTTATGATAGATAGAGAAGTATAGTGAAAGAGAAAAGAGTGTGTCAATGCATCTTTCTATATTTTAGTTTTTGTTCTTCATTTTTCATTTTGACGAGTACCTTCCATTTAAATTTTAGCATCCAGAGTCATGCCTAGATACTTAGCTGTGTTTGCATACGGTATTATAAATCTCGATTTTATCTCGATTTATTGAAACCGGTATATCTCCAACTCGTTTGTTGGTAAAGTTTATGTGAACTGATTTAGTTTTATTTAGCTTAATCCGCCATATTTTAGTCCATTTATGTACTTCAGAGATAACTGATTGTAATTTTTGTGTAGATTCTTTGTTGCTTTTTCCAATCGCTAAGATCGCAGTATCATTAGCAAAAGTCACCTCTGTACTCTAATTCAGGTAGAACAGTCGTGTTTAGGAAATATAAAATCGGCCCTAATACGCTTCCCTGCAGTACACCTGCTTTTATTTCTTTCAATTCGGAATAAGTTTCATTCAATTTAAATTTTAAATATGATTCCAGTATTTTAGCGAATTCCATTGGTAAGAGGTTTCCTAACTTATGGTTAAGTCCTTAATGCCAAACTTTGTCAAAAGCTTGCACAACGTCTAAAAATTTCGTGGAGCAAACTTTTTTCTCTTCGCGTGCTGCAATTAACCTTGCAATTTTCCACAAACTAGATACACATTTACTCTAAATGCTGCATTTATAAGATTAATTAGTGAGCTTAACTTTGGAGCCTTCCTTATTAGTTCTTTTAATATTTCGGCAGTGATAAGATCCTAACCATGAGCTTTTTCGAATTCATATTGAATTTTATCTCGCATGCATCACTTCTTTTGGTGAAAATTTCTTCACTTTCTTTTTCAGATTCCACCGTTATTATTTAAGATTCTAAAGCTTGATCATCATGTGGTCGGAATATTTTTTCGACGTGTTTCGCATAACTTTGAACTTTATCTTCATTATTTCGAGCCCATGTCTTGTTTTTTAATGGAACCTTTAGGTTAATTTATTCTTCTAAGGACTGCTTAAAGTATTCCTAACAAGTGTGTTTATTTATTAGGCTTGTATTTCTTTCTTTGTGAATAATTGTATGACTTGATGTCAAAGTAATGAAAAATGGTTCGGGTTTAGGTCTAAACTTTCGTCTACTATATTTTTGATTATATAGAAGACAAGTTAACTTCTGACTCCTTTAGAATGGATATGAAATATCGTTTTCTTTTGTACTCAGTGGAGAAGTATCATTTTTCCCTAGCATATCTTGGGATTGGTTGAAATAATTAGAGAAAAGCAATGATTGGGGTCCCACAAAATCCGTGAGCCCGATCTCCGAAGGAATAGATTTTCTGAGTATCAGATGTACCACCCGGAGTAATTTTTTCCTTATTTGTTTCACTCATTGCGGTTTAATAGTGTATTGATTGCAGTCGCCTCTAGTATTTAGCCCATGAATATTCCATCGTTGCCCGGATGTAACCAATTGAAGGTATATATTAGACAAATTTAGTGGTTTCTACGTAGTTACAAAGTTGGGATATAATCCCAAAGTTGGGTATAGTCATGACTATAGACAATCAACCGCTACACTATTGAGTCACATCCAACACCCATTCGAAAGGATTTCCTTAAAGAGAAAAAAATATTATTCTTGGTCCAAATCAAGTAACAGTTGATTATTACCCACTGATGAATTTATTTCGTGCTATTAAATTGGGGAAATACGGAGAAATTTAAAAGTTGGAAACCAACAGTAAGAAAATGAAATTCGCTTGATGATACCACTATAAGCCAAAAAAACGAAGGAAACTAACATTACGTTAAACATTTTATAGAAACGACAAGAAATGAAATTCTAAAGATTCAAGAAGAAAACCATCATACACTCGCTGAACGAGTTGAAGACGAAAGAAAGCATCAAAATACGCCATTAAAGATGTTGTCGCTATCAAGCGTACCTCGTTAGGATGTGAACTCAAACTAATGCTAAAATTCAAACGAATGCTAAAATTCTTGAGTTCGTATAAGATAAATTAAATTGATAGAAACGACCACTTTACAGAAATGAAGCTTGGGAAATACGTGGGCCCTATTGGTACGAGTATTAGTACAGGTTTGGTGAAAAATAGAGAACTACTTACCCTGATAATGACGTCACAGATTAAGATGACGATTCAGAAAAAGATGGGCTGCCCAAACGGAAAAGGGTGAACCGTTAGAATAATAGATATAAATACTTACCACGTAAAACCTAAAGAACCTCATAAAATTCAAAGAAGTTTACAACGCAAAACTTCAGAGATTAGAGATTGTTCCTGTACGAAGTTTTTATATCCTTTGAATGTAATGCAATTGTAAAGACGAAATCGTTTTCCTTCCATTTAAAAAAAAAGCATTATTGATTCTTTCCATAGAAATGAAGTCCCGCGTAGACGATAGAACCTGTTGATATTTTTTGTGTCTGTTGACAGACCAGAAAAAGATTGACAAAATCTTCAGCATCCACATCAAAATGTGGCCACCATTCTAACCGTTATAGTGTGTTTGTCATGAATTGACTTTAATACTGACCGACGTAATGAAACTGGAACCATCACCCGATGAATTTAATACAAACAATTTGACGATACTCGTTTATTCACGACGCACGAAATAGGGAACTAAATCTTCTTTGTAATTTACCTACCAGCCTTTTTTCACATTTTTATAAATCTGATAAAATTCGGAACATAATCGTGTTGTCACGATTTGTAATGCTTACGCACGATATAGAGGTCAAGTGGTATTTCCTCAAAAAATTTAAGTAATTAATCCTGAATCGCTTGATATCGGATTCCCATAGACGTACCTTTCGTTTACGGCAATTACTGAATAACCTTTTTAACCCATACAAACAATTATGAAATTTTTTTAAAGCCAATGCTCATCAATGCTTTTCGAAGTAACTGCAAATAAACCACTGATGACAATGTACTTGATGCGAAAAATACTGGCTTTTCAATACCATTTATATAACGAGATCGAATGTAACTCCCCGTCCCGATAGTACTTTCGAGTATCCGCACTCTAAGCAAGCTGCCTTATATTTTTTTATATATTTTCTCATCCTTGGAAACTAAAAATTCCTCTGGATCATCATTAATGTCTTCCCAACTACACAATGTCCCATATTAACCTGATTAGCTTAGCGATTCTTGAATTGACCATTCTAGGAATGACCTATTTACGTCCTTCATTAATCTTACAGAAAAAATGTCCTTTATCCACCAAATAATCTTGGTGTATTTATCGTTCTTCTGTACTCTGAGGTGGTCATTTTAACGTAACAATTATTTCCCTAAGATCATCGTTTAATTGCTGCATACAAACAAGCCAATCGTGTTCCCTATTCGTAATTTGATAAATATCTAGACTGGCCAGATCTGCCAGTTCGTCCGCACCGTTTGTAGTCCGACTCAGTGAATCCATATGCTTCATTTGTACTCCTAAATCGATATTCCATGACAAAATCGTAATCTGCTAATTTTAGCTAATTTTAATCTTGCATTTCATAGGCGATTTCCTAATTCAGTTTTTGCGTCCAGCCTTATAAATGGTACCGCTTTGAAAGTTAATTATATTAACGGTTTTGCAATAATATTAGTTTGCTGCCCTTCGTCGGTGACAAATTTACAACCAATCTGTTTTGGGTCTAATTCCAAATCCTGACACTTCAGGCCTACAAATTCTGCTCTTGCTTGCAGAAATGGCATGTTTTCAGGTTAAGCGTCAGACCATGGCTTTTTATTATATCTAAAAATCGCTCTAATTTTCGATCTCATTCTCAGCGATCGTCTTATATTTGGGAATATTATATCATCTAGTTATACCACTATTTCCCCATTAATCTCTTCAACTATTCTACTCATCATTTTATGGAGAACAGATGGGGCATTGGCCGACCCATCCTGAGAAACTTATAATGTCCATCAAGAGTAAGAAAAGTTATGGATATTGAATCTGAACTTATCGGTACCTTTAGTAAAATTCTAATGATTTCCACATTTCTTGTCTTTCTCGCAGTGGAATGTCTCCAAATAAATTCGGAAAATCTTCTACTAAAAAATTCACAAATTTTTTTATTTTAGTGTTCCACCAACTATTCCAGCCCAAGCATTTACACTTCAACTATATTGGTGGTCAATGGAACGTATCCATAATGTGGATTTAAATTATTTCTTTAATGTAAATTATACCTATTCACATTACTGTCAATCTTGAACATTATCTCGTCTGTTTAAAAGAACACAGTGATTTTAGACACAGTGAATTGGATTTTCCATCAATTTGTTTCCTTGCAGCAATAATATGTGGTACGCATGGAATTTATTTTCTCTCAAAACAAAAGACACGGTCGTTTGAGATATACCTCTATATCGTGCAATATTTCATGTTAATGTAGTTAGCACATCTACAACAATTTCCTCAGGAAAATCACTCTTTTTTTGTTATGCCTCCGTGCGAAGTTTATCTGCTAAAAGTTTAAATACCACCTCTTCCAAAGTCTTGACGATCTAGTTGTCGTGTAGCATATATATATATATATATCTAATCGCCATCAGTTCACATGTTTGTCGACACTCACCGTAGATCATCATAATTTTGAATGATTCTTAGTTATTGTACAACATGTCGAAAAAACCTTTTTCACAGAAAATTGTAATCTTATCACAATTAAACCTCAAAACTAATAAACGCAATTATTTTTTTTTTATTATCATAGTAATAAAATAAACAATTGCATAATAAATCAAAGAACTATTGATATTATCTATTTTTCTTTGTTGTTACAATGTAACAATGTAGAACTTTACAAAAATTTGTTTACTTTATAGTGACTATCAGTTTTTGCTCATATCTCTAAAATAATACACTTTAAAAAAATTTTGTTTGAGCAAAAAGTATTTACTTTTAATTGCTTAATATAAAAACTTTCAAAAGGATAGTCTAATTTAAAAAAATTAACTTTGGCTCTATATCTCACTAGTATACTAATTACACAGTTTATGGTGAAGCTTCTTCATGTCGTCATATAAAGGCCATAAGTCAATAACTCGACTAAATAATTTTTTACATTTATTTTACTAATCTGATTATACGTTACAACTCTACAAAAACAATATTGATTAACGACTAAAATGAAAAAACACTTGTAAATCGTTTTTCGCGAAGCCATAAATATTTTCAAAAACTTAACCCTTGTAGTTATGTAAAATAATTGAAAAATGAGTAAACCACTTTAACCACATTGCAATTATGTATTTAACTATTTTATTTTCAATTTTTTACTTGCAGAGGTATATCACCGAGTCCAGCACACAATCCAAGTATTCCCGCCCAAAAACCAATCGATACAACAATTCGATCGCGACGCCTAATGAAAGAATACAAGGAGATACAAAAAATTCAATACTCTAGACCCGATCCAATTTTTACCGTCGAACTAGTTAACGATAATTTGTATGAATGGCATGCCCGATTACATCATGTCGATCCCGATTCACCGCTAGCCGAAGACATGGCCGAAATGAATGTTGAGTCGATACTACTGCATTTAATGTTTCCCGAAAATTTTCCATTTGCACCACCATTTATGCGAGTGGTTGAGCCGCGCATCGAAAAAGGTTTTGTTATGGAGGGCGGTGCAATATGTATGGAATTGTTAACGCCCCGCGGATGGGCTAGTGCGTATACCGTGGAAGCGGTACTTATGCAATTTGCCGCCAGTCTAGTTAAGGGACAAGGACGAATCGCCAAAAAACCAAAGAATGCAAAAGAATTTAGCAAGTAAGTGACAAGAAAATCTACTTTCTACAGTCACCCGAAATAATTTTTTATTATTTAATTTTTCAGACGTACCGCCGAAGAAGCTTTTCGATCTCTGGTGAAAACACACGAAAAATACGGATGGGTAACACCCGCACTATCGGACGGCTAATCCTATTATTTAAGTCGAGCTAAGTCATGTAGTGAAAAATCGTACGATGCATACAAATAAACACCATAGTATTTAATATAGTAAAACCAACAACAACAAATTATTAATTTATCTTAATTAATTAATAATTTAATTTATTTTTTATGTAAGTATATTAAACTGAAAAAGGGACTTTTGTAGATTTTACAATTAATAAATTATCTTGTACGTATGCGGCCGTGTAAATTGTCAAACCTATAAAGAATATAAAATCTAAATCCGTTGCCTGATATATATATATATATATATATATATATATATATATATATATATATATATATATATATATATATATATATATATATATATATATATATATATATATATATATATATATATATATATATATATATATATATATATGTATTCCTGGAAATTTATACAAGGGACGTTTTAATTACAATTTAAGGTTTTTCCGATTTTTGTTGTAAGGATCTTAACGAGAGGATTATGTCAGATAGGGACTAAAATATTTCAAAGAACCAATATATGTATATGGCTACCTTTTTCGATTTTATGGTACATAACCGATGTGCTTTTTATTTGGGTACGAAATAAAATGCTGACTGATGAATTTAACTAGAGGGTGGCAATTTACAAAATGTATAATTTTTTTCGTATATAGAAAATATGAAAACTTTAGTTATTTTTGAAACCGATGTTGCTCAATATTGATAGATATAAGAAGCTTTTATTTATGCGTAAGATTTTAAAACATTTATAATGCTATTTCGTTATCTCATAAATTTTAAATTTCACTTGCAAAATATTAATATTACTTTGCGTGGAATATTAAATTTTGGGCTCTTTTTGAGCTACCATTCCCAAATATATCAGTTTTAGTATATAATAATAATAATAAAAGGTTGTTTATAGACGATTGTTTACCCATTCTGTAGTCCAGTGGCTCCTTCAAAAAAATTAAGTGAATTCCGTTCGTTATAGACCTGTTCAAATTTTAGTTCAGCCATTTCCATTTTTTTCGTCTACAAATTCGCTTGGCGGTTCTCCTTTGTTGTTGCGGGCGATTGTAAAACAGATTCACACGTCTCAATAGATTATATTCTGCTACTCGACACTCTTCGTAGAACCAATCATTTTCGGGTTTAATTTTCGCTATACATAGAAACGTCAGGGTGGCTTTAACAATTGAAGTTTTTAATACCTCTCATAGACAACATCAGGACAGTGGTTAGTTTCGACAAGATAGCAAAACAACAATAATTGGTTCGAATAGTAACCGATATGAAGTCTGACAAAATGTCAAGTGCGCTAGCCTGTTTTCAACATAAGATTAGCAAAAACAGTCCAAGAATATCGAGAGAAAAAGGCATTCATGGGGAAAGGATTTAAAAAAAATCTGAGATTTTGAATCGGATACAATCTCTGCTGTGGTAAAATTAAGTCCGAAGAAGTGCAAACAATTCTGAACGGAAGTAATATATTTAGGCATTACAGTAACAACAAATGGAATTATTGCTGAGGAAGAAAAGATTGCAGCAGTAAAGGAATGGCCAAGACCCAAAAACTTATCCAGATAACGGAAATTTCTGGTAGATTGAAAACATTGAAAAAGTCTACTTGGTCTGACAAAAAACAACAACATTCTTGGCCTATCCTATGCCCAACGTCAAATTTACTGTGGACATTGACGCAAACTGATGGTAAAGGAGATGTTCTATCTCAATAACAAGCGGTCAAGAAAGAGTAATTTCGTAAAGCATTTGTATAAACACCTTTATGGCTAAAAACTCCATTTACGAACGAAGAACTTAGTATTACTGTGGCTACTTTAGTCTAAAAATTTAGAGCGACAAGTAGCACGTTGGATCCTACGTCTCCAAAACTATGACGAGCATCAAAACAAAACTGCACATAGATATGACTATGCGATATCAAGGCGGCCATTTTCAGTCGATTGCCAACATGTGGACAAGTGAAAAAAAACCATCATCGATATCCGGCTCTTGCAGTGTTACCTAATGAAGAATCAACCATAATAAAGAGAAAGAGGTCAGTACAAATGGAGTGAGAATGCAGACAAATCTCCTAATGTAAAACCCTATTGGGCACAATGAGAAAGCCTACACATGGTGGTCAGAAGCTTAAAACGGGTTTGGAAAAGCACGGACGGAAAATCTAACAATCGCTGGTAGTGGTACCAAGTAGTCGAATTGGTAATAAGTAGAGGTCACCTAGGTATCAACAAGACCCTAAGAAAAATACGACAACGGTTCTACTGGTCAGTGTATATACAGTTGGTGGTAGAATGTGTCCACTGTGCGGCAGTAAATGAAGTCTGTACACCGTTCAAAACATTCAAAAGAGTAGCGTTGGATGTTGGACGGCCGTTTCAAACTTCTAAGTGGGGCAGTAAATATGTAGTTATAGACTAAGAAACTTTGAGCCGGTTGTCTTCCAGAAAATATGTTAGATTACCAGAATAAATAAAACACGAACGACATACCTTTGCATCTGTAGCGACCATCGCTACACACACAATTAAAATTATTCAGATATTTCGTGCAATTTTCATATAATTCGCTAACGCTACATGTACACTGTACATAAATATATATAGAGCGTAAAGTAGCTATTACACATAGCACTCGGTCGCCATGGCTTGATGAGATGACAAATAATTTTTAACAAAATTATTTACGATTCCTCATCAGATCGAAACTGAGCTTTGCTTTGCACAACATCCAAATTCTGAATAATTAAAAATAATGACGTCAACCGCCGTCGTTATACATCCGCGATAGGATGGTGGAAAGGTTCAAAAGTCATGTAAAAGAAGCAACGCAACTGAGTTAATGTCCACCGATAACAATCCAGAGCATTTTTGAAGAGAATCTACCAGATTACCAGGAGATTTAAAATTTGCAGCTTTATGTGGCCAGAATTACGTAGGTAATGCAACTATACCCAAACCTTGTCAGCAATAGTATTATAGAAACCAACCACCGTCCTTATATGATATTAAAGTTCTATAGAATAAATTAAGACGTGTAAAAATTAAACAAAAAAGTGGTCGGTTTGATTGGAAGTTTCTACTTGAATCTCGAATAAATGTCTAAACTGCATAGACTATATGGAGAAACGCAAATTGGTAGAAATATCACCACAGTTCCAACACATATTCGATTCTTTCTTGATAGAGGCACATTGGACTACCATCAAATAAATGTGAAAAATCAGTCATCAGAAAACATCAGATGCATTTATCGTGAAAATCAATTAGTGACCTATTTTTACAAAAAAGAGAACCACTTCATAAAAATAAAAAAAAACATGCGCTGAACGGTACTCACATAACTCAAAAAATACAACCAAATGAGCATATTGATAATTGGATCATCGACCAATAAATGCTGATCTCCTCAATTTTAACTAGTAAAGCTTATTCCTGATATTACTTTACTTCATGACTAACAAAAGAAAAAGAATGTTTTAGTTTCAAAGAAAATAAGGAGCTGAATTATCAGACACGATATCAAAGTGTCTAGCACATTTTAACATGTCTAACCAAAATTTAAACCATAAAAGGAAATGTTGTTTGGTTTCCTGCAACACATTCATAATAAAACCAAAACTATGTCATATCTAAATAGGTGTCGTTCTGCCGGAGGTAACTGCAAGATAAAATGATATAAACCACTCCGCAATATCATTTATCTTCTCCATTTTTTTTAGGTTAATCTGAATCTAATTGCCAACGTCAAAAGTTAAAGTTAGGAATATTTTAAAAATATTAACCTTACTTAGATCGTTCTTCTTCTGGTTTCCATCCAAATTGTTATTCTTGTAAAACCCAATAATTAGTCCAAAATTAGCCGATATAGTAGCAGTTTGCTGTGAATTGTAGGCTCACAGTCTCTATATATGAGCCAATACATTTTTCTGATTTGTTTTGTTAAATTTTTCTTTTTCTTTCTGCACTTGAGTAGCATTGGTCATCCTTTGGAGTTTACTCGTTGCATCGGAAACATTTTTTCCTATAGGCCATAATTGTACTATCATCTATAAAGGTAGCTACAGTCCCTTTATTTGTGGTTAGGGTGTCCCTTGTTTATACTAAAAATACAAGATACACAGAAGTCATACAGGCAGAAATTATCTTTAGTTTAGACTGTTCACTGCCATATTTAGAACGCTTTTGACTAAATCCAAATTGATGTGGAGGAATTAGATTTCTCTACTCAATTATTGGTTTAAATCTCTTTAGCCGTAATTTTATAGGCCTTTATGAATTTTAAAACCGTTCCAAACTTCCAAGAGTAGGTAGAAATATGTGCCGGCCCGGTAGTCATGGACTATTTAGGCGGGTCGCCAGGAGGTCTATTATGAAATCTTCGACGCGTGTTTTTTTCGACAACGTCGACCTATTTGACAACGTCGAATATATATATTATGAAATTTAACACCGAACAACACCGAAAATATAAATGCTAAATAAATTCGATGACGCCATTTTGTTTTATTATTAAATAAATTATATACTAATTAAAATTTATTTAATTTATTTTGTTTAATATTAGAATATACTAATTGAACAAAAAAATATTGTATAAAATATAAACCACACATTTTTATTTTTATTCGTCACCTTAATAGCTTTCGTCTTTATCTAAAAAATACGCGTCGTGTGTTTCATAATAGCAAATTTTCGACAACGTCGAAAAAAATACGCGCGCCCAAAATTTCATAAAACGACAGCATAGGTGCAGTTAACAATTTGATTAGCGCGTCAAAAATTATGACATTTTTGACGCGTGTATTTTTTTCTACGTTGTCGAAAATTTGGTATGATGAAATTGTCGACGCGTGTATTTTTTTCTACGTTGTCGAAAATTTGGTATGATGAAATTGTCGACGAGCGTATTTTTTTCGACAATGTCGAAAATTTCCTATTATGAAACAAACGACACGTTATTTTATAAATAAAAGCAACAATTTTACGATAGCTATTGAGTTGACGAATAAAAAGAAAAATGTGTGGTTTATATTTTATACAATATTTTTTCTTTAATTAGTATATTCTTTAGCTTAGTTAAATAATTTATTTACTAATAAAACAAAAAAACCTCGTCGAATTTATTTATCATTTATATTTTCGATGTTTTCGAAATGTTCATAATAGATATTTTCGACGGTGTCGAAAAAAAAACGCGCATCGATAATTTCATAATAGAGCAACTTCTTTACTGATGGAAATTAATATGGTTTAAGTTGAAATTTCAAGTCGGTCGTCTTCTAGAAAATGTGTCAAATGCTCAGAATAATTATGTCAAAACAACACCTTTTCATCCACGATCAGATGGAATGTACGAAAGGTTTAGCGGGACGTTGAAGAAGTATCTACTCAATGGTCATGGAAAAGAATCAACGTATACCTATATCAGCCAAGAGCATTTTTGGAGACAATCTTCGCTTACCAAGAGATCTACAATTTGGGCCTACTCCAACAGCAGATCAAACGAAAGAAGAGCTAAAAAAGATACACTGCCAACAACAGGATGAACGATGTAGTTTATCGGATTCAAAGAGATTTACGAGGTAAAGTTGTGCACCTAAAGCGATTGATGAAGCTCTATTGATGAAGTTAGTTGGATCTGGGTCGAGACAAACAATCTTACGATGGAAGTATTACAATTTCTCTGGGAGGTAGCGGGTTTGGTTACACTTACAGACATCTTTGTAATACTACCTAACATAAGTAAAAATTGAGCAAACATTGTTTTAAGATTACCAGTTGAACATAAGCTTGTGCCTTATTAGTTCCAGAGGTTTAATTATTTAAAATACAGGGAATTTTGTTTAACTTTAAACATATACAAAATACATCCGGCACCAATATACATGGCGCCGAAACCTATCAATACTACCATCCTCTAAGACCAAGACGGAATCTTGCAGAAGCAAGCAACCTGAGGGGCGTAACCTGGCTACTGACGATACCTATGGTAACTATGATAAAATAAAAGTACCCCAATTGCCCTTTAATATAATACAACGTTTGCTGAAAAAAATATACAAGTAAATGTTAAGCTATTTAGTATAATATCATGTTATTTTGGGACGCGGTTAAGAGACTAAATACTATGGCTGGAATGGGTACCGGAACTGGATATTTTACAACTGGATTTGACGAAACAGGATAATTCAAAACAGGATATTTTAAAACGAGATAAGGTACAAAACGAGATATGGTACAACACTGGATATTTCAAAAAAGGATATTTGGACATGTGATTTAAACTTAAAATGATTTTTTAGGAAAGTTCTGAAATATGGCCAATTAGGGAGGAACTCGGCGAGTTCTTAACCGATTATAAAGAAATTCGATATGTAGGATGAAAATGGGATTTTTAAATGATTTTTTGGAAAGTTCTGGAGTATGACCAGTTTGGAAAGAACTCGGCGAGTTCTTAACCGATTATGATGAAATTCGATATATAGGATGGGAATGGGATTTTAAAATGATTTTTTGGGAAAGTTCTGGAATATGGCCAATAAGGGAGGGACTCGGTGAGTTCTTAACCGATTATGATGAAATTCTATATGTAGGATGGGAATGGAATTTTAAAATGATTTTTTGGATAAGTTCTGGAATATGGCCAGTTAGGAAGGAATTCGGTGAGTTCTTAACCGATTATGATGAAATTCTATGTGTAGGATGAGAATGGGATTTTAAAATGATTTTTTGGGAAAGATCTGGAACATTGCCAATAAGGAAAGAACTCGGTGAGTTGTTAACCGATTATGATGATGTTCGATATGTAATTATCGATATGAAGTTTAATTATACAATTAAAGAAAAAAAACATTAAGTGAAGGAAACTTCTATTTCTCTCCTTAGAAATATTCAAGTATTGAACCTTACTGGTCTTATTCCAGAACTTTCCCAAAAAATAATTTTAAAATCCCATTTTCATCCTACATATCGAATTTCATCATAATCGGTTAAGAACTTTCCGAGTTCCTTTCTAACTGGCCATATTCCAAAACTTTCCTAAAAAATAATTTTAAATTTAAATCACATATCGAAATATCCTGTTTTGAAATATCCACTTTTGTACCATATCTCGTTTTGTACCTTATCTCGTTTTAAATATCCAGTTTTGAAATATCCAGTTTTGTACCATATCTCGTTTTGTACCTTATCTCGTATTGAAATATCCAATTTTGAAATATCCACTTTTGTACCATATCTCGTTTTGTACCTTATCTCGTTTTAAATATCCAGTTTTGGAATATCCAGTTTTGTACCATATCCCGTTTTGTACCTTATCTCGTATTGAAATATCCAATTTTGAAATATCCAGTTTTGTGTCTCGTTTTGTACCTTATCTCGTATTAAAATATCCAATTTTGAAATATCCAGTTTTGTACCATATCTCATTTTGTACCTTATCTCATATTGAAATATCCAATGCTGGAATATCCAGTTTTGTACCTTATCTCGTTTTGTCAAATCCTATTTTGAAATATCCAGTTTTAAAATGTCCAGTTCTGCGCGGTTTCCGGCTGGAATCCCTAGTACGGATATTTTGATTGCGTTGTTTGAGATATGATTTATTAGAACTTTATTTTAATTTAAAAATCTATATATTTACCAGTTTCTGAATGAGGTTATATCTTATGGCAAAGTCACAGTAAAAATACTTGTGTAACTAGTACTAGTTTTATTTTTTCCAAAAGAGGTGCATATCTACAATCCCAATTTTACAATCCCAATTTTTCGTCTTTGTTCAATAGTTATAATTTACCCCATACTGGGCGCCAAAATAAACACTTAATAAGTTGTAGTATTTTTTTTTATCTCGTTCCAGGTGAATTGATCCTGAACTCGTCCTACATATATAAATATATATATTTATATATATATATATATATATATATATATATATATATATATATATATATATATATATATATATATATATATATAAATATTATAATATGAATTAACATGTGCTATTACATAAAAAAAAAAAAACAAAAAAAAAATAAACAAATTATTGTTTTTATTATAAATAATTTAATTAATTGTATTTTTATGAAATAATAAAATTTGCTCAAAGTAAATTAAAAAAAACTAAAATAATGAATTGTTAACATAAATTTAAATTTAATAAAAATATAAAAAAAACAATTGTAATAATTATAGATTTATTAAAATATATGGTAGCTTAATTAATTTTGTTTATAAAAATTAACAAAAAATAAAAAACTAAATTAACATTTTTTGTTTAGTTAAATAAATAATATAATAATTATTAATATCAATTAAACAACAATATAAATATTTATTTATTATTTTATCTTAAAAAAATAATTTAATTTAATATATTTTATTGATATATAATATCATTGTTACATAATATATAATTTTAAAAAAAAATAATATATTATATATATATATATAAATATATATATATATATATATATATATATATATATATATATATATATATATATATATATATATATATATATATATATATATATATATATATATAAATATATATATATATATATATATATATATATATATATATATATATATATATATATATATATATATATATTCATATAATTTTAGCCCACTATCAATGGTGGTCGCTTCCTTGTGTTCGTTGGATAGCTCTTGTAATTGCTCAATGTCACTCAGGTATAAATTGTGTATGTATCCAGAATCTATTTTGAAGCCACTCTCCGTAATATTCGTGCGTAATACAGAGGGTACAACTTAGAATATCTTCACTTCTTTACTTACTAATGTGGAATTGTTAATTTTTGTCGTCCCGTTAGCGTTTTGGACCAATAATCACCTTTCAAGTGATGATTCGTATTGTTAAATCTCGTTCTCATTAGTCAAGTTCTTGAATTCAAGTCACTTGAACTATCATATGTTATCATAAATTATATTATAAATATCATATTTTTCGTTCTTTAGAGTGAGTCGACTAAACGAGATTTGGTCAAATTTTCTTCCGATTTGTCGTGTAAGTGCTCAATAACTTTATTGTAATCCTGCTATCCATTTCCAGGTGCTGATGATCCGTTTTATCGATCTTTGTGTACGTGAATGATCTTTCAGTTCTGAAGTCGTGTTATGAGTTTCGCTTAATGGATAAACCGCGGTACAAGAGTGTTGTCTTGTTGATTGCGGGTGATCGAAGGTGTTATTCAATCTATGACTTACTCATAGTCCTTCAGGTTGATGACATGAATTATCTAATTATTTGTCAATTTTTTGTTTTAGCGTTACCTGTAGAATGTTGTATTCTATACGCTCATTAGCATAGTAAAACTCTAGAGCAAGGAGCTACAAAAAAAGTTTTAAATTGTAGATTTTTGATTATGATTTGCGTAATCGAGTATATGGAGTCATTGTAGCGGTCCACCGCTCTATTTATGCGAGTTCTTTCGTAGACAAATTCTTACAAGGCTTTTAGGAAGTTCGTTACGACAGGGTCACAAAGCTTTTTTCACTGTCCATCACGAGTATGCGAGGTACATGTCAAATTGATTTTTTTGTGATGCGAAACAATTTTGTGAAATTTTAAAATTTATTTACACAACACATAAAGTTTTCCTTTTTGATGCCCATTCTATCCTCATGAAGAATTACCATAGGATATGTTTAAATAGCTGTTTCTTAAACAACAACACTAATCTTCATTCCGAATGTTGTCGACAATCCGTTGCGTTATGCGTATTGCGTTGACCTAGATAAACTCTTTTTAAATACTTCTGGCAGAAGTTGAATAAACTCCATCGGGATTTTGATTCCGTTGATGATTGTTGGGTACATAAAATTCCTTTGTTTACGTCCGGCACCCCAGTCTTGACAGCGTTAGCTACCTTGTTGGTAGATCAAGGTTTGTAAATAAGCTTATAATTGTATTCTCCCAATCGAGTTTTCCATCTCTTTAACTTGGCATTGTTGTTCCTATTACTTAACGTACACGTTAACGGTTGATAGCGTGTCAGAATTTTTATTTTTCGGGCCTCATATCAGCAGTAGCAAAGGTTATCCAGTGACCATATTATGACTAGCATCTCGTTTTCATTCGCTGAATAATTTGGAGTCTGTCTTATTCAGTGGTCTGGAAATGTTTGTAATTGGCCTGTCTTTCTCAATATGCTCTTGATATAATATGGCACCAATGGTAAACGAGGAAGCGTCAGTGGTTAGCGGAAGGTGCTTGTCAAAATTTGGAAAATTTAATCTCTCTGTTTAAGACATGCAATGCTTTAATTCGCGCACTTTTGCCTCTCGTTATAAATTCAAATTCTCGGGTTTCTATAGATGCCTCGAATGGCCTGTATGTTTTTCTGGTATGGCTAATGCCATTGTTTGGTATTAGATAACATAACTCAAAAATTCCGTTTTTGTTTCAGGAATTCTGTTATGTCGAGATTTACACACAAATAAGTTTTCTGTTTGAGAATACTTTCTAGACGTTAACTACGAGTAGATGTTCTTCTGTAGTTTTCCTTTTGAAGATAATAAATCAATGAATTCTGTCAAAATGTTCTAAATATCAGCCAGTAAAATGGGAACCCCTATTTTTTATAGTTTCGGATTCTCCGGCTAAAAATAAGTAAGGAGGTTAGTTAATTTTGGCTAAAATCGGCTAACCGGAAATGGCTGCTTCCATAGGGAAATTTTCGAGTTTTGTAAATATTTCAAAAAGTACAGCACTCATGAGAATACTGTTCAGTGCAAAAATGTTGTATTAAAAAAATAAATAAAATGAAAAAATTAAATTAAAATTCTGCCACTTCCGATTAACCGATTTCCGTCAAAATTAACTTCCTTACGTACTTATTTTTTGCCGGTGAATCCGAATCTGCAATAAACAAAACGAGTTCCTTTTTTAATTTCAAAATTATCCCCGGCCCACCTACAGGGAGGAGAAGGGGTACTAGTTTTAGCATTAATATATTTTCCCCGCGAAATGATTAAATTTTGATCTAGTACATTTTTTTCGTAGAGTGCTTATTTTCCGAAATATTTAAAAGTTTCAGCTTAAAAAAAACACCCGGTATATATATATATATATATATATATATATATATATATATATATATATATATATATATATATATATATAAAGTTAAAATCATATATGAACATAAAACAATTTTTAATTAGTCAAAAGTAAATAAAATTAAAAATCCTGCCATTAATATTAAATTTAAATTATTTAATCAAGACAACAACAAAATCAAATTTTATTAATAATTAATTAGCAAGATGCTGTCGAAAACAAGTATTTTATTTTTTTTTTTCAAAATAATTTCTTACTATCTCCTATACAGGTTGTCGTCGAAACAACAATTAAATTGTTTTACTTTAGTTTTACTAATTAATTATACGAAAACCCTCGAAGGCACATAATTTTTATTTCTTAATTTAAATTTAAGAATTTTAAAAGTTTATAAACTATTTGTCATAATATAAGTGAAAGACAAAACGCTCAATTTACATACCACCCTATGTACGATTACGATGTACTTTGTAGTGATGTTGTCCTTGTTTTGGTAACTAAAGTGTGAAAATGATCGAAGCATAAAAAGTTAAAAGAAAATTTTACTGTGACTATAAATTACAGTTCTATATTGCTATTCAAATACCAAAGGAAAGGAGGCATCATTTTAGACTAGTTTTTCTGTTGAATCAATATATGCTTGCATCTGTGCGATCTCAACCGTTCGGAAGTTTATGTTTACTCATCCATAAAAATCGGTGACGTAGCCAATATTTAAGTTTCGCCTCTTTCTCCTGAGCTGCGCGTATTGAACCGTAAGTGAAGTACTTAGGAAGTTATGCAGAGCACCCTGTATTTCGTCTGTTTCGTTTTTCATTTCGAATGATTGGATCTTGTTTTTAACTATTAAGATGCAGTTCTGGAATGTTTTTAGGAAATTGACCATTATTGTGCTGTTATTTGGTCCACAATCTGATGCCAGTACTTCTTCCTTTGCCTTATCTATGAGCAGTTTGTCCTCTGTCATAAACCATCCTGTAGTCTCTGATTGTGTGGTCACGTTGCAAGTGTATTTAGTTCTCATTATAAGAGGTTTGACACATTCGTCGCCAAATTCCGTTATTTCCGAATATTTCTGTACAAAATTATTATGGTTTATTCTTGTGTATAATTTTTGTTTCGTCTTTACGAGACGTTGAGAATATATTGTGCCGTTGGCCGTTAATGGAGCAATAATTACTGTTAGTAAAGTTTTTTTTTCAAGTTTTGGTATTTCTAGAATAAAAAGTAGGGTTTCTTTGTTTATGGCTATTTTCGGTATCACGAATTGTAGTGCTGCTTCAGGTGGCTTGTCATTAGATTCCTTATCATCATTAATTCTTATCATTTTGTTGCTTGCCTGACCGATTTTCATCATGATGATGGCGTCCTGGAAGTCCTCTAGTATAGTATTTATGTTATCTATATTATTGTTAGCTGTGTTACTGATTTGTTTATCGTGTCCATTATCATCCGTATCCTTTTATCAATCTGGTTGTTTATTTGAATTTGTTGGTTGTTTCCATCTACTAATTTTGATTCGATGATAATAATAAACTTATCATCGATAACACGGGGTCTACACTATACAAAATCAGTGAGATTTTGTCTCATTAAATTTTAAGTATTTGTATTTTATTTTGAATGTATTGATAAATATTTGTCAAAAAATTATCATAACCGGGCATTTTACTCTCATGCTAATTTCTATAGTCTATAAAAATTATCAAGATATGTATCAATTACCATTTACATATTTATAAACTATTAAATAATTAATGTCTATAATAGACATTAATTAATTTTAAACATATGTATTAGTTTTATTGTATTTTCAGTATTAAATGCCATAATTATAATGTGAAAATTTATGTTTTTATGTAGCTATAACTATACATATGTACGTGAAAAAACATAACCTTAAAGGTAAATTTTTATTTGACATTTCGTACAAACTTCATGATAATTTTTTCGTGAAATAGCCTCCTGATAGTTTAATGAGTATGTCATAATTTATATAATATATATATATATAAATATATATATATATATATATATATATATATATATATATATATATATATATATATATATATATATATATATATATACACATTGATAAATGTAATCTCATGAAACAAAATCTCAATGATTTTGTATAGTGTAGACCTTGTGTAATATACAAATCGCAATTCCCTTTTGTGGTAATTAATGATAAACTTATGTCAAATTTGGTGAAAAAATTAGATATTAATAATTTCGATTTTGTTCCTGAATAGTGTTTATCAGCGATGATAAAATTACTGTCTTTGCGCCTACATTTATGTGTTTCGTGTGTTGTGTTTTTTTTATAATATGCTTAGTATAAATTTAAAACCAATCGCATAGTTTTAATATTACCAAATAATATGCAAACATATTCAATTTTACCATAATAATAATAACACTTGTCAGGTGCCAAATTAAAAAAAGACTGGTTCCGAATCTTTATATTTTTAATTTCTTACTTTTTTATTATTTTTGATTTTAACCAAACCCCTTTCTTTTTCATTTATTTCATTTTTATAATATTAAAGTGCCATCTATCGGAAATAACAATAGTGACAAATTCTACACACAGTCGGGATACAAACCCCATAAAATTTATGATATAATGTGCTTCAATGTTACAAAATAAATTAAATTTTGTAATCGTTAGTGATTAATATTAAAATAGGGTTGTCATTTTAATTTTTTATCTTTAATTTTTTAGGAATTATTATTGATTTTGCTAATTTTGTTACAAAATACACTGTCGTAAGAATAAAATTTTATTTTATTTTATCAAAATTTGCAAAATTGATATAACATTATTTACTATTTAATTTTTATTTTTACTTAGTTTCTAAAGTATTCTAAGACTGTGTCCGAAACCCATGATAAATATTTGTGAATACATTTTTTGACATTTATTTGAAAAATATTCTCCTACATTCCCAACTGTTTATAACGCTGTCCGAAAAGTACAATTGATTGAAATATTTTCCCACCTTATATGTTTTTAAATTCATTTTTTGTAAGGTATAAAAACTATGAAAAAAATTGTACATATTCGAGTGCGCTACGCGATGATTTGGGCTTTTATTATAAAAAGTTTTGGTATTTCTCAAAAATTATCATAGCAACTGACCGTGATAATTTGGGTGTCTTCGTTTTTATCAAATAAATGTCAAAAATTTGTATTCACAAATATTTATCATGGGTTTCGGACACAGTCTTAATTTTATATTCTTTCTCTTCTTTTTTTTCTATTAAAATTTTCCTGGAACAAAATTTTAAATTTATTAGTCTTTTTTTTATTCTTTTAATTTTGTTCTTATACCGTTTTATGTTTCTGTTTCTAACGGTTGAGCTTTTCCCTTATATTTGGTGTCCAGAACATAGTTTGATCCTCTATAAGTTTGGGTGGTTTGTTTTTTTATCAATTTGTGTTTGAATTTTCGTGGCTACCTTTTCTCAATTGTTGTTAACTATTTGGAATATATCGTTTGCTTGTTGTTTTCGGATATATTTTTGCTGGCTAAAGGGAGTGGAATTTTGCTGCTAGGACTATAAATTAAACAAACTTTTACCGTTTACTTGAATTTGTAATATCATTTTATTACCCAAAAACTTCGGTTTATATATAAGAAGGTTCTTATAGTTTACACCAACAGTAACTAATTTTCCGCTATCAAATTAATAAAAACAACGACTAAGTAGCTGAATCAACAAATCAGAGCGTTATTATTTTGGTAGGTAGTTTATCGGTTTGTAGATTTGATATTCTTCCTTTTATCGGATATTTACCGCTTATCTTTGTTTTGGTTGTCATCAGTTGGTATAATGCCAATATGTCATCGATGTTTTGGATTTTGAGTAGCATGATTTCTGTTGGTAGGCTTATAATGTCTAGTACTGCCCCGATCAAAGTTTCTTGAATGTCCTTGAATGAGGACATTAGTAATAACGTACGCATTGATAAGGCTAGAAAGTTGATGTTTCTCGATTTGTTGTTCATAATGAGCGGCGTATCTGTCGTCTAGTAACTTCTTCCAAAGTTAGACTTTTGGTGATGAAGCAATTCATTTTTATGTTCCAGTTCTAGTACGGGCTGCTGGAATGGTGGTACAATTAATGAACATATGCCCTTTCCAAGGCTTGCAGTACGATCTGTAAAATTATGTTCTTTTGAACCCCACAAAAAGGGGTTCAAGAACATAATTTTCCTCCACCCCAAAGTTTTGCACCGCGTGTAAATTCTTTCTTATTGTGTCGTGTAGTACCCTTATTCCAGGTGCTGATTCCGTTGCTATGTTCTGCAGTGCAAATATTATATTTATGTGTGTATATTCACTAATATTTTGATATCTGGTTATTAATATGGCCATTGCACTTCCATAGTTGTCACCTGTTGGTCGTAGGTGCTGAACATTGCTCGCAGCCCCTTCCAGATGTGTTTTTAGATACATCATCTTGTGGGTGCTTATGAACCTTTGTGTCGATCCACCAATTTTATGAACAGCTCATGGAAGCTTACCCATTTCTGGTATTCTTCATTGAGCTTGTGTATCTCGTCCTTTTGCAGTTAATATTGTGGCTGGTGAATGTTTTTGTTTTACTTCCTTCTGATCTCTTATGTACTGCTTGTTGTAACTTGACAGTACAATATTCTAGATTGTTGCTGATCTCAAAATATATATTGTTTATAAAGTATTCATAATTCGTCATATCCTCTTCTGTTGCTTCTAGGAGGATTTCTTCATCTTTATTTGAATAATTTTATATTTCTGGATTTTCCGTTAGTTCGGCGTCATTTTACTTGTACACTGGTTGTAAATTTGCGTAATTTCTATTACGTAACTTCTATATTTCTATTAGTTACGTATATTTCTATAGCTAGATCCGTTCCCGCTGCTTTGAGCCTCTTATGACAATGTTGTTATTTCATTGTTTTCGCCAATGCTGTTCGTGGCTGATGTGGTACGTTGCTCGTAAGTTTAAACAGTTGCCTCTTTCTTTGGAACCTTTTGTTGAACTTGAGTTGCGTGCTGTTTGAATTCCTGCCTGTTCTCGATATTTCGAAGTACCAATTTTAGTTTCTTCGAGTTATTTGTTCGCTGCTTATTGTGGTTGTTATTTCTATCTATACGAGCATTGGCCTGTAAATGCGAGCGCAATAGGTCTCTCCACATTATCCTGGATTTAAGAAAGAACTTCACCTACAACGAAATCTGATGCTTCCGAAATCAGAATAAATTATTTTGTGAAGTCCGGGTAGAATATTATTTCATCAGTTGATAAAATCCTTTTCAGGTTTTCAATGGCTTTTTTTGTATTCGTATGGTCTTTTATATCCAAATTTCTGTCTTTTTTAAGATATTTGGTCCTAGGCCTACTAATTTTTGAGTAGTCATTTATGAATCGTTGGTAATAACCGGAAAGTCCAGAAACTGTTTAATATTTTTTTGATTTCTGGGTAAAGGCCGCATTCGAAGACTTTTTGAATTTTTTCTTTTTTGGGTTTCACTCCATCTTCTGTGATGATGTGCCCCAAAAATGCTGTCTCTCTTTTTAAAAATTCACAAATATCTAATAGTATTTTAAGATTGAATTCTGAGAGTTGTTTGAAGATCTGTTTTTCATATGGATGACCTTGGTTTTTGCTGCTATTAGATAAACGACCGATGTGGATTTGGAGTTTGTTGTCGTGTATATTGTAGTATACCACTGCTGCAAATTCCTTTTCTGATGCATCGCTGAATCCATGATGTTCACTTTCTCCTTCTCGCCTGTGTTCTATCTGCTTTTGTAATATTTTCAATTTCATTCAAACCTTTTTCGAATTGACTCCATTGTTGTTGTAGTTCAATACTGAGAGCTTCATCCCATCCGACACTTGCTGTTTGTTTCAACAGTAAGAACAATTTGGGGAGTTCTGTATAGTAGTGATTGCTGTCTTGGCCATTTTAACTTTTCTTCGCTTACCGTTGTTCAAAGGCGAAGTAGTTGATTAACTGATGGCTGATTTTGAACTGACATTTTATTAATCATGTTGATTTACTATTCCGGATCCCAACAAATTGTGAGCATTGATGTCTGATTGTGTATTACCATGGCTGATATCAGGGACTGGTGTAATGGCTAACATTTTATAATCGAGTGCAAATGACAGTGGTAAGATAATTTCTATTACCACATTCCGTTGTGTTACCCATCTCCATGCCTTGGTACATGTGCATGAGGTCGTGAATATCGTGCCCAGCGATTGTGATCGACGGTGGTACATGCTCTCGAATTAGCAGCAGTTAATCTTCTAGCTGAGCTGGCGTGAGAATTGACGGATGTAATATGTGCAAAATAGACTACGTCAAGTAGACCTTGTTGTGTGTCTTCAAGGTTTTTAAATATTACAGTTAACTCAATCGTGCTCATAATAATGGTACGAACTCTTTCCTCATATGCTTGAGCATCGTTTAACTGTATCATCTCTTTGTTCCCTAATGAGGTTGTTTAATGAAAACATGTTCGTGAGAAACTGTATAGGTAAATCATTGCAGGCTGCTCTCAATTCTAGTTGCGCTTGCTCAAAAGCCTTTATTTCTTCCCAATCGCTCATCATGTTGTAATATATTAGTAATGTCCATTTCATGGCTACCACTTCGAGTTTGCCTAGATCTTCAAAATATATGCCTGTCGAGTGATTAAATGAGGTAATCTGAACCTGGACTTGCGCGGGCCCCAGTATGCAGCAAATTGAGAGTATACCGCTAATGCAAGATGATTTACTTTAGATACATTCTCTGCTTGCGTTTGAGGCTGCTCTCTATCTTGGTAACTTTATTTTACTTGTTTCCTCTAATTCGTAACTTTATTTTCTTGTTTCTCCAGGTTTCCTGCACTAAAAGCTTTGCTGCTATCGTGATTAGCACTAACCAGCCGATCAAATAATTAGGATCAAATAATTTTGACGAATCTGACAATAGTAGACGTTTCGTTGGTTCTTGATTTGAAAGATTTAACCTTTCAGATTCAGGTGAAATTCAAAGGTGTTGTCTTCATGACTGTAGAGAACACCTAGTGTTTTTATGATATGGTTGATTTTTAGATTAACCATCCCTTTTGCTCGAAGGGCCTCAGGAATGTTACTTAGAATTTCAGCTGAATTCGATGCCCATTTGTGTAATGGAAATTCTCCGCTTCGAGTCTTGCCATCTGTTTTTGAATAGTAACAACCTCTTTCCACGATCTTTGCTGCTATCGGACAGTTGTTCTTGTCATATTCTGCCAATTGCATTAATGTTTTTACAGCGAGAAACGTCGCTGCTGTTGAACCATAGGTGACCGTTTTTATTTTGTATTCTCTTATTGGTTGTGAGGAATTGTTTCGCCACAATATTCGTTGTAGGTTTTGGTGACTATGATGCATCCAGATTTGCCGAAACATTTTTTCCGCATCTGCTGTTAGCACGAATTTGTGTGTTGGCCACCTCAGGATGATGTCAATTAGGTCATTTAAATATAGCCCTGAAGTGGTTTTGCTCGATGCATCGAATACTACTCTCAGCTTTGTGGTAATACTTTCGTGGTTGATCACTCCATGATGTGGTATGTAGTATATTGGACTGTCACCTGGTTCATCTTTCACTACTTGCATGTGGCCTTGTGCTAGATAATATTCCATGAATTCGTGATATAATTTGGCG
This sequence comes from Tipula confusa, assembly GCA_963556175.1. NCBI lineage: Eukaryota > Metazoa > Arthropoda > Insecta > Diptera > Tipulidae > Tipula > Tipula confusa. The sequence continues at coordinate 60,766,468 of OY744475.1, read as the reverse complement.
AATGGTTCATCTCTGAGAAATTTGCTTTCAATCTGTAGTAATCGCGCTACTGCTTGTTTTCTGGATTCTGCTAGCATACCTGGTGCTACCTTGGACGGTAAGTGTACCATATATTTCCCTTCTGCGGTAGTCGCATTGTTGTTTTAGCAAATAGTTTTTCTGCGATCACTTCCTCCTGGGAATGTGTTTTCCTTGTGGAATGGCATCATTTTCTATTAATAAATCTAATTGTTGCCCAATTGTTTTAGTTGTGACTATTGACATCATTTTGTCCTCTTTGCCGTAGCCTGTGTTTCCCATTATGATCCAACCAAGTTCGGTTTCTTGGACGATTGGATCTAGTGGGCGTCCTAGATAGTAGTAGTCAACCCCGATTATTACTTCGATGCTGTTGGCCTTATTGTCTTGTGGATCTGCAAGTTGTAAATGCTGTAAATGTTCCCATTTGTTGGTGTCGAAGTCGATGTCTGGAATATTGTGAGTTAAATTTTTATACACCATTGCCTCCAATTTAATCTCAAAGGAACTCTAATGACTTGGGGATAAAGTTAGCTCGACCTTGCGTGATTGTAAACTTCGGCTTCCTTTCCTCCCATTCCTGGTATTTTGGTGTTTACTTGTTTTTACCTCGCCTTAAGAAGATTTGCTGCATTTATTGAGATGAATGATGCTTGGGAGCCTGGGTCAATTAGTGCTCTGAAACCTTACCTAATTGCGTTGTTAAATAATTTTTAGATACCTGCTGTTTATCTGCTCTGGAATCGATGTCCAGTCCTGTGTTATGTCTCCCAAGGCATATAGTTATATAATATACATTGGTTCTTTTGCTTGCAAACATATGTTTCATGTTCTGCTGATAAACAATTGGTGTCGATTACTCTGGTGTCGATTAAAAATTTAAAGATGTCACCATTTTTAATTTTGTCTTTTATATATGGTGTAATTTTATTCCGATTGTTCATCATCAGGTATTCCGTCCTCAGAATGTACTCTTCCACTAATACTCATTGGTACTAGTGGTTTAAGATCGCTTGGTCTAAGCCGAACTACTATACCTTACATTTCTCACATCATTAAATTTCGAACATGATTTTACAAGTTACAATATTAACTATTTAGTGTCTTTGTAAATGTGGTAAAAATATTAAATTAAACAAATTGGTGAAAATAAATAATCGGGGTGAAATATTTGTAACAATTAATTGAAATTTGCTGTGTGAAGTAGTTGAAAATTTGACAGCTGTAAATCGAACAAATGAATACAAAATAAAAAGTATCGTTAAACAATATACGCCAACTATGATTTGAATTTTATTATATTATAACAAATACAGTGATTTTCCATCAGTGCATGACACAATTTTTGCAAGTATTGTTTGTGGACAAAACTGTCAAAAATAATAAAATGTATGAACATTCGTTTTTAAGTCTTCCTCGTTGTTATTTAGATGGATTCACTAGGATGATTGAGAGGCAATTGCGGAACAGAAATAATTTAATTCATTACCCGATGGAAATGTTTTCACCAAATATCTATCTATATAACCTTAGGGTTGTTATAACCGAAAACCGAAGTTCCGCTTATACCAAACTTGAGTCGCAGTCCCTTCACTGATTGTTATAGCGGGATTACACACATATATTTATATATATATATATATATATATATATATATATATATATATATATATATATATATATATATATATATATATATATATATATATATATATATGCATATTATAATTTATAGTATAAAATACATTTAATTAAGTTGTTATTAGTTTTATGCTTGTAAAAAAATTTTAAAGTGCCAAATTCATTTTTGTTTGTGTATTTAATTTAATTATAATTATTACAAATTAAAAATTAAAACTATATTTAGCTTTTAATTAAAAACAGTATTAAAATAAAAATTACTTGGTCGTTTTATTGTGTCTATTTCTGTGTGTTTCTGGGTCTGGATTTATAGAGAAAAAAATTTTACACAGATTAAAGCGATATTTTTGAATTATAAATTTCAGGTAAGATTATAAATTTGTAAGTGATATATTTGTAAAATATATATATATATATTTTAGGGTGAAGTGATAAAATCAAAAACTGGCATTTTCAACAAAATTTTGTAGCACGAGTAACTTAAATTGATAACAACCCCAAACAAATTTCATTAATTTAATTTTAATCACAATATTAATTAATTTGTTAAAATAATATAATTAACAATTATTTTATTGGTAATATTATTACGTGACAAATGTCACTGTATAATGATTATCGTAGAGCAGTACAAATAAAAATTGTTTTCATTATTAAAAATTTAAATTTTGTTTACCATAAAATTAATAAATTTTGTATGTGCAAATTATTGTATAATATTGACTGAATGATTAATTGAGCTCATCCAGCAAAAGCTAAAATAATTAAGGAATGCCCTTGAACGGTTCCATAAAATTCGTGATAGTAAATAGATCTGTATTTATGCTGATAGCGAGAGCTTTTAATTAAGGTATCACTCATCAAAATCGGATCATTCGTAAGTGTTTAATTGCATAATTTATGCATATTTGGAATTAAATGAGCTAACCCCTTGCCTGATTTGTATGGCCCAAAATAATTTATGAAAATCTATGATTATTTCAATGCTGTATTTATGCTGATACCGAGAGCTTTCAATTAAGGTATCACTCATCAAAATCGGACCATTGGTGAGTGTTTTATTGCATAATTTATGCATATTTCAAATTAAATGGGCTAACCCCTTGCCTGATTTGTATGGCCCAAAATGATTTATGAAAATCTATGATTATTTCAATGCTGTATTTATGCTGATACCGAGAGCTTTCACTTATCGGTATCACTCATCGAATTCCGACCATTGGAAATTTTCATATTACCGGAATTTTGTTAACTCCCTGCGGAATTTTTATGGCCCTAAATGATTTATGAAAATCTATGGTTATGGGGTAAGTCCACAAAATTCCAAATATGCTTAAATTATGCAATAAAAAACTCACCAATGGTCCTAATTTGATGAGTGATACCTTAATTGGAAGCTCTCAGTATCAGCCTAAATACAGCATTGAAATAATCATAGATTTTCATAAATCATTTTTGGCCATACAAATCAGGCAAGGGGTTAACAAAATTCCGACCACAAAATTCCGGTAATATGAAAATTTCCAATGGTCGGAATTCGATGAGTGATACCTTAATTGAAAGCTCTCGGTATCAGTATAAATACAGCATTGAAATAATCATAGATTTTCATAAATCATTTAGGGCCATAAAAATCAGGCAAGGGGTTAGCCCACAAAATTCTGAATATGCATAAATTACGCAATAAAAAACTTACCAATGGTCCGATTTTGATGAGTGATATCTTAATTTAAAATAGCAGTTTTAATACTGACCATAAGTTCTTTTGATTAAGATTCAACCTTTCGAATCGAACCGTTATTACGTCTTTTATTGAACATGTCAAGCCATGGTTTCTCCATTAGGATTTGTATGCCCCAAAACCGTGCATTATAAAGCTTCTAATGCTGTACTATAATAATTTTAGGAAATAGCTCGGATTGAAGCTAGATGACCGAAGCAGTAAGAATATTAATATAGCACACAGTGAATGTTAAAAGAGGACAGTGAAGGGGAAATTGAGGTGATTCGGCCCCACAACATAAAGCAGATTAACATAACCAAACAATTAAAACACGAATTTATTTCATTTTTAACTTATTGTCATCTAATATGTTTTTTTCTTAAAGATTTTCATTTAAATTATGTATTATTATATTGAACAATAAACATTAAAAATTATACATTTTTGTTATCTGTTAATTTCTAAACAAGATTATTCTAATTTGTGAACACTGATTTGCATCCGTCCACGAAAAATACAACAACATAAATATTTTAGGTAGGGTTGCGCATATAAACAAAATAATTTTCTTGTGTTTATCTAGTGTCTAATAATTATTAAAAATTTATATTTTATCACATTAAATGTATGTATGGTAGGTTCTAAATATTAGAGCGAAGAGAATACATTGTATAGTTATTATTTGATCGGTTTGATTTGAACTATGAGTTATTTGTGAATTACCTATAAAAGGAGTTAATACAAGTGTGCTGTGTCGCAAACGGCTAATTAACTTTTCGTTGCGTTCATCTATATAGTAACAAAATATTCTGATTTCGATTGATCATTGAATAAAAACGTTTTTAGTAGTACGTTAGCTGAGATTTGATAAAATTTTAATTTTTCTTGTACCCCTGTCCTTTAGTTAAATACCTATGCTCTAAAAAAAATTCGATTAAATTGACGTAAGTAGTCCGAGTATGCTGCAACCAACAATTGGGTCAGTCCCACCCTCCATTCAAACAGAAAAAAAAAATGTTTACCAAATTTCTCAAATTTCAAAATTTTAAATTTTTTATCCTAATTCTTAATGACTAAAGAAATTTTTTTTTTTTATCACACCAAAGATACATAAAAAGAATAGAATTTATGTTTTATCATCACTTATTAACTAAATTTCTAAGGAAACTAACAATTTTGTGTGCAAGAAATTGGTTAAAATGTGTAGGCCTAGCAATAATATTTGTATTCATCAACTGATGATGATTTTCATTCATCATCTGCTTCGGATAATTCATCACTGCCGTCGTCTTGATCATCTTCGGTGCACTCTGAATTTTGATAGTATGCACCCTCGCCATTGGTTGATGATAAATCGGCAGCCGATTTATCTTTTGTAAGTGGTATTTGTATTGCAGGAGTTGTACTCGACGTAGTTGGTTGAGGCTCATGTTTTTGTGATGCAAAAGATGAAGTGGAAGATGATGAACCACTATTACTAATCGATGTTTCATTGCTTTTTGATACGGACACAACTGGTACAGTTAATTGTGATGTCGATACTGCTGATCTAGTAACTGCTTGTTGTTTTAATGGTGACTCATTTCGATCGATTTCTGTTCGTCGATATGTACCATCGGTAATACGACGAATATCACGCATTCGACCACCGGCCGGACGGAATGTATTATTTTCAGCATTTAATTCCCAATTGCGGAACGGATCTTGCTGCGGTTGATAACGACGCGGTGAATTTGAATATCGGCCGCTACCACCATAATCATAATAATCATTGCTATTCTCGTATTCCCGGAGTCGAACAATATTAGGATTATTTCGCAGAACTCGTCCATTTTCTTGTGAATTCAATCTTAATAAACTGCGGCGCGTTTCTTGTGTCGATGCATCTCCACATCCGTCACATTTTCGCGAGAACATAAAATTAAAATCGATTATTTTGTAATCGGGCCCACTCGATTGTCCACCAGCCCATAGTGGAAGCCATTTATTTACAAGGAGCCACTGTAGCGATGACTTGGAGATGCGATTGAGTGCAGAATTATGTTCGGGCACGTTATTATTATTTGAACGAACCGAAGCACTTTGCGTTGTTGGCTTTTTCGCTATTTTTGGAATAGCACCGGTACGTGAACCACTTTGATTATTTCCTACATTATTATTTGATGCTGTTGATGATGAATTATTCGATGATGGGCGGGGATTTGTCGCCCGATATATATTACTCATTGACTGAGAATTTTCTCCACCGAGGCAACTAAAAAAGCTGTTAGTATTTTTGACGTTGTCATCATAGGCGGTTTTATTACTTTGAGACGGGACCGATGACGATGCATTTAAACGAATGTGCCCCATTGTGCCCAAATGCGAATGCCCCAGTACAGCGTAGTGACCGCCTAAATTATAGTGGTCAATATTTCCACACGACGAACTTAGATGACGTTCAATTCGACCAATACCATGTCCGATCACATCAAGTCGTCCATAAACTCTGCCTCCATTTGATGTTGAGCACGAGTAGATAGGTTCTTCATGAATTTGCTCGTAAATATTCTCGTACCGAACATAATTGTGATAAGATTCAGTGTCATCAAAACTACGTTGGCGCTGGTGATGGGGGCGATTTAAGGAAGCGGTGTATCTTGGACGTTTTGCACTATTCTCTAGGTGAATATTGTTGAATCGGCGAGACCTTGGAATATCATATCCAGCAGTTCTATCATACAATTCATTGCGATAGGCCATGGGAAAATTTTGGTTAGCTGGACGACTAAAATTACTGCTATTATTATTTTGAAGATTAACGATTTGTGCAACAGGAAAATTATTTTCAGCAGGGGCAGCAGCAGCAGCATACGGTTCAATAGTTTCGTAAATATTTTCATAGTGAGGATTTCCATTTTGTTGTTGTCTTGCATTTTGCATAATATAACCAATAGCACCTTCGGAAAATCCTTCTGCTTGACTATTATCATCGTCACCACGTGCTGCAGAAGCACCCTGCTGCTCCATTCACAAGGGCTTGTCTATCATACACACACCAGCATAACTGCGGCCAATACCCATTGCCGCGGATAATATGCGCCATGAATTGGTTTCTGGGCAATAAATTTCAACCGACGCCAAATTTGATACACCGTCGTCGCCTCCAACAACGTAAAGTACACCACTATGTGCTACTACACCAGCGTTTCGACGACAAAATGACATATCCGCAACAGGTGTCCAAGTATTTGTCTCCTGATTATAGGACTCAACTGTTTTTCTTAAATGTGGCCCATCATGGCCACCAACAGCATACAGTATATTATTTAATACGCCAACTCCAGCTCCACTTCGTCTTGCAGTCATATCAGCCACCTTAGTCCAACTATGTGTGCTTGGGTTATAACGTTCAACTGACGCTAAACATTGTCGCGATGCTCCATCATATCCACCAACGGCATACAAATACCCATTCACTACACCGACACCTACAGAACTTCGTCTCGTCGACATCGATGCAATTAACGACCATTCTTGTGACGTCGGATCAAACATTTCTGCTGAACTAAGTCCGGTCGTTCCGTCGAATCCACCAACCGCATAAATACAACCGTTTAATACTGCTACTCCTAATGTGGATCGTCGATCAACCATACTGCAACATGTCGACCAAGCATCTATTATCGGATCGTAAACGTCTACAGTTCGCACACGTAGCGATCCATTAAAACCTCCAATCGCATAAACTTTATCACCCAATACCGCGAGTCCCGCACGACACCGCCGACCAGGCATTTCAGCCGCTTGATACCACTTCTCTTCCCTTAGATCATAACACTCAACCGATCGAATCGCTTTTGGTGCCTGACCGCCAATTACCAACAGTATTTTAGGTAAACCAACCGGTTGTCTTGGAATCATGCGAACCGTTTTAAACGATAGTCTAGCTTCACCTTTTAACAAATGAAATTTAAACGCTTCAATCAATAAATCTTTACAGTGAATATCATCCTTCAAGAGGGGCTCATTTTCAACGCGATTCACTAAATATTCCTGAGATAAGAGTGGGAGACGAACATGTTGCATCAAACTTGCAATATGCTCATGTCTTACATTGGGATCGTATTGTATCCAAGCGACAACACTTTCAAATACATTTTCTTCCGAAACAACCGACAATCGATCGTTTCTTATCAATTCGGCCACTTGTTCGCTGGTCATATTTAAAAATTCATCATACTGTACGACCTCGGTGAAATGCTGTTCAATGTAAGTGGCCGCATAATTATATAGCTCAATACAGCCATGCATATCGGCAAAATCTCGTATACCTAAACAATTTGATGGATCGAGCTGAGTTTGTAAATAATCACAGCATGCATCTCGTACATCGGTTAATTGTAGTAAATTTGCTGCCGTCAATAAAACCTGAACATTATCTTCGGTCACTTCAACGAGCGATGTGTATACATATTCGACGAGCAATTGAAGTGCATGATAATCGACACCTTGCAATGTTATACGATCCTGTCGAGATTCTTCAAATCCCGTAAACATTGCATAAAAATATGGACTACAGGCGGCTAGTACCATTTTATGAGCCGGGATTTCCATACCATCCGCAACCAAAGTTACATCACACAAGAGATTTTGTCTACAAAAAGAATTTGGTAACATCAAAGATTCGTTCAGATTACCTAAATTTCAATTTATACTTACTTTCTCATATTGTTCATGATGTCAAAACTCCGGGCGGTATGTAGATTGTTACGATATGATCCTGTTGTTCGATCTTTTCCATTTGATCGCGGTAACTGTTTCTGGGAACTTTCGTCTAAAGAATTTTGACTGGCGTACCGAAGGAGTAAGCAACTAAAAATACAAAAAAATAAATTATTTTATGACCGAGTCCTTGACTATTCCTACAGTAAATCTGATTGCTTAGAAAGAAGATTAAAATCCACATCGAATGCAGGAGTAGAATGTTTCAAATAAATTGATGGTAATTATTGATGGAAGTATCTAATACTAACATACTTGCAACGGGTTGCGAAGGTTAAATTTTAGAACCGAGTGGAATCTAAACAGTGAAATTACTTTGGACAAATTACAAAAGCAGGCAATTTGTGCCTAAATATTTTCTGCATGGACTATTGGAATAAGTCGTTTGTTCTATTTTCAATTGGTTTTATATCAATGCCGTTTCGGTAGTGGCGGGGAATCTTCAAAGACCTTACAACAGGTCATCATAATCTTGCAAGAGTGGCCGCCGACTGCGAACCCTTAGACAATAACCAATCCTAAATGGTACTTACAATCCAGGTACATCGCTCATCCACCTCCTCCCTAATTTTTGCCACCACAACAATTGCATCGTGATCCGCAAAGCCAACAACGTTTGCTTCTTCTGGGATCAGCAGTTTAAAAATGCCGTCTAACATTGCGTTCCACAACGTAGGAGCTATGTAGCACCGACCCTTGTACTACTCCTCCAGTTATATGATCATTTTTGTGCCTCCATTGCTCTCGTACTTTAAAATTCTATTTCTACTTAGGAAATACTTGGGTACCTCTATACTTAATAACGCATAAGCCTAGTCGGTGAAGGAGCAATTGTCACGAACTAATCGCATCAATAGTAAAGCACGCCTTACGAAACCCATGATTTTTAGACAGGGCCCCTTTGTTTTTAATGGCCTCCTGCTGTTTTTTGCATATGATCCTCTCTAATATTTTACGTATCCACCCCGGATATGCACGAACATATCGTTAATGCTTCATTATGACCGGAATTTTATCAGCATCGGAAGTCTTGTTGTTTCCCACTGTGCCACATGCTCCTAGAAGCTCCTGCATTGATTTGGTTCAATGATTTTGTAACACTTATTTTGAGTCCCGTATTACTCATAATTGTGTGGGAGGGGATATTAAAGCGCGTGTTGTGTCTGGCAATCGTGCTGTGTATGCCTTACGCCCACTGCTTAAGACAAAATACCTTGCCAATTCCGGCAATCTGAAGTTGTACAAGGTGTTGATCAGACCCGTTGTCATGTATGGGTATAAGAGTTGGACCCTGACGGGTGAGTATGAGAGATGGTTAATTACATTCCAGAGAAGAATCATGCGCTGTATATAAGTACCCAAACGCGACGATAACGACACTTACCGAGTTTTAGTCAACCACGAAATCAGGAATTTAATGAAAATTCCAGATGTCGTTTGAGTACGCTGGCTTGGTCACGTTCTGCGAGCCGATCCTACACGGTTGATGCAGCGATCTGTGATGAGCGGCGCCATTTGAGGCGCAGAGGTTTTTGTCGGCGACGATGGCTCCTTGGAGTAGGGAAGGACTTGACTTCTTCGGGTTGTTTAGAACAATACGAAGAACAAGCTTGGGATCGAATCCATTGGAACCAGAATGTTGATGCGGTAAGGGCCAGTAATGGCACGTAAAAACCGTCTTATTATATTATTATTAATCTCCTGCTTTTGACACCTGATTTTTTGCAGATCCTGACAAAAAAAAACGCTATCTTCCAATATCAAAATAAAAAGCTTTTCTTCAAAGTTTCCAGCCATTAAATTTTCGTTTTTATTGTGCTAATACTACTGTACTACCCCTACGATATGTGGACTTGTTTCCAACATTCAGCACTGAACCACTTAAACGAAAATGCTTCCAGTAGAGCTTACTCTACTTTTTCATTCAACGGCCCAAACATTCAAATCGCCCACAATCAACAAATGGTTATGATTGCGTGAGTCACTAGTCAGACAATCCAGAAAGACGTTGAACGCTTTTATAGTTGCCCTGGGATGAGCATACATTTTTCTAGCATTTTCTTGATAGGGTAACTTCCCATAGATTCAGACAGAGACGATTTGAGAAATCTTCTGCCCAAGTCTTACTATCTTACTTCTTATATTGTTCGCATAAAGTAACAACGTCTGCGTCAAAATCAAATTTCTGATATATCGGACACTTCAAACTACCAGCGGAATGTAAGTTCTCAATTGACTTTATCATTACAAAGCATGCATTTCGGATCAGCAATGAAAAACGTTCAGAACATCTGTTCAACATCAAAAGTGTCTGGGGTGTAAAAACGTTCAGAACATCTGTTCAACATCAAAAATGTCTGGGGTGTAACAAATCATGTGACCACATACAAGTATGTACGACACGACATTTATAAATAAGCACAAGAATGTAAACACAATTCAAAGAATCGAAAAGGTCATATAAGTTCGTCTCGTCGAGATAAACGATTTTCAGCACAGCGATTACACGAACAATGTTTAGTATTTACATTTTAAATTCTGTTTGACGATTAGAGAGGGTTGCAAAAGTGGGTAGCCACCAACAAAAACCGCTTCACACAAATAATTTTAGTGGAGGTGTACACAACATCAACAAGTTTCATTGCCAAATTATTATAAACGAAAAATTGTTAGTTTAAATTTAGAATTAATGCATATTATATATATATAACGCAACTGACCTTCCTCGTTCTAATGTTCCACTTTCAGCCGCACTGTTGCTTATGCGATGTATTTGATGATTCAGATTTGAAATCGGTAGATTCTGTGGTTGTGCTTGCATATTGCTACTGCCACTGTTCTGACTATTACTGGTCGAGTTACTGTTTATCCCATTAACGTTACCACCACTATTACTGCTACTACTGCTGCTGTTACTGTTGCTACCACCACCGTTATTAACACTTCCACTACTACCACTATGCGTTGCTTTATTATTGCCACCAACGTTACTCATTATACTTAACGTGTATTTCGATAGGAATGCGCCTAACGATAGCATACACACGCTGCTACCGTACAATATTCCAGTTTATCTAGTTCCAACTGGCGTCCTCCTTCGTAAATTTCACTTTCATATTCGTTTCCCAGTCAAAACAACAAAACACAGAAATGGCGCAGAATTTTTTTTCAGTTTCACAATACACAATGTCTTAATGTTTATCACAGTTTCTACACAATAATCGATTCACCCTAAACTTATAATTAAACTTAAACAAATTTTCACACAATATTTCGAAAATAAATTAAAATAAAAATGATAAAAAACTCTGAAACTCGTTTTAGTGTTCACACTGCTGTTGTATGTTATGTGCGGCCATATTGAACGAAAAAATTCTCAAAAAAAAAATAAAAATAATGAAAATTGCGTGATGTTTATGTTATGATTGTAAAACTTTTGTTTATATTTACATTCGAAATGTCAAGTTGTAGTCGAATTCTACTACCTTAAAATACATTTGTGTATATTGACACCTAGCGGACGATAGATGTTTTTAATTTTAAATTTAGAATCCTGTGAAACTGGCTCCTCCCGATCCATAAGTCTTATCCCACTTAATATATTGATCCAAATCGTTTGGTGACACACTAGACCTTACACGACTTAGGGCATTTTTAAAATCGGTAACATTTAGTGGTCTCACATCACTGGTATCAATAAATTCCATTTGACTAAGGGGAATCGATCGAATGGGACCCATCGACGCCTCATGGCATAATGTTTTCATGTCAGCCCCCGAATATCCTTCAGTCATTTCACCGATACGATTTATATCGTTCGCCGTCAAACTGTGGCGTTCTGATTTGATGAGGTTATCTAGGATTTGTACTCGGGCCTCTAATTCGGGTAACGGAATGTATAATCGCTTTACTAAACGTCTACGTGCCGCCTCATCTAGTTCTTGAGGTCGATTTGTTGCACCAATAATTAAAATTCGATCATCTTCGCCGGTACCGACACCATCGAGTTGTACCAAAAATTCCGTTTTCAAACGTCTTGAACTTTCGTGTTCCGATTCCGAACGTTGACACAACAACGAATCGATTTCATCGATAAATACAACGGCAGGCTGATGAACTGAGGCGACTGTAAATAAGGCTCGAACCATTTTTTCACCATCACCGATCCATTTTGAAGTTAACGACGATGCGCTTATGCTGAAGAAGGTGGACTTAGATTGGGAGGCAATACATTTGCCGAGCAAAGTTTTACCTGTGCCCGGTGGACCAAATAGTAATATACCTCGGGGTGGCCTTCGCAGTCCTTTAAATATATCTGGACGAAGTATCGGTAGTATAACGGCCTCTTGAATAGTAGTCTTGGCGTATTTTAGTCCGGCGATATCGGTCCATGCGACTGGAGAAGAATTATCCATGATCTCACTTTTAATGAGTTCGATCATTTTGGGGTCGATATTCTTGAATCTCTCATCCATCACTGTTTCAGTTTCAGGTGCGGGCGGTGGTGGCTCTTGTGGATTTTGGCGAACTGGTGGAATAAATTTTGCAGTCAATCGACTTCCTAAATATTTACGTGTTGTTCCATAATCTTGAGCCTGAGGCTCATCATTTTTGACGACCGGTGCTAAAGGTTTAGAATATGGAGGATCTGCTCGTGATGTGGACGGATCTTTCCGTTTTAATAAATTCTGAAGATGGTACTCTTCGAGTCCGGTTCGAAATTCTTTGCTTAGTTTCTTATCTGTTTCTGACGTACTGGCAGTTGAATTGTACACTACTGCCGGAGTAATCGCCTTCTTCGGCTGAAATCGTGGCTTATACGATTTTTTAGCTGGTGATGTTGGATTAATGATCGGTATATTCTGTTCATTTTTGTGTTTTGAAGGGCTACGTTCCATGACAACTGGATTTATGGACGGAATTTTAACTTCAGCTTTAGTGAAGGCATTTTTTAAATCATGTTCTGTTATTCCCATCACACCACAACTATCACAATCATCGAAATTGAATGAATCTAGATCTATTTCACTGTGCCAGTTTGCAGCATTGATGTTCTCGACAGACAGATCGTTCCATATTTCACGATACGTTGCTATTGTGTTCTTTGACTCGACAAACGTGAGCTCATGGTATTGTTCCAAATAATGATCAAGTATGGCACATGTTAAAGGATTTTCTTGTCTATAATTTTTTTTAATAACTACATAGTTAAATATGGTTTAGGAGTGAGGGGTAATTATAGCACGACGTACCTGGTATTCATCGATTGACTTTGAAGTGCATGGCCCAGGACACGAATGTTTGCCATCTTTTGTATATTACTTATGTCGGTACTTTCATTTTCTTTTGTTAAACGATTTATCAGCACTTTAAACTCTTTATTTTCTTTATTATCTTGCGACATTATTAACACCGTCATAAATTTTAAATTTTGTCTGACACTTTTGTGTTTAGCGCGGTAAATATGTTTATTGACATCTACGAACCTGACATCTATTAATTGATAGTTGTTCTATATATAATTGAGGTACGCATAGACGATGTGGAATAATTTATTTTGCATTTAAACTTCCCGCACAGTAGTGATTACAAGATCACTACCGAAATTCATTAACGATTGGAATGGATATCTGCTAAGGATTTCTGAATATAACAGCTCGATGTCTATGTGTTTTCAGTACTAATTATAAGTTACAAGTGAAAGTTATGGTTACAATTTTTAAATGAAAATTAAACGTAAGAAATATATAACTAGTGCCGTTGAAAGAATAAATGTGTAGATTATAAATAAATAACTTTTGTTATGAGCTTTTATAACCTTATCAGCAAGCAAATCTTAGAACAATGCTACCTATTTTTTCGTGTTACGTTCATTGTAGGATTAAAAAATTTAAATAATTTTACGTTTGTTATAACCAATAATCAATTTTTCATATAAATTGATTATAATAAACGTTAAATTATTTAAATTTTTTAATCCTACAATCAACGTAACACGAAAAAATATGTAGCATTGTTTTAAGATTTTCTTGCTGATTTGGTTATAAAAGCTCATAACAAAAGTTATTTATTTATAATTTACACATTTTTTATTTTTTAAACGGCACTAATCACTGTCCTTTTACTTCGTGAACGGCTTCAGGAATTTTCATTAAACTCCTCATCCCTGAACTGAAGAGAAATCTGCAACCGTCCCATCTGGGCCTATAAATTATGCGTATAATTCTTTCTCAAATATTATCAGCTATTTTTCATGCTCATCTATTAGAATCAAAAAATCTCATCCTTTTATAACGACGGGTCTACTCGCCACATTGAACAACTTCAGCTTGTCAGTATTAGCAAGATATTTAGATTTTAGTTGTGCCTTGTGGTCGGAGAGCGCTTGTATGCCTCCTTAATCACTTATCACCGAGCATTATATCCTAAGAATTTGACCACAGTATTATTGGCATTTTGAGGCAATTAAACAAAAGGTCGATGGGCTAACAACCCGCATCTACAAAAGACTTTTTGTTAAAAATATCAAGTCACTAGGAAAACCCTGCAGTTTGATGATTTATATCAGCCGTAAAAGAGTATCGTTTACTACTCGTGCACTTCTTGTAAACGCTTTACGGGAGATATTCAAAACTTCGTTTGCCAGTGCCTATAAGCGACACTATATGAATGGTAAAAACTATACTGAAAATGATTGGTTTCTTGATGTCGGCCAAAAAAATATAGCCGTTTAAAGGCTTGCTAGGCAATTCTCTAATGGAACTTCAAAACGGAAAAAGCGTGAATTGTGGAAGACTAAAGTTTATGAAGTCATCATACCTTCACACCTAGACCCATCGCCATTCGGGACCAGGATAATTTCTCTGATTTACTCAATGTTCAACATGGGTCAAATACTGTAGATATGAAAGTTGTTAAATGCAGAATTTAACAACCCCGCGAGAAATTGGAACTGGCCGTCGAAAGACTAAAAAGAAACAGTACTCCTGGAGTTAATTGTAATAATATCGGGCTCTTTATATTCGGAGAGGATACTTTGTGAAAGTGTATTTTCGACCTTATTCGATTAGTGAAGCAACGTGAAGTTATCTCTGATGGACGCAAAGTGACCGTTTTATGCTCTATCTTTAAGGAAGGAGATCACTTTAAGAAAGAATTACTCTTCCAGAGAAGGAAATTATAGGTGACTACCAAGGAGGATTTCGCCCGAAACAGTTAGCCACTGATTATAAGTTTTTTCCTGAGAATGATTGTTTTCAAATATTTCGAAACATCTTGCCTTGATGAACATCCAGTGTTCTTGGATTTTAAGCGAGTTTATAGCTCAATCCATTGAGAGAGGTTATGTACCTGAAAATTGTGTGCCTATTTGTTAAATGACAGTAATTCAGTGTCAATCCCGTCTGAAAATTGAGAACGAGCTATCAAGAATTTTTGCAATAAGCTCTGGTATACGGCAAAGAGATGCTCCATCTCCGATACTCTTTAATCTCAAGTTAGTTACCTTTCGTAGAACAACATCTTATACTGTTACTTCAACCATGTTCTGGCATATGCGGTTGATTCTATGTGATTGGACTGAAAGACAACGGTGTAAAAGACCAACCAAATCAGTTTGTACGATTTGTAGCTTCCATTTGCGACTTAGTCGCAAAACCAACGAATCCAAAATAAAATTTATGATCACAGGTTTTGGAAAAGTAGCAGTAGGTTATAGTAACGGCTACGACAAATTTTAGGTAGTGACGCATTTAAAAGGCTTTCCAATAACTCGGATATATAGTCACGCTTCTGGTACTGTGTGTTTTGAATTCCCTACGTCCACTGCTAAAGTCAAAATACTTTGCAAATGCCGACAAGCTTAAGTTGTAAAAGGTGTAGGTCAGACTCTTTGTCATGTATTGCTATGAGAGTTAAGACCCTAACGAACGAGTAACCAAAATGACTGATAACATTGGCGAGAAAAATCACGCGCATTATTTGTGAAACGATTTGTGCAACGAGGCGATAACGATCGAGTTTGATTCAACCACGAAATCAGGAATTTAATAATGAACAGGCACGGCCATGTTCATTAAATTCATTCAGTGACGCGTTATCTTTCATAATCATTCGCACAGTGTATTGAGGTTCAATTAATTACTCTCAACACGCATGCATTCTCAACTTTTGGGGAACACCAGCACATTTCACAGAATATCAGTCAAACCTGGATGAGCTCTCCCATTTCGGTTTACTCACTCTTTTAATAACATTCAGACTGCTCTTACAATTATCAGCTCGATCATATTCCGTGTCTATGTTTGAACATTTACCCATTATAACAAAGTCCACTAAAAACTGCAGATTGGCTTGGTCTTCTGAGTTTAATCCATGAATCAAGCTCGTATACCGATTGAAGAATGTAAGAAAAATGTAACATCCTTGCGGAAGTTTAATCTGTAGTCCCTTCCGCGAGGGAAATCCAGACTCAAAAGAAACTGCTCTAGTTTCCCTGGAACCACAACATTATACGCCCTTTCAATGTCCAAATTTTATTTTCCTTTCGCACTTCTTACACAACTTTTTCACACGTTCGTTGAAGGGAGTGGTTGTGACGGGACCTAAAAGTGGTTTCAGGCTATGAATTACTTACAATCAATTACTTACCAACCACCAATTTCATAAACACAATATTCTATATACATTTTCCTGGCCTGTATTTTGTTGCCAGATTTCTATCTCGATTTCTTTTGGGTATATGGGTACCAATCTGCCTTCTTTCCACTTTTCCGGTATCTGTGACTGACCGATTTGGACTTAATCCAATTTTTTTTACGTTTGTTAAAGGACAGCTGGGTCGCAGGGGCCCAGAGCAGTTAATAGTCCGGATATTGATATGGGCAATCATATGTTGTTTGATTCATTGCTTTATTCTACAATCGACCAACAAGTTTGTCATTTCCAGTGTGATAACAGCGATTGAATGTACACAACATATTTCTTAGGTTCACGGCTATTAAACGAGATTTTATAAAAAACCATCTTCGTTTCTCTGTCGGATGTTATGCGTATGACTATTAAACGAGTAAACAACAAACGATTACAACTATTTGTTATCAATCAAACCCATATATGTATTAAAAAAAAACCTTAGTTGTGCCCCACAGAGTTACAAGTTAGAAATAATTAAAGATAAACAATTTTTTACCATTCATACTGCCAACGGCTTAACGGTACTAAAAGAGCTTTGGCCTGGGCTGAATAATGTTAATACAATTTGTTGATTTTACAATTCAGTGCTTCTGATGATTTATTAGCGTCGAGTTTTTTTTTTGCAGTTAGTCGCGCGATTTAATTTTTTTTTTAATACAATTCCTGTAAATTAGTACAAATCTAATTTAATTTAGTGATTATAATTTGTTTACATGCAAATTGTGTACTCGTACAATAGAGCAAAATAATAAATAAACAAAAAGTTATGGAGATAAAATTCTAAATAGAAGTCATTAACGCGTAAAATTATAATTCTCGATCTCGATTAGTGTTCTTTAGTCTTAAGTCTTAAGTGGGTGCTTGTAAATTTTTTTTACTGTATTTTACTATACAGCAATGTTTGAAAGATCTGTGAAATATCAATATTATGCAACTTTTTGTGGTAAGCGCTTAACTTTAATTGTTAAGGGTTCAAATTTTAAATGGTATAGAAAACCAGTTTTAAATTTAAAAACAAAACATTAACGTTCGAAGATAATTTTTCATTGTTTACGTCTCTAATTAGTTGTGAGTTGTTGTGACCCACAGCGTATTATAAATTTTACGCGCTTTTGTTGCGCTTATCCGATTTAAATTTTTCATTTTAGTTATGAATGTATTTAAACGATGATAATTTTTATCGCGTAATCGAATTAGCTGCAATGGCGTAAAGTAGGACGTTAAAATTAAACCGCGATTGGGTGAAAGAGATTCGGCTCTTTTACTTGTTTTATGTATATTTATATTTTATTTTCATTAGTTCAAATGTAGCAATTTGACGGATTCCAAAGCAATGGGAAGTAGCAGATCATGATCTTAAAGCCAACCCAAACCTTGTAACGATAAAACACATTCAGACCAAAATCACTACTTCCAACTATATCAAAGATATTTGAAAAACTGCGCTTCTGAAGAGAATGAAGCATTGGGCGCATCTAGCACACGTAGAGTCTACCGAAAATACGTAGACTCTACAAGTCTACATGTGCTGGATGCAAAAAATCTCAGTAAAAATATGTAGACTCTACGAGTTTTAGTGAGACTAAAAAGTCTTGTAGCAAAGAACATTTACTATATCAGAAGTGAAGACACAAACAAAATAGTAGATCAACAGTATTTTTTCTGCAAAATCCATATTTTGTAAATCCATCTAGTGAGTAACTTTAATTTAATTTATATAAAGTTACAATAAAGCTTGAATTTGATAGATTTTTTTATGGAATTTGTTTTATTGTCATTCGTTTTTCTTCACAGTCACATGCATATAAAATATACTTTATTTATATAAAAACACTAACACAATTGTTTTTCGGGTGGTTTTCGTTATTTCTTGTGCGATCGTCGATCGTATGCAAAACCCTCTTTACTACAAGCCGTATTGTTTGCATACTCATGCTATACAAAAATATATACTTTGATTGTATTGTAAGTAGAAAATCGTGTCGGGATATGTAGCGAATATTGTGTAAAAGAAATAAACAATAAAATCAAATAATGCGCATGCGTTTACAATTTTTTTTATTAATTTTATATGGAGTTTTGATAGTTACTAATACACCTAAAGTATATATTTTCACTAATACATTTTAAAAATACATGATAATATGTGTCAACGAAAGTTACAAGACGGCTTGTATAATAGAAAGGGTTTTGATTTTCACCAAAACCCTCTTTACTACAAGCCGTCTTGTAACTTTCTTTGACACATATCATCATGGATTTTTAAAATGTATTAGTGAAAATATATACTTAAGATGTATTAGTAAATATCAAAACTCCATATAAAAATTTAAAAAAAAAATTAAAAATATTGTAAACGCATGCGCAATATTTGATTTTATTGTTTATTTCTTTTACACAATATTCGCTATCATATCCCGACACGATTTTCTACTTACAATACAATCAAAGTATATATTTTTGTATATCATGAGTATGCAAACAATACGGCTTGTAGTAAAGAGGGTTTTGATTTTCACTAAAACATTTTAAAAATACATGATGATGTCTGTCAACGAAAGTTACAAGACGGCTTGTAGTAAAGAGGGTTTTGATCGTATGCTATATTTTTTTTAATTTTTATTTTTTTTTTCTGTTGTTCTACGAATACATGTTTGTAGTTACATAATATAACAACAACAACATATTATTTGTTCAATATAGATGCTGCGCTTAAAATCGTTTCCTTGTTATATATTCTAATAGTAATTTTTTTATATTTCTCCAATTTGGAAATTGTACCCATAGCTATTTGATGATAAATATATTATAATAGAAGAACAATTTTCTGATTCATACAGATAATTTTATTTTACAGAATATAATGAATTTTTTGCGATCACTGTGCTAAGCAAACAAATAATGAGATTTGTTTTGGTTTAAAAAAGCAGCTATAGGATATTGACCTTTCGTGTTTTAAATTTTAAAGAGATTTGTACCTTTATACATACTATCCGATGCATTAGTAATTGTGATGAGAAACATTTAAGTTCTCTTTTATTTTGATGCCTTACAAAACCAAAGAACCATTTATTTTTTAATTAATTAATTTTTTTTTTTTAATTCATTTATAAATAATAGCTTTTTGTTTGGTATACATGTCATCAATAAGTTTATAACCATAATAAATTCAATTAAACTTGGTGCAAAAGTATTTGTGATTTATCTTTTTAATGCATAAGTATTTGTGATATGTCTAAAATTGCACAGCTAAGTTACGCTCTCATAAGTTCGCTCTCATAAGTTACCGGGATTCCATTAGTTTGGCAATTGTTTTAAATTATGGTTACTCTAATCATTATTTTTTATGTCAGTCTTTATAAAAAAAATTGTCTTTAAAATGCGAAAATGTCTAAAACCCGTAAAATGAGCTAGAAGAAAAGACGCCCATGTGAGCGGAATATAAAGGTTGTACCGCACGTAAAATATTAGCCAAAAATTTAATTGCCACATAAGTACAATTCTATATCAAGCCCGTAACAAAAAATTCATAATACCGTAAGAAACATTGGAATGCGGCAGCGGCCACGACAAAGCGGCAAGATGTTAATATCGTTCGATGCATGGTCAATGATAAGTCCATATCAAAGAGCTCTCGCCACTAGGTTAAAATATGATGGAACTGTCGTTATCCAAAAAATAAACCATTTTTTGCAAATTATGCACTTTGACAAAATGTACTATTTACTGATGAATCGATGGTCTCGTTAGATGGTACTTGGGACAAGAAATTGTTTTATTCTACATCAGAGCATTTAAAAAAACGAAGGATTTATGCCACACAAAAGTAAGGTGGTGGAGGAAATTTGATGATATGGGGCTGTATCTCGTACTATGGAGTAAGACCATTAGCAAAGGTTTCGGGAAATCTAAACCAGATTAGGTTTATTGAATTGCTGAACGATGTGGTATTATTGGCTGGTGATGAAATAGTTGACCCAAATTTTTTACAGTAAGACAATGCCCCATGTTATGACAATGCACATAAAGAAAAATGAGTTACGAGTTTTTTAGATGGTTTCAATCAAAATTATTTCGATTGGCAAAGCTCTGATATCAATATTATTGAAAATGCTTGGGCATATGTTGAAAGAAAAATTCTCTATAAAGCTGGAAGAACAGAAAATAAATTTTGGGACGAGCTGGTCGAGTTATGGAACCAAATTCCGCTCGACTTCATCCGTAATTTATCCGTAATTATCTTTCTGTTTAAAATGAATATTGTTTTGTTGTTGCAACAAATATCACAATTAAACTAGGAGTAGATAAATATGCGTATAAAAATATCCTACTGTATTTTGTTGTTGCTACAAATTTTATACATTTAAACACACACAAATCTAAACTCTGGATATACAAAAATAAGAAAATAAAAAAATAAAAACTAAAGATATATTTATATAAATAAAAATATAAATATATATATATTATATAAATTTATTAAAATTAAGTTGCCGTTCATCAACATTAAAATATATTATTCATCAAATAGCTATCTTATGGCCAACAATTTTCAAGTTGGAAATATATAAAAAAAATTTTGTATGAATTTGAATTCGAATAGTAAACGATTTTACAAATAAAATTTTGTTATTGTTATATTATATTAACTACATGATTGTATTCGTAAAACAACGGAAAAAAAACAAAATTAAAAAAAAATATAGCATGCGATCGGCGATCGCACAAGAAATAACAAAACCAACCGAAAAACAATTGTGTTAGTGTTTTTATATAAAAAAGTATATATTACTCACTAGATGGATTTAAAAAATATGGGTTTTGCAGGAAAAATACTGTTGCCCGTACTATTTTGTTTGTGTCTTCACTTCTGATATAGTAAATGTTCTTTGCTTGTAGTCTACATTTATGTGTAGATTATTTTGGTTTGAAACTTGGATATTTTTTGACATTTGTATTACTAGTTCATATTTTTAAACCAAAAAAACATTGAGGATGACTCGCATTTTAAATATCCTTATATTTACAGTAGTGATGAAGGTAAATATAGATGTGAAATATCAATTTAATTTATTACGTAATTTCAACAAGTTATCCAAGACAAAAACCAAAATGGATACGTACAAATTTACATCCAGCACACGTAGAGTCTACAAATGAGATTAGTCTACATTATAGACTCTATCTCAAATGTAGACTCTACGTGTGCTAGATGCGCCCATTGTTTAATTAGTCTCGTTGATTAACAAAATCGTTCAGTTATGGCGGTTAGTTTACCAAATGTAGTAATTAGGTCTATATGCTAGGTAGGAATAATTACAATTTAAATATATTTAGTTTAAGGCACCTAATATTGACAAGTATAGCAGGTGAATTAAATTTCAACATTCTTCAAAACTTCACCTTCTCGCAAGATTGATTGAGTCTTATAAATACGTCGTCATAATTCACCTGCCTTTTGTTGTCCAACCGCTAGAAGTGCGTCTTATTCTCATATTGACCACATTACATCATTTCCTAATAGCCCTATTGGTTTTTTCAATCAGCCATTTCGATGGCTCATCCGGTTTGAGATAGGTCAAATTACTGAGTCACGCATAATCGATGAAACTGGCAGCCAACCAAATTCTGCTAAACTTGAGGCCATTCAACAGCTGCCATCACCAGCAGACATTACTTAACTACGCTCTTTCTTTAATGCTGTGAACTGGTACGACAAGTTTATATCCAAGTTCAAAGAAATACGTTGGCCACTCGACGATCTGCAAAAGGCGCCGAGTACAAATGGCACTCGAATCTGATTTGCAGATGTGCTGCCGATGTATCAATCTTTGTGTGAAATGGTGTACTAATGCTACTCATACTAGTTCTGTCCATTTTCGAAATGAAGAGCAGTATTGTTCAATGCCATTCGCCTTTTGTTAGGCGAATGGCATCGAACACTTGACATGTGGAAATGGAAGAGATTTTCAACAAACACCATTGGACAAGGTACAAAGAGTTTGATATCGACAATGCGATCTTAAACTCATGCAAGGCAACAGCTAGATCTGGCAGCTCATAATGGTAGTCAAATACGTTACCATCGCACGAATTTAACGTCTGTAGCGCACCAGACACAGGCGAAGTCCACCAAAGCTGATCTGAAGCGTGAACTCAAGCCATCATCTGAAGCAGAGCCGCCAAAATTACGCCGATCCGGACTAGCAACATCGGGAGGTAAGCGGAAATGTGAGCCTACTGGAGCTAATCTCGAATATGAACTCAAGCCTGCACTTAAAACAAGACCACTACCAACTTACGGAATACAGTTTTGGAGCTGCACTAAACAGACAAACGCTAAGAAAATACAGACAATTTAAAATAAAGTACTTTTGGGAATACCCTGTTGTAGTGCATTCGAAATGAAGACCTGCACCGAAACTTACAGATCGAAGACATAAATGAAGTAATTGCAGATTATGATATCAAACCTGAGTCACGTCTTTGGCAACTGGGACTAGCCTTTGGGTCATGCCTAAACTCAAGTGCGTAAATTAAGCAAGACAGAAAATCTGCTAGATGAAAACTTTTACAACGTCTACGTCAATTTTCAGATATTTATCCCAAATTCACATACGCTATAACTGTTATCAATCTTTTAAAAATATGAACTTTCCCAAAGGCTTTATAAACATTTTCGATTTACTCAACTTTTTTTTTAATTTTTCCTTCAAACAGTTAACATATGTAGTTTTGGCCATGGCTTGACCGCTGGTTGGACTTCACCATTCCTGTCTGTATTGATGTCAGAAAACACACCATTAAAATCAGGCCCAATCACATTAGAACAAGCTTCCTGGATTGGATCACTACTATCGCTCGGTGGCTTATTTGGAACATTATTTTTTGGTTGGATGGCAGACGCATATGGACGTAAAATATCTCTAATAACTCTTGGAATTCCTCAAATAGTGAGTACATATAAACAGTAATCTTATCAATTTATAGTTTATACGCTAAAATTGACCTTAATTTATTTCTAGTTAAACTGGCTAAGTATTATATTTGCTGAAAATGTGGTGTATTTATTTGTCGCCAGATTTATTGCGGGCTTTGCTGCGGGTGGAATATTTGTAATCGTGCCGCTATATGTTACAGAAATAGCAGAAGCTAAGTAGGTATTGCCATTAACATTCAAATCGAGCAATAACAATATGTTATTGACATAATATACTATACAAATGGAGCAAAATGTTATCGCTGTTGATTGGAAATGAACCGTACAAAGATTAAACGAAACGTTTAAATTCTATATAAACTTATATACTTTCAGAATCCGCGGTTCACTCGGCTCTATAATGATTTTTTCCCTTAACGGTGGCATCTTATTCTGTTTCGTTGTTGGCGCATACTTAAGCTATACGACGGTGCAAATTATTGGATTTTTCATTCCGATTCTATACCTAATTAGTATAGCTTTCCTACCTGAGACGCCATACTATCTGATCAAACAGAATAAATTGAATGAGACCGAGGATGCGTTAAAATATTTTCGTGGATTAAAAAGGGGTTCGAAAGAAATTTCAAATAGTTTTAAAATGGAGCTCGATAATCTAACAAAAACACTAGAGACCACAGACGATGCAAATATAAAAAATACTAAGACAACCCGTATCCAAATAAGTGATTTTAATTCTATGGCGGCGAAAAAAGGTTTAATAATGGGAATTGGTTTGGCCGCAATGAATCAATTAAGTGGTTGCTTCGCCCTAATCAGTTATACTGCGCAAATATTTGAAGAGGCTAATACCGGTTTAGATCCAAACATATCAGCAATTATAGTTGGCGTGATTCAAATTATTGGATCATATGCTTCGACATATTTAGTTGATCGAGCTGGTCGTCGCCTATTGTATCTTATATCGGGAATGGGAAGTGGAATAGGACTACTCACAATGGGAACATTTTCGTATATAAAAGTTTTAGGTTACGATGTATCAAATTTTAACTATGTTCCAGTAATTAGCTTATCATTTGTAATATTTATTGCCTCGATTGGTATATTACCATTAGCCTTTGTCATCATATCAGAATTGTCATCGAACGAAATTCGTGGTTTTATTACGACGGTTTGTATGACGACATTATGGCTATTTGCATTTATCGTTATTAAAGTAAGTATAGTATGTACATTCAACTCAACACTATTAATTTTGTTGCATAATTTCAGTACTTCTCATTGCTCATCTTGACATTTGGATTGCACGGTTGCATGTGGTTCTTTTCGTTGAGCTGTTTTGTTGGATTTGTGTTGTATGGACTGTTTGTACCTGAAACGAAAGGTAAAACATTTGACGAGATTCGTATTGAATTAGAAAAGTAATGGTAGCTTTAGAATAAAAAAATTAAGTTAACGATATGATTGTGATTGTAAATTAGAGAATGGTTATGCACAGTTTTCATCATCCTATGTAGTGCCGATCGGGTTCGTGTCATTACGACCAGCGTAGTCTAGGTCTTATCTTTAATATATACACCAGCTGGTTGCTGTTGGGTCATGTTTTTGTGACCATACCGTGACCAAACTTCGACCGAGCAAAATTCTATCATCTGCAAAGCCAAAGATTTGACTTGATTTATTTAAAACGCAGTTCTGTGTCTCAATACTGCTTATGTTATCTCAAAGGGATCATGTACTGTTTCTTTGATTATAATTATACAACTCCGTCAAGATGTAGCTAGTTAGTTTGCATAAAGAAACTAGTTTCTCCGAGATGCCATGGCATGATGCTATCATATTCTTATTGGAAATCAATGTAAAGATTATGTACGCTGATTTTGAACTCTCAACATTTCTCCAAGACCATCTTGATCGTACAGATGGTTGAACGGTTGGGACAAAACCCACACTGATAGTCTTTAATGCTCGCTTCTTTAAAAAGGATAATGTTGGTATATACAACGTTAACAGCAAATACTTTGTATTCAGTAATTATTAGAGAGCTATCCAGTAGTAATTCCCGCAATTTAGACAGTCTCCTTTTATATGCAGCGGGCTTATGTGTGCAGTTCCAATCTTGCGATAGCTCCCAGATAGCGATAATTAGATCGTAAAGTAGAGTTATCAGAGTTGCTCCTTTAACAGCGTTCCCGTCTTTAATAAGCTTTGGAATTCCATGGAGACCCGAGACTTCAATTCTTTAACTTATCGATAAGCTGTGGGATCTTAAGTAGAGGCTTGCTATTCCATGTATTCATGTTTTAATGCATCGACATGCCAAGTACGATCTTTCTTGCTTGACTGACATTTTGGTTTATGACATTTTGCACTTGTATTTAAAAATTATAAGCATATATGATCGGTGTCCAGTTCAGCATTTTTAAAAGATCGAACATCAGTAATGCCGAAGAACAGGCGACACGAATTCGGTAATGGTTATTGAATGGTTACAGAATTTACGTAAAAAGTGGACGTCTTCCACACTTCCAAACTACTTGTTCTTGCATTACAACTACCGAAGGCCACAACGAGGACGTAATGAAACTATAGATAATCATACGATTTAATCTGTAAAATGAACAGGCAGATAAGTACATATATCATGTACAGTAATACATACAATTATTCTATATGCTAAAAATTATAGAATATATTATATAACCATCTTGCTCAATGGTATAATTTAAAACAGGCTGAAAATGTTTACTTTCCATATGCCGAGTTATTTTCATTACGAAATACTGTTAAACTAGTAAAAAATAGATGGCGTTCTTTTATCGATAAGGTAGAGTTTTTAATAGCTGCTTTCTAATGGTACAAATTTACTACAGTTTACTCGGTTCTTGTGAGTAGTTTTCCAGCAATTGACCTCTCTGGATTAATTTATTTAAATTCCTTTCAAAAAAGGAATATGAGGAATACCTGATGTCATGAATACTTAAGAATTCAGATCATGGCTACTTAAAAATAATCATTTTATTCTACCTTAACCGGCGCAAAAAATTAAATGGATATATTCCTTTAATTGCTTCGTAAATGTTTTATATCATTTTCGGAAGTCACTTTTATAATCTAATTCTCAGATTTGAGCGTATTTCATATAAAATGACAAATTTAAAATTAATCTGTGCTTCAAACAATTTTTGGTGTCAAAAAAATCGATCTATTGGATTAGCATGACCGACATATTCAATATGGCGTCAAATAAGACAATAAACCTGAAATAAATCGGTATAATTAATAATTAGGGAAAATATAGAAAAAATTGATGGATTGATGCCATCTACAAAATACAATTCTGGTTTTATTTTCGATTTGAACCATAATTTTTACTCCGAAAAACACAAATTGACGATTGGAAATAGAAAAATAGCGCCACTCACGGGCACTAGCCATACCAAATTGCATATAAAAAATCTGACAGCTCGATGTCTCTGAAAACGCTGAAAACACATAGAGACATCGAGCTGTTATATATAAGCTAATTGGTGTGGCTATTTGCCACCAGACATCCATTCCAATCGTCAATTGAATCCGAAATTAACTTAGCAAGGACAAGAACCGTTCATTCCGAAAAAATTTACCCGCAGCTGCACTGGGCCAAATGCCGCCAATTCTTTGGTTCGGAAACATCGCGATGATATCTTATCATGGATAGAGAATTAAAGAAGAGACAACAAATCTGAACAATAAACAAAACATAATTATAATGGATCCAATACTAATTTTTGTTCCGACAACCCGTCCTATTTCATTTACTGTTATTGTTTACGTCACAAGTTAAATAGAAACGCACTTTAGCAATATGAAGTTGAGTAAACGTCAGCTACGAATGTAAACCAAAAGTTTTTGTGCGTCAAATCATATTAAAATTAGTGTTAATTTATGAAGAAATATTATCAACTTACTCAACTGCGGTTTTAAATATACTCTTGTAATAAATTTGTCGGTGTTAGTTTTTAATTCCGAAAATTCGGAATTGAAAGAAAATCATTACCTTGAGGAATTGTGACATTAGGTTTTTGTGCCATAATATTTTCAACATGGTGTCCATGGTAAATTATAAAGAATGGAACCAACAAAAAATCTATTTTTAACTACAGTTTGTGTTGTCGTTGTGCTTTTCGCCTACATATCGTACACGGGAAAGCCGAATAATAATCTTGTATCGAAAGCCGAAATGAATAACTATAAACTCACTTATTTTGATGCAACATGGCTTGGCGAACCAATTCGTTTCTTGTTGAGCTACCAAGGATTAGATTTTGAAGATTATCGTCACACGACTGCTTCGTGGGAGGTTGAAAAAAAAAGTGAGATATTTTTTTACGATTTGGCAGAAGATGGCAGTATCAAATATTGATTTTTTTATAATTATATTTTCTTTAGATTATCCGACTCAACGTGTGCCCACACTCGAAATTGATGGTAAATTTTTTGTTCAAAGTGTTGCAATTTGCCGGTATTTGGCAAATAAATTTGGTATCGTTAGCGATAATTTAGAAGAAAAATATTTAGCCGATGTGGCCGTCGATACAGTGGTTGATTTACGTTCCAAGGTATTAGCGATTTATTTGGATAGTGATGAAAAGTCGGGTGCTACTAAATTAGAGGATGCATTAAAAGAGCCGGTTCCCGTATTTTTGGGCTATTTAAATCAGCTGGTTAAAGAGAATGATGGATATTTTGTTAAGGGTAAATTGTCGTGGGCTGATTTGTTCTATTCGTCACAAACTGACTTGTGCTTAAAACATTTGGGAAAAGATGTTTTTGATAATTATCCGGAGCTTGTGGCGTTGAATGAAAAAATTCGGGCTATTCCAAATATTAAGAAGTGGATTGAAACACGTCCAGCTAATTTGGATGAATAAATGTTTAATGTAAATAATATAATTTAAAGAAATACATATCGTCTTTTACAGACCAAAGAACTTTCTAGCATCTATTATTTTGATAGGCTTTCTACCTGTTTTGATACTTATATCAATATATGCTGGATGAAAATCGATTTTTGATTTGAAAGCAATCCTTCTACTAATCACTGCAAGGATACTATGGTTTGTTTTGAGATATATACTCAGAATAATAATAAACAGTTTGTACATGTCATTGCTGGTCCGTATCAATAATTTGACTCTATCGGCTCCGATATGATCACCTCAATATTATCGAGACCAGTTATTTGCCCAATTTCATTGACATTTATTGCGGCCGTGGTTCCATCTTTGCTGAATTTCTCCACGTTGCAAGTTCTTGGTGTTACATTTATCACAGTGTCGTCAAGAAGCCTCGCGCCTAACAAGCAGTTTGTGGTATCCTTCTAATACGAAGTTGTTAGTCTTGCTGTTTGTTCTTTTCGTTTTGATATATTTTGCGCATTCTTGTTAGTTTTTATTGTTGCTCTTTGTGTGGTTAACTCATTTGTCCACAACGGTAATTTTTCTTTGTGACCACAAAGGGTTTTCGTGGTATTATCAAATACATTTATAAGCGAGATTGTTATCTTGTGCTCTACTGTTTCCACATCCTCTTTGGATGCAGCTCATGTTTTTAGACCATTTATGCCAAGAAGAGTTCAACCTGCTTTCGAACTTTTCCCAATTTGCACGTTTTAGTGCGAACTATCGCCTTGTGATCGCTTGAAGACAAGTTTCTTTTACTGCCCAGTTGGTTACTTTTCTCAACAACCCGTACCACTCACATCTATAAGATCAATATTTGATTCACCATTGTGGCAATAGGTGCTTGGCTAGCCATTTTTATTTAGGACAGAGAGGCCAATTATTTCTACAAACTCCAAAGTTATCATTGATGTCGCCAGATATAATATAATTGAAAGGTTTTTGAGCCCCTGCATGATTTCAATAAGCCTACATTCAATAGCTACTGATTAGATAAAAATTACCCAAAGCAGACCTTGCTTCGCAAGACATAGATAATGTAAGTCACAGAATTGTCAGATTCTTAG
The DNA here is from genome assembly GCA_963556175.1 of Tipula confusa. Lineage (NCBI taxonomy): Eukaryota > Metazoa > Arthropoda > Insecta > Diptera > Tipulidae > Tipula > Tipula confusa. The sequence goes on along the minus strand of OY744475.1, from coordinate 60,736,678 downwards.
TACCTCTAGGTCCTGGTTAAAGATGTCTATGGCAGCCTTTGCATTGTCGCCGTCACACTCACCAGTAACAACTCTTTTCATACCCGCCAGTCTACTAACTCTTCCTTTTGTCAAGTAGGGTTCCTGCATGCAGAGTATATCGATCTTCTTTTCTTGTGCACTCTGTCTCATGTCATGTTCAACTATTTTGTCATTTTGTATATTAAGCTGAACAATCCTCATTGAAAGTTTATGTGGTCTTTAATTATCTTAAACAGTTTTCCGAATGACTAAGTTCAATGCCGTTTTGTACGCATACTCTGCTTCTAAAAGAGTGGTCGAAGACTTTGTTAGCTTTTTTAACCTTCCGCTTTATTTGGATATGATTTGTGGTCATGACCATCTTCTGAGCAGTTGACGGGCTTATGCGATTGAAAAATTTAAAGCCGTTCCTTTAGTTAACCTGTTAGATCTACTTCTAAGCACATTGCAACTCTAACATCTCTGACGGAATCAACGCCTTTAAACAGTCTATTGTGCTCAGCAATATTAATTTAGCTTAACGATCCTTTGCTTAACAGCCTCTAAGGCTGTAATTGCACTAGCTAGACATCTCACTTAATCTTCGCTTTTATGTTGTTTTTGCTCAACAACTGGTTCTTTCTATATACAAACGCGCTTCTGCCTAATTTCTTGCGTTGGAGATCTTCTGATTCCCATCTCACTGACATGTCTATTTATATCTGCTCTGCACTGTGTTTTTTTTTGGACGAGAAACGAATTTTTATTTCACCTTTAAGACGTATCCGCTGCTTTGTTGCCACCTCTCGACCTCATAGAAGTATACAGATGAGGGCGATTAGACAGTTGCAATTCTTATCATGCAATGACAACCAAACTGTTTGGCAAGCAAGGTGAATTCGAGCTTCGAGGTTCCCATAGTAGTATACTAGGCATTCGAGCATATGCAGTAAAGGAGGAACTAAATTATTCCCCAATTGAGCTTTTCTATGGACAAACGATGAAGGTGCCAGGTGAATTTGTTGTAGATAATCCTCTTTTATCATAACAAACCACTACGATCAAAGTATAACAAGCTAGCGTGCCCAAAAACAGTTGTGTAACCAAACAAACGGACATATTTACCCTGAAATCATTCGATTTACAAAAACACTTCGTGTTAGACGTCAAGAATTAGTATCAATTTGACAGCATTGATAGATTAAAATCGACATTCGGGATTCTTATTTGGCTGAGACACCAACTTTAACAAGACAAACAGGTACAGTCCACATAAGAATGTGAAACCATCACATTGTATAGCTTGTTCACATTACAACCATTAGATTTTGGACTACAATAGTTATCAACGAGGAATCACATGTGACACTATTTCTCTACCCATCAGTCCCACCAATTCCTCGCGTTGACATCTGTGTAAATTGGCTAAATATTAAAAGTGCAAAAGAACTACAGGAATCGCTTTTTCTATTTTCAGCGTCTGTTGGTTTTCAAACCAAAGAATCAAAATGTATAACAAAATGTATGAACACAGGGCTTAGAAGCAAAGGTTTAATAAATTTTGGTTGTCTAAATCATTTACGTTTTATTGGTCACATTCCATATGCTGAACCTTTGTGGATGATCGAGGTTTTAGAGAGCCACTATTTTACCCAATAAAAGTGTAGTTCGAAAAATCAAAGACTTCTAAATTTCAGGAAACACTTCCAGGCCCATTTAAATGGTAAAATGTTTGCTAAACATCGACAATTTCCAAAACCCACAGAAAATACATGACTGTTAGATGATTTACCATTTGACCAATATACTTAGTGTACGTTTCCACCAAAAAGTTGGTTGTTTTTTACATCGCACCTCACACGGATAGTATACATTCTCAAAAAAATTGCGTCTCAACACAAACTTTATTACCTACACATGCAAACAAAAAACAACCGATTTGTAGAAAAAACAACCGATTCGTACTAATGAAGAGAACTTTTGTTGTTTTTTTTTACATTGGTACTAAAATATAAAATTTCCTCTAGGAAATTTTATGGACAACCCTTCATTTATTTGAAAAATGTCATTGTCATGTGTTTTTGTTGCGATTCAAATTTAAATAAAAGTTATTTATTTCTTTAAAACACTAATAGCCATTTATTTTTTATTAAATTTTAAACATTTTAGATTTGCAACCATTTACAATAAATTTTTATGAAAAAAATCAACGATAAAATTCAAATATTTGAATTTATAATTCTAATACATAGAATTTCAATACAAAAAATAACTTTGTAAAAAAAACAACCGATTTTTTGGTCGAAACCAAGAGTTAGATTTTTTTTACTGAGTACTTACTTCTATTTTTGGTCAACCATCAGCAGAAAACGGGGGTTTGTGGTGTATCACGGTAAAGATACAATAATATGTCTATTTTTTGTGTGACTCAACAATGATTTAAGAAGTTAGAAAAAATGTCATAAAAAGATAGCTTTCTGCAACAACAAGGGGAAAATAAGTATCATATTCAAGTAATACTTATATAAATACAAAAACATATGAAGTATTTAAGTCAAAAAATTATATATAACATTACTTTATTATTTACCTAGAGATTTTACAATTTCATCGATACTTCTGCCCTTTGTCTCTGGCAAAAAGATCGTAATAAAAATTAAATAAGTAAAACTGTATACGGCAAAGAACCACATACATCCATCGATTCCAATCCAATCGATCATATCAAATAAAAACTTAAGCATAATAAAACCAAATACACACATTTGTATTCGGCCAAATACGGCGATGATAGCACGAATTTTAATCGATAACAATTCTGTTACAATCGGCGACGCTAGTGACACCATACCCCACGATGAGTTAAATATGGCACCCGATAATCCAACAATCGATATCCAAGAATATCCACTAACATCATAATCGTTATTCCGTAAATAGCAATATATACCCATAATGATAAAACATATACCAGTTGTGCAGCTCGAGAGGATTAAAAGTATACGTCGTCCGGCACGTTCTACGGCCAACGGTGATATAAACGATCCAAAAAATGATACACTTCCCACAATTATTGATGATATATTTGGTGAAAATGTTGAACCAGTTTTTTCGAATAATAATCCGGAATAATTTACGATCACAAAGGATCCGCTACACGTCACAGTTATCAGTAATACAGATGATATTAAAATCGCCTTCCATGCTGATCGATTAGTAAAATCGGAAACTGTTAAATCACTGTACTTAAATTCTTTTTCACTTAGTTTTAGTTTCATTTTTTCTAATTCGTCGTAGACACTATCCGAAATTTCTGCATTCAGTTTTGAGCAACCTCGATAAAATTTTAACGATTTTTCAGCTTCATCGAAACGATTTCGTGCCAATAAATAGGCTGGTGTCTCCGGCAAAAATGAAAATCCAATCATGAACGTAAATGGAAGTATTAATGGTAGTGAACCAATCACATAATAATTTAAATATGATCCGGCAATATATTGAATTAGTACGCCAAGGTTACAGTTTAGCTGAAGAAATGATCCTAATTTCCCGCGTATATTTGTTTCGGCAATTTCGGTCACAAACATTGGTATTACTAGAAATGATCCGCCAGCAGTCATTCCAGCCAAAAATCGTGCTACATACAAGTAATATACGTTTGTTGCGCACAATATAAGTATCCAACTTAGAATATATGGTGACGCCACAAAATACATGGCAATTTTACGGCCAAATTTATCCGCTATTAGTCCCGAAATTATCGTACCGCACAGATTTCCGATTAGAAGAACGCTTGTGATTGTGGTTGCTTCATCTTTGGTGATTGGTCCACTTGACAATGGCGTGTCTTTGGTTTGCAGCAGTGGAAGTACAGGTGACGACCAGCCCAAAGCTACTCCTGTACCGAGTGATAGTAAATTTGCTAAAAATAAATAATAAAAAAAATTCAATAAATCTACTCTATAAACAAACTTTGGCATCAGCCAAATTTTAACAAAGATATCCTCAAAACTAACCACACCATGTCGTATAATATTGGTAAAATCGCCCCATTCTGCACGATATATTTCAAATAATCGTCCAATAACCAAACTTTTAAACGTATCACTTTAACCAATCTAAGCTGCTAGTCGCATCTGATATTTATCTCGTATTAAATTGCGTTAATATATACACAAACTTTAATTACAAAGTGATAAGAAAAATAATATCCAAATGGCCATTGTATCTATATATGTATATGCATATTACTAAACTGTCATAAATAGTGGGGATAGACACACGACACATTGTGACGTTCGCGTATATTTGTTTATATGGAGAAAATAGCTAACCATATTTCATCAGATAGTTTTACCCAGTCCGGAATCATCACATACAAATCACTTAACCTTTTTAATTGCGAGTTCATTTTACTGACAAAATACATCATATCATCGTCGATTTACAACTAGCATATTCCGCTAGACACATTTTTTATGAAGATTGTTATCTAATCGGTGACTTGCTAATATATAGTAGATAAATTTTATCTCAGCTAATATTTGGCCAAAGACTGTTAAAAAAATAACTATTAGTCTATGACCAAATATTAGATGAGATTTAAACGGCATAACTTAGACAGCACATATGCCAAAAAACAAATCGTTCGAATAAGAAATAAAATGTTTGAGAAATGGTTAAAATATTTAACAGTTCTGCCCTGCTCAGTACCATAAAAAATGGTTGACTCTTGTCTCTACGCTAGATCGTCTCTATTCGAGGCTATTGCTTCCAATTCTCCCTATGTTTTACCGAGATTAGCACCGTTCGTTTTCAGGTTATTGCTAGTTTACGTACTCTTCTCTTCCCTTGCGGATTCCATTCCATTGAAATTCGGATTGTTTCATTGGTACCTTTCCTTAGTCTGTGTCCAATCCATTTCCAGTTTCGTTTCTTAATTTCACACTCAATTTCGATCTGCCTGGTTTGCCGCAGAAGTGTCTCATTTGTGATTGTATTTGGCCATAAAAGAATTTTATTAGACGCCTAAGGCATCTATTAACAAATATCTGGAGTATACTAGTGATCTTCTGCGTGTGCTTCCACGTTTAACAACTATACAGCGGCACTGCTTTTACGCAGGCATTGAACATTCGCATCTTTGAAGTTCGATGTAGTTTTGCTATGTTGGTGCGTTGGTTGATGTCTTCTTCAGTTCCACCTGTTTTTTCTACAGTGCAACCAAGGTAAACGAATTTGCCAACATCCTCAATGGTTTCTTGGTTGATGATGACGGGTGAGTGTGTGTGTGTGTGTGTGTTCGTGCTTAGTCTCATAGCCTTTGTGTTTTAATGTTAATTTTGAGACCGACTTTCTGTGCCAAATCAGCTAGTTTCTGGGCTTTCTACTACATGTCTGCGTATTTAAGCGTTAGTAGACATATATCAACCGCATATAGTCTAGATGGTTGAGTTGCTTTATTGGGTTCTTTTGAATGTAATTGGTGGATATGATGTCCAATTTTCGCATGATATTATCTAATACTATTAAGACTAGTACTGAAGAGAAAACACATCCTTGTCTGACTCCTCGAGTGTTTTAATATTTTTCACTCAGCTTCTCCTTATATTGAACTCGCTTTCTTGCTTTCCTGTATATTTCCCTAATGAGTTTAATTATCTTTCCCAGAATGCCCAGTTCGAAGAATTTACTCCAGATCGTGCGTCTACTGATGGAGTCGAACGCGCGTTTAAAGTCCACGAAGAGTAGATTTAGTTGTGAGTTCCATTCTTTTGATTGTTCGATTATGATACAAATTGAGTTGTGTACAATTTCTACCAAGTATAAAGCATTGCTAAGACTTTCATTGTACTGTTGAGGAGAGAGATCTGTATCGTCCTCGAAGATCGGTTTCCATCAATTTAACTGTTGATTTTCTGTGGTTAGGACTTACCCAGTTGAATCCTTTATTGGTGGTAAGCTTGTGAATTTTCCAGTAACCCTTCTTACACATTGATCTAGTGTGCGCATATTTCTATTTCCTGCCGCTGCTTCTCCAGTCTCGAGAATATCTTCGGTGTATTTCTTGCGATCTTTTTGGTGTTTTTTTTATTTGCTTTGCAGTTTTTTCATCTTTATTTTGATTTTCCACCGTATTTGCATGACAAAGCTGCAACTTTAATAGGCGACCTTCCTCAATTTTCTTCCACGTAACATATCTAATCATTAATTTCCTGGTGTAGTTTTGGTAAGCAAACACATGTATAGCAGTCTTAACGTAGGCTTCTGCTATTTGTCCCCATTTCTAATCGATGGTGTAGGTTTCATTACTTGGTAGATTGAGTTGGAGCGTTTCTTAAAATGTGGCCTAGTGTCAGTATTTTTCAATCTCTCAATGTTGAATTTCCTCCGACTGATCTTTATGGGTTTTATTGATGTAAGTTTAATATTGTTGCTATTACCTGTTGGTGTTCACTGTGTACGTATGCTGCTTTCATTGCTCTGACATCTTGTAAGGAGGATAGGAATTTATTGTTAACCAGTACACGATCAATTTGATTTTTGGTTCTCGATCTGGTGATGTCCAATTGTATTTATGTATATTCTGTGTGGGAACTTGCTGCCTCCTATGAATAGGTGATTTGCGACATAGTAATCGACGAGTTTCTTTCCATTATTGATTCTTGTAGAATTTAGTGCGTGTTGACCCATGACTGATGTCATACATGGTCTTATCGATTCCAATTTTTGTGTTGAAATTACCTTGAAAAATTTTTATGTTTTCATTTCTGGGTGCACTAGATACTGAAACTTGTAACTGCTCGTAGAATTCATCTTTAGTTGCGTCATATGCTTCTTCTGTAGGTGCATAGCACTAAACTATCGTAGTTTTTCTAATTTCCGACTTCAGTCTTGCTGTTATTATTCTGCTACTTAGAAGTTTCCATTCCAGTTGTGTTTTCTTTTATTTAGCTGTTGCTAATGTTCCTACTCCTTGTTCATGTTTATCTTGTCTACCAAAATACATCAGATCGTTGCCTGTACTTTTTGTATAATGTCTGCAGCATTTTTCCTTCTTACTTCACAAAGGCTCAATATCTTGATGTTATGTCTCTTCATTTCCTTCTCTACTTGTGCTATCCTTAATATTTCCGTTATAATTCTGATGTTCCTGTTTCCAATTCGTGTTCATGTACGATAGCCAATGGACGATATTGTGTTGTGGTCCGGTGTGTATTATTTCTTCTATAGCATTAGTTTCTGTGATCGGTTTGTTTTCGGATTAATGAATGATTGGTCCAATGAAACCTAGACCAGAACTGCTGACTAAAGCATACTGGCATGCGGAAGGAGATGGTTCTTGATTTCAATACTTTTTCTACTATGATATTTTCAAGTGGGAACTATATAGTTACGCTACAAATAATTATTCAGATATGTCGTACAAAATAATAAAATACACTAGCACTACACATACTAGCACTACACAATGCAATGACATATATAGAGCCTAATTTACAGTTTACACATAGCACACCAAATCCATTCGTTTATCGCCGTGATCGTATAAGTATCTTTCATGTCGATCTAGATTCAGTAAAATTGGCCATCACCAATGCGGAAGTTGCTGTGAAAGAGCAGTTGCAGCTTACAATACCAAATGGAACTTGCCTTTGTTTGCTGCACGATTTGCTAGAAGAACGACGAAAATCAAGGAGATCCAGTAAAATATTGCTATGTAACTGTGTAGTCACATTGCAAATATTCTCAAAAGCAGTAAACGCACAGTTCTTCAACAGCCAGCAATAAAGGCATGCAGCAAACTGCCACCACACCTCGAGATGCATAAAGTGCCCAGAATATAACGAGGAAGTAAGCTGTAAGAAAACAGCCTTTCAATGCTACAAAAATGCAAAAATAAAGCAACGAGAAAAAATAGTTACACCTAGACCAGCTTTTATGTACCAGTGCAAGCTCCAGGTGTTGCCTTTTGGAAAGTTAATACGACTGAAGAAAAACCTCCATAAAAGCCACTAGCAGCAACTCCAAAACAGACAAGTTCAATACCAGTACACATTTTTGTTAAACTTAAGGCACAAGTAGAGAAACTCCAGCAGTTTCCAAATATCAAGGATATCATCGCCGAATTAAAAAAACATAATAATATCGTCTTAATTAATGCACAAAACGGCCATTAACCTCTTCATGTTCTGCATGTTATCACCATAGTTTTATGATCATTGACAACAAAAAAGTTTTAAATGCCTATTATGAAACCTTTGTTCTATCATTCCTAAAAAGATTAGTTTGAAAATTTCATTCAAGCCCATTAACCAAGAGTAATTTTGTTTGCAAAAACATGGCTTGGACAAGATAAGAACTTCACTATGTCCAGCTAGAACACTAATTAACCAAAATACTAATAACATAACAAATGGTAGATGAGGTGCTATACTAATCCATAAATTAATTAAATATAAATTACTAACTCCTATACCACTAAGTAGAATTGAAAGTATTGCTGTAACAAAAATTTAACCATTGTAGCTGTTTATAACACTCCTACTAAGCCTAACCTAGTATAACTTTTTCTCAAGATCTAGAGCTTTTAATTAAATCTTAAAGTAATCAAATAATCATAGCTTAAGCCTTTAATGCAAAGCACCCTAATTGGAATTGCATTAAGACCAACGGCTTTGGAACCGTTCTCAATAATATAGTAACCGCAATAACATTCTGTTAAATCACCCCAATCAACCAATATGTTGTGTTTCCGGTTTTGGTTGTTTGATTCTTTTCAAACATTTCATCTTGCTTACCAAATATCTCTCTCCATCCAACAGATCTAAAAATCGCGTCCCAAGCTCAAAATACAATCAAATAGAAATTTGAAAAACATGAAGAAGTCTACTGGACTTATCTTGCTTCATATTGAGAAAGTATTTGATCTAGTCAGGCACGATGAACTTCTTTGCAAATTCTGTAGGACGAATTTTCTAATCTTTATACTCAAAAAATCTAATCATTCCTGTATAAGTGCTTCTTCCATGTTCATATACATAGTGACTCTCCAAGACAGCTCGATATTCCATCGAGTTTTTCGCAAGACTCAATTTTTAATTCTTAATTCGAACTCTTCACCTAACCAGACAAAACTCCAAGCTATTCTAATCACTACCTCGAAAATTGTCAAATAAAAAACCAGCAACGAGTGTAATGGTTGTTGATACCTCAGCCATTCAATGGCAGAGCGACGGCAAAAACCTTGGTTGTAACTTGTATTCCAGTCTAACAAAGCCTTATCCGACATTTACAAACTTATTTATTTGCTTTTTCAATTTGACACACAAGTGATCACGGCGTTGCGGTCAGCGGTAGTGATCGAACCCAAGACCTCGTAAAGTGATGGTTAAGGTATGTACACCTTAACCATCACTTTACGACCGGTGACCGTCTGTTTCGGTTGTAATTGTTAACAATTTCTAATAAACGTTCTTGTTAAAAATTTAAGTTCAAGCAACATTTACTATTATATATGTAATAGTACAATGTTGAGGCTCATTTTATATCACTTATTTCTAGTGACTTGCTCACTTTACTCTGGTATAGAATTAAACTGTAGCTTTGACTTCAATCAGTTGCTTAGCATTGATAGATTAATTTGTTAGCATTGATAGATTAAAATCGACATTCGGGATTCTTCTTTGGCTGATAAACCATCTTTAACAAGACAAACACGTACAATCCACATAAGAATATGAAACCACCACAATGTTTAGCTTCCTCACAGAAGGTCCAGATTTTGGACTACAATAGTCATCAATGAGGAAGCACATGTGACACTATTGCTCTACCCGTCAGTTACCATGCATTTGAATATTTGACGGGTTTCTGATTTTGTACGAAATTGATAGCGCGAGCTGGTGAGGTGAGCAATATGTTGTGTATATATATATATATATATATAGTGTATACAAAACCCTCTTTATTACAAGCCGTCTTGTAACTTTCGTTGACACAGATAAACAAAACCTACATACACAATTGAGTGTATTGGTGCTATGAAAATCCATACCAAAAAATGTATAATTTTCTCATTCCTACTACCACTATTTAACATTTTTTTCTCTAAGTTAAAACCCTCTTTACTACAAGCCGTCTTGTAACTTTCGTTGACACACATCACCATGTATTTTTAAAATGTATTAGTGAAAATATATACTTTAGATGTATTAGAAACTATCAAAATTCCATATAAAATATATAAAAAAATTGTAAACGCATGCGCATTATTTGATTTAGTTGTTTATTTCTTTTACACAATATTCGCTATCATATCCCGACACGATTTTCTACTTACAATACAATCAAAGTATATATTTTTGTATAGCATGAGCAAAACCCTCTTTACTACAAGCAAAAACGTCTCTATAGAAAGACCAACTATTCAAAAATTTTAAGGGACAAAGCGCCTCTTTGATGTAGTATTGGTTGTGTACAGATATAGCGTAAAACAAAAAATAAAAAAAATATTTTTGCTAACACTCATATAGTTAGTTTTTTTATGATATTTTTGCTTAGTTATTTGTTCTGGTATCAATACTACTTTATTGAGGCGAATATATAATAGTATTAGTGTACGAAAAAATGAGTTGGTCTTTCTATAGAGACGTTTTTACACAATATTCGCTCATATCCCGACACTATTTTCTACTTACAATACAATCAAAGTATATATTTTTGTATAGCATGAGCATGCAAACATTACGGCTTGTAGTAAAGAGGGCTTTGACTCGATGCAACAATCAGGCTTGTAATACATTTGTGTTGGTTTTGGCTTGTAGTAAAGAGGGTTTTGGTTTTGAGCGTAAACAAAACCCTCTTTACTACAAGCCGTATTGAAATTTTCGTTGACACATATTCTCATATATTTTTAAAATGTATTAGTGGAAATATATACTTTAGATGTGTTAGTAACTTTCAAAATCCATATATAAAAAAATATAATTTTCTCTTTAAATAACGCACACCATTACCATAATTAAGTATTTTTCACGCACACCATTAAAATAATTGAGAATTTTTCTCTCTACTTGTGGTAAGAAACGTCAAATTTTATTTATTTTTTTTTTCGATTTTGTTTCGTGTACTTAATATAAATGTGTAATATGTATATCTGTTTTAAGGCTGTTATTGTTGGTTTAAATTATTTTCGCAATTATGGTATAGTTTTAGTGAAATAGTTTATTGAGGATGAAGATTATGATTTTATATTAAGATGTATCTCTGTGTAAAAATGTTAGACCAAAAATTTTCTTTGTTTTCTTTTTCTTAGCGATATAGTGGCACTAGTGGTTATATTTTCAAACTGTTTGATCTTATTGTATATTAGTGGGATTTTCTTTTGTAAAATATAAACTGTTCGATTAACATAGTAAATAGGGAAATATATGTTGAGCGGAGATCAAAACCATTATTCACCACTTTGTTCTTAAAACATTTCACGGTTGCATTTTCGTACTGGTCCAACTAGTTTCCTATTAGAATGTTCCTGTTCGATTTGATCAATTGTTTGGAAGTACCCCTTTCGAATCGATGCGTGTTCCCAGTTTGATGTGCTTGCGATGCGTATGGACATGGATATCACTTGCTGGTTGTACGGTTGATTTGGATTATTCAGTTTCGCGATCGAGAGAGGGTTCGCCAAAAGGGTATATTTTTGATCGGTTTTTTGATATTGGTTGTAAATGTTTGTAAATATTCGTAATCGATAGAATTACGGTAATTTGAATGGTGCTGTGTTAGCGTTGTTTGTCTGGAATTAGGATGAGTTTTCGGATTTGAGTAGTTTTGATGTCGCGGGTATTGGAGACGTTTTGGAATTTTGGTATATTTTTTCTACTTTACGAAAATGCTGATTATTTCTTTTGTTGAGAGTGGTTCATTAGAATTTTTTTCTGGACGTGGAGGCTAGCTGATTAGCTATGACTGGACACAATAGGGATGATTTGTTCGGTTGGTGGATAAAAATGGCTTTGGTGTGTTTCCGCGGGAGCGGGGATGTAAATGTTAAAATATATAATTATTTTTATAATTTTTATATTTTTTGTATTTTTTGGTTTTTTATATTTTAAATTTTTTATCTTTGTTATATAGTTTTGTATTTTTTAAATTTTTTATATTATTTTATATATTTTATATTTTTATATTTTTTATATTTTAAATTTTTTATATTGTGTTACATTTTTATTTGTTATATTTTTTATATTTAATTGTAAATTTCAATCGCAAACTAATTCAATTTATAACAGCCTACGGCTTGCAGAAATTAGCACATTAATAGATTTTTTTTTCCAGAGAAACACTGTAAGATTACAGAAAAATGGTTGCAGATTGGAGTTCCTGATAAGATATGACAAAATGCAGAGCAGTTCATTATAATTGTGATTGTATTGTGCTAACTAACAGTAGTGTGAATATTGGCTATCGGGAAACCGGACCAATTTTGTCATTACTGACTTACCCTTCCTTTCCCTTCGCAACAAAAAATACTAACAATCGATCGCTTAGGTGTCAGTAATCGGGTCGAGCCTGTTATAACTAATATTCCATCCACTCCTTCGGTTTTGTTATATGTAACATGGGTGTACGGTGGTGCCCGGCATTCCGGGAGTTCCTGGTTCGTCCTTGGCCGTACACTCCAATCAATCAATCAACCAATATATATATATATATATATATATATATATATATATATATATATATATATATATATATATATATATATATGTATATATATATATACATATATATATATATATATATATATATATATATATATATATATATATATATATATATATATATATATATATATATTGTAATTATTTATTTCTATTAAAATCTATCGTGCGGTGTAATTAGTAATATGTACAGTGTATACATAATAAATAACATAAAAGTTGAGGTTATGGTTTGTAGCGACTATCGCTATACACACAATTAAAATTATTCAGATATTTCGTGCAATTCCATATAATTCGCTAACGCTACATGTACACTGTACATAAATATATATAGAGCGTAAAGTAGCTATTACACATAGCACTCGGTCGCCATGGCCTGATGAGATGACAATTAATTTTTAATTGAATTCCTCATCAGATCGAAACTGAGCTTTGCTTTCCACAACATCCGAATCTGAATAATTAAAATAATGACGTCACCACCGTCATTATAGGTTTTTGTTTTTTGACAATTTTTACTCTCTTTTCTTAAACTCTTTTGTATCGGTACGTGAATGTTTCTTTTTTTTATACTATAATCGCGATCATATCCCAACACGATTTTTACTTACAATACAATCAACGTATATATTTTTGTATAGCATGAGTATGCAAATACGGCTTGTAGTTTAGTTGGTTCTGACTAGATAGCATTAGTATGCAAAGAATGCGGTTTATAGTAAAGAGAGTTTTGATAATTATACATAGTAGGAAGTATTAAGAAATGTCTTGCCACAGGTAATCTTATTTTATACATTAAGTTCCCTAGCTAATTATGCGGTATATAGGCTGTAAACGTATACGAACGATTGTTTAAAGCATTTAAGGAAAGAGGCATGCGAATGGCCTATTGTCACAAGTGGAAAGATGATTGCGATTGCCTAAATCATTTACATTTCATTGGTCACATTTCATATGCTGATCTTTTGGGACGATGTCCGTCGAGCTCTTAGAGAGCCATCATTTTACCCATTAAAACTGTGTAATTTGAAAAATCAAAAACTTCTAAATTTCAGGAAACTTGTAGGCCCATTTAAATTGTAAAATGTTTGCTAAACTTCGACAATTTAACCTGCAAAAAATACATGACATGATTTGCCATTTGACCAATATACTTAGAGTTTTTTTTTACTGAGTTCTATTTTTGGTCACCTACCAGCAGCAAACTAGGGATTGTGGGGTATCACGGTAAAGATACAATGATATGTCTATTTTTGTGTGACTCAACAATGATGTAAAGTTAGAAAAAATGTCATAAAAAAGTTAGCTTTTTGCAACAACAAGAGGTAAATATAAGCATTTTTAAATCATATTCAAGTTATTTAGTTGCAAAACACTTATATAAATACAATAAGATATGAAGTATTTAAGTCAACAAATTATATTTAACATTACTTTATTATTTACCTAGAGATTTTACAATTTCATCGATACTTCTGCCCTTTGTCTCTGGCAAAAAGATCGCAATAAAAATTAAATAAGCAAAACTGTATACGGCAAAGAACCACATACATCCATCGATTCCAATCCAATCGATCATATCAAATAAAAACTTAAGCATAATAAAACCAAATACACACATTTGTATTCGGCCAAATACGGCGACGATAGCACGAATTTTAATCGATAACAATTCTGTTACAATCGGCGACGCTAGTGACATCATACCCCACGATGAGTTAAATATGGCACCCGATAATCCAACAATCGATATCCAAGAATATCCACTAACATCATAATCGTTATTCCGTAAATAGCAATATATACCCATAATGATAAAACATATACCAGTTGTGCAGCTCGAGAGGATTAAAAGTATACGTCGTCCGGTACGTTCTACGACCAACGGTGATATAAACGATCCAAAAAATGATACACTTCCCACAATTATTGATGATATATTTGGTGAAAATGTTGAACCAGTTTTTTCGAATAATAATCCGGAATAATTTACGATCGCAAAGGATCCGCTACACGTCATAGTTATCAGTAATACAGATGATATTAAAATCGCCTTCCATGCTGATCGATTAGTAAAATCGGAAACTGTTAAATCACTGTACTTAAATTCTTTTTCACTTAGTTTTAGTTTCATTTTTTCTAATTCGTCGTAGACACTATCCGAAATTTCAGCATTCAGTTTTGAGCAACCTCGATAAAATTTTAACGATTTTTCAGCTTCATCGAAACGATTTCGCGCCAATAAATAGGCTGGTGTCTCCGGCAAAAATGAAAATCCAATCATGAACGTAAATGGAAGTATTAATGGAAGTGAACCAATCACATAATAATTTAAATATGATCCGGCAATATATTGAATTAGTATGCCAAGATTACAGTTTAGCTGTAGAAATGATCCTAATTTCCCGCGTATATTTGTTTCGGCAATTTCGGTCACAAACATTGGTATTACTAGAAATGATCCGCCAGCAGTCATTCCAGCCAAAAACCGTGCCACATACAAGTAATATACGTTTGTTGCGCACAATATAAGTATCCAACTTAGAATATATGGTGACGCCACAAAATACATGGCAATTTTTCGGCCAAATTTATCCGCTATTAGTCCCGAAATTATCGTACCGCACAGATTTCCGATAAGAAGTACGCTTGTGATTGTGGTTGCTTCATCTTTGGTGATTGGTCCACTTGACAATGGCGTGTCTTTCGTTTGCAACAGTGGAAGTACAGGTGACGACCAGCCCAAAGCTACTCCTGTTCCGAGTGATAGTAAATTTGCTAAAAATAAATAATAAAAGAAATTCAATAAATCTACTCTATAAACAAACTTTGGCATCAGCCAGATTTTAACAAAGATATCTTCAAAACTAACCACACCATGTCGTATAATATTGGTAAAATCGCCCCATTCTGCACGATATATTTCAAATAATCGTCCAATAAACGAACTTTTAAACGTATCACTTTAACCAATCTAAGCTGCTAGTCGCATCAGATATTTATCTCGTACTAAATTGCGTTAATATACACAATCTTTAATTACAGAGTGATAAGAAAAATAATATCTAAATGGCCATTATATGTATATATATGTATATGCATATTACTAAACTGCCATAAATATTTAGTGGGGATAGACACACGACACATTGTGCTGTTCGCGTAAGTTTGTTTATATGGAGAAAATAGCTAACCATATTTCATCAGATAGTTGTACCTAGTCCGGAATCATCACATACAAGTCACTTAATCTTTTTAATTGAGAGTTCATTTGTAACCAACTCTATAACATCAGAGTTGATTACAAAAAATATATAAGAAATTCTGCAATATTAATCCTGGTTACAGCGATTTAGCCGGCTACGGACTCACGGTGTGGGCGTGGGGTGAAATTATTCCAGGTTAATACAGAATATCGTGGAGTTGCTGTAATATTACTTATCTTGCCTAATGCCATCAATCATCAATTAATACTAGTATAGTAAATTAGTAATTTAGATCATTATAACAAAGTTGATATAAGTCCACGAAGAGTAGATTTAGTGGTGAGTTCCATTCTTTTGATTGTTCGATTATGATACAAATTGAGTTGCACTGCTAATGCTTTCATTGTACTGTTGAGGAGAGAGATGTCTCTCTAGTTTTTACACTGTTGAGGGTCGTTTTTCTTCGTCATTGTTTAAATTCAAGCCCTCTTTTCATTTCTGTAGAATTCTACAAGTATTTCATGCTGATTTCTACCAATAGTTAGAGTTTCTGGCGTCACAGATGCTTCACCATTTTTTAGTAATTCTACTGTAATATTATCCATGCCACCTGGTTTGTTGTTCTTTAGCTTCTAAATAGCACTTTTACCTCCCCGTTCTGTTGGTGAATGAGTATTTATGGTTTCGTTATAGTTACCATGAGGGAGCTCGTCATTTTGTTCACCATCTGTTCCGTTGTCGCCTAAGAACTCTTTCTATCTGTTTAGCTGTTGAATTTTCTGTGGTTAGGATTTACACAGATAAATCCTGTATTGGTAGTAATTCGCAAGAATTTTCCGGTAACCTTACACATTGATCTAGTGTGCGCATATTTATATTCCCTGCTGCTGCTTCTGCAGTCTCGAGAATGTCTTCGGTGTATTTCCTGCGATCATTTCTTGCCATTTTTCCTTTGCAGTTTTTTCATCTTTATTTTGAGTTTCCACCGTATTTGCATGACAAATCTGCAACTTTAGTAGGCGACGTTCTTCCATTTTCTTTCACGGATCATCTCTAATCTTTGGTTTCCTGGTGTAGTTTTAGTAGCCAAGCACATCTTTAGCAGTCTTAACGTAGGCTTCTGCAAGTTGTTTTAATTTCGATGGTGTAGGTTTCGTTACTTGGGGGATTGAGTTGGAGAGTTTCTTAAAACGTGCCTTTGGTGTCAGTAATTTTCAATCTCTCAATGTTGGATTTCCTCCGACTGATCTTAATGCGTTTCACTGTTACTGGTTTGTTTTAAAATGTTACTGTTTCGGTTGGAATTTGTTAACAATTTTTAATAAACGTTCTTGTTAAAAACTTAAGTTCAAGCAACATTTACTATTATGAATGTTGAGACTCATTTTAGATCACTTCTAGTGACTTGCTCATTTTTCTCTGGTAGGATTAACTGTAGCATAAACTGTAGCTTCAATCAGTTGGTTTTAGGATATTTTACTGGTTCAGTATTGTTTATCACCATTCTATTTGGTTTGTTCATATCAATACTGTCAAAGTGTCTAATTTTATGCCTCAACCTGGTTAACAGGTTTTTGCAAACAGCAGATTAAAACTTCAACAAAAATAGGTGGTTGCAAAGATTAAAGTTCTGTGAAACTCGTAAAAATGCGATCGATATAATCTGCATACCCTAAAAATTCGTCATTTTACATATAAACGCACGTATTTTCCAAATATTGGACAGATATTCTAATCTTATAGGCTATGGATTAAGTATGTCATAGCTGGTTCGCTTTAAATTAATGAATATCTGACGTATATGCCTATATGTTTCTAGTGGACGTTTTCGTATTTTGAACAAACATCTTTTTGAGGATAGGATGTAACGAGCTCACTTGATATCTATCGGGCCTAATCTCGTTTTACTATATATTGATTTTATAAAGTTGAAGTAAAACACAGTCTTCCCTGATTACCGCATTAGTCTCTAAAGAATTAGCGTAAATTTATCCTAGTCCTTGATCTGAATTCTGTAAAACAAAGGAATGTTCCTTCCAAGTGTCGAGTACCTCTTTATATATGTTAATATATTGGTTCCTTTCCTTTCCTGAACACAATTAAAACGAGGCTCCTAAAAAGGAAATACTCGAACTGGGAGCATTGCAAAGGCGCTCCCGAGTTCCATAATTTTGCATACCTTATTCAACTTAGCTGCAACTATTAAACCTGGTTTTCAGTTCCTCGTATTGCGGTTGAAATTAATGACACATAAAACTTGCCTTTCCCCATTTTGATATCGTGCTCCGATATGGATCACATCAGAACATCCATATTGAATGAGATTTTATTTTTTGGTTATTTTACATCCGTGAGTATACAAATAACGCATTTTTAAATAAGTTACAGCCCTCGTCGAAGATGCTCGATACCATTTTTTACTGTATATCAAGGTTTAAAGTCTATGATAAAAGAAAGATACATTACGATTTACTGAATCACCCTGTTATTAGAAAAATTGAATCAAAATGATTTTTATGGCTAACATTTAGGCGTATATTCACTCGCATGTTATCTAAACTTGACCTATACGCCTATAATACTAAGTTTGTTGCACTTCATAAATTTTAATACCTTGAGCTTAACCTTAGCATTTTAATATGTATAAGCTTTGGCTACCAGTTTCTATTCTAAATGAGGTAAAGATGCAAAAATAATGCTTATTTACTTGATTAAGATCGATGATGACACTAAACACAACTATATATGACCCGAAACGTCGTAGAATCCAAAGTCCATGCCACTACAGGAAGGCTCGAACTAGGCAATATGGAAGTGAATAATATTAGCAAACGTGTAGTCATATTAACCTCTAAACAATTGAGAATGCTCTAGTCCCAAAAATATTAATTAGTTCGATGTAAAGTATAATTCAGTTATCTGTAGACTTATTTCTATTATGATAAAACGAATGTTGTATAATTAGATGTAGAATTAAAAAAAAAATACAATTACAATTATAAAAGTGTTTACCTGGTTTACTTATAAATGATTACGTTCTGATACAGATGCTAAGTAATCTTTAAACATTTATCAGTGACAGTGATTAAATAATTATACCGAGAGGTACATTCGGAGGAACATTCTAAACTTGTTATATTTAAAGAAGACAAAAAATTACGTTTGAAAATTTTTTATTTTATTTAAAATTACTCTAAATTAACTTTGCAAAGTTTTGACAATATCATCGATGCTCTTCCCTTTCGTTTCTGGTAAACATATGGCAATAAATATGATATAGATAAAACATAATCCGGCAAACAGCCATAGACATCCGTATAGCCCCAGTAAATCGGTTAAATTAAAATAAAACTTCAAAAGTAGGAATCCGACAACTGCAAGTAGGATTCTAGCCACCATCGCAATTGTGCTACGAATTCGAATTGCTAATATTTCTGTAACAATCATGTACGGTAGCGTTATAATACCCCATGACATATTGAAAATGGCACCCGACATCATAACCACCGATAGCCATGCAAAGTCTGAAACATTTACTTCAATATGTTGTAGATAGACATAAACGCCCAAAATTGTTAGACATAGTCCGGTAAATAAAGTCGATAGGATTAGTAAAATTTTACGTCCACCACGTTCGACAAATACAGGCGATATAATCGATCCGAAAAATAGTAAAACAGCCACAATAATCGACGATACGTTTGGTAAGAACGATGATCCAGCTTCGGCAAATAAAATTGCAGTATAACTTAATAAAATGAGGGATCCGCACCCCTGCACCATAACCAATAGTATTATTGATAAAATTATTCCACGTCGTGCTGCTTTATTTGTGAAATCGTCGAGCGTGAGATCGGAATATTTTAAACGTTTTTTCTCCGAATTTATTTTCATTTCGGTGAGTTCTATTTGTAAAGTATCTTTTATATCTTTACCACTGTGTTTATAACCTCTGAAGTAACGAAGTGATTCAACTGCTTCTTCGTAACGATTTTTGGCAATATAATAGGCTGGTGTTTCAGGCACAAATGTAAATAGAATCATAAATAATATCGGGAATATTAGTGCTATATACGCCATTAAATAATAATTGAAAAATGCTCCTAAAATGTAGCCCAGTAACAGGCCTAAATTAACAATCACTTGAAGTAAAGATCCAAGTTGACCCCGAATTTTATTTTCTGATATTTCGGTCACATAAATCGGTATCACTAGGTAAACACCACCACCACTAAAACCACCAACTACTCGTGCCACATAAATCACAAATACGTTATCGGCCACGACTATAAGTATCCAGTATATCGTTAGTGGCAATGCGGTCAAATATATTGCAACTTTACGTCCAAACCGATCAGCTACCAACCCCGTTACAATTGTTCCAGCCAAATTTCCAACAAACATTATTGATGTAATAGTAGTTGCTTGATCGTTGGTGATTGGTCCACTCGCTAGAGGTGTGTCATTTGATTGCAGTAGAGGTAAGATTGGCGATGTCCAGCCAAGAAATATGCCATATCCGAGTGATAATAAATTGGCTAAAATTAAATGAATAAAAATGTCGTACATAATTTTGTCACTAATTATCCATATACTCACCACAAAATGCTGTATAGTATTGATAAACTTGAGACATGATTTTTTAAAAGTGTTACTACCACAGCGATTCAAAACTAATTAGTACGATAAAAAAGGTGCAGTCATACAACATTGAGATAAATAGGAAATTCAAGTTTTATCTGTATACAACACAATAGTTTATAAAATAAATTGTTTATCTATAGATTAATGTCGACATGACAACGGAAAGGTTCAAAAGTTCTCACAAAACATTTATGAATTAGTTGTTACCACATCCGTTGCTTTTTAGTATATCGATCAGGCACTACACCGTATTCAATGTACGAAGACGACACCTTATCAAAGTATATTGGCCAAAAATATGTTTTGCGATTCGTATTAAATGTCACAACATTTCTCACTGATTTATAGCAATAAAATAGTAAAAATGAACAACAAAATGGATAAAAACAATTTTTAAATCTAAAGTAAATTTGCACAGTTCCATTTAACCACCACAAAATTTCATATAGCACTGATATAGTTACATTTCTTTGTTGCGTATATACAGTTCACCCAGAGATAATTAAGCTTTACGCACGAGGCGATATCATCTTATATACATATTTACTTTATAAATTTCAAATGAAACTATTAAAAAATTTGTCAATACAAATTTAGTTTTATTAATTGATTTTAATTATTTAGTTGGTGTGTTATAGTGTCTCAAATTTGAAGAATTTGTCGTACCATTCTTCAGTATAAAGTACTGCTTTGTGAAGTGTTTCAGTTGTAACTATAAATTACTCCCAGAATTAGGACAATTCATGCTAAGTGCATCAAGGTGATCCGTCTCATTGGGTGAATAGAGGAAAGCCAAATAAATATGGCAGGTTCAGGATTCCATTTGGTTTAAAAGTAGCGTTTCGTAAAAAACACATAATTCTATCATAGGTGACAAATATGTAGCAGTCGAGTCTCACTCATCAGTACAAATAAAATAAATATATAATTTACATAAATATATGTTTACAACACACCACAAATACCAACAGGCGCGACTGAAGTAGCATTTGCAAATTCATGGTATCGGTGATCATCACCAGATAGGCGCCACTTCAGCTGAAAGAAGAAACATAACAAAAAGCACATTCCATATTTTGACGTCCAACTGAGAACATCTCAACAATAACAATAATAATACATAATATATTTAATTATTTTGTTGTAAAATTGTAAGTAGCATTTCAATAAATAATTTTGATTCAACATCGGCAGGTTGGATCAAAAAGAAAATGAGAGCGGTATACTTCAGATTCAGAAGGAACCAGTGATTTCCAGTTTGAAATTCTCAGTAGAAAGAAACCAAAAGGAACAAAGAAAATCTCAAAAAACAAGGGCTACAAACAGAAAATATAGCCAATATTTTAAAAATAGAGAAAGCCAAAGAAGAGACTGGATTTAAAATTATTTAAAGAGGTCTTCCCTTATTTAGGCTTACTTTCAATAACAAAGAAAATATTTACGCCACATTCCATTTAAGAGCTATCTTAAAAATGAGAGTTAGAATAAAACACAATAAAAAAAAACACTCGACTACAAGAAATGTTGCAACAGAGAGCCAAGATCTGTAAAAAACCCTCGAAAATACTCTGCTCAGATGAATCATGTAAATAAAAATTCACCTCTTTGAGATCAAAGAGTTGGTTAATGAAAAGCGGAAAGCATGAAAATCATGACAGAAAAACTGATCACTACAAAGTAAAGCAATTCTTGATTACCTATTGCAATAAGCTTGGGCACAGAAGTCCTAAAATATGAATCGGTTAGCCGATATCTACGTAGTACTGGCCATAAAGATACAGATTATTCTCTGTGGTAAGCTACAAAAGTACTAAAAAGATCAAATAATTAAATACTACCAATAAAAACTGACGAAGAAAATTGGTAACCAAGTCTATAATATTTTAAGGAAGTATAATATCGCCTCATTAATTGTAATTCGAGAAACTCTCGAACATCA
Source organism: Tipula confusa (assembly GCA_963556175.1). Taxonomy (NCBI): domain Eukaryota; kingdom Metazoa; phylum Arthropoda; class Insecta; order Diptera; family Tipulidae; genus Tipula; species Tipula confusa. Next base: position 60,714,161 of record OY744475.1, on the reverse strand, counting down.
TTGAAGATGAACTTGAAAATAAAAAATAAATGTTCTAAAATCTTGATGGAAGTAGCCAAAGTTAGAGTATGGCACCCAGGGTTGGCATATACCGAGAGAGCCGAATCTTTTCCAAAATAATACTTCCTAATCCTATATTACGGCGGAGTGATAAGTCTGCAACAGATGGCGCCACAATCGCAAATCTAAGATGTCATGTGGCAATACCATCATGTGGTAATACCATCATGTGGCAATACCAAATTAAAATTTTCAGACAGTGGTGGGATTTTGGACACAGTGAGTCATGTTTTTTGAGCGACTTTAAACGCGAGAAAAAGCCATTTTGCACTAGGTAAGTAAACACTTGATCTCGACCATGTATATTATTTTCGACCATGTATGTTACATAGTGAGAAAAATAGCGAGTCAATTTTATGGTTTTAAATAAATAAATATCAACAATTTATGTGTCGGTAAGATGGATTTTTATGTCAAATATTTATTTATATGTTATATACATAATTTAAATATTTAATTTTACACAATGCAAATGATTTCAAGTGCATAAAAATCACCTTACAAAAAGACATTAAATATTTGAATTTGACAACTTTACTTAAACATGTAAACAATAATAAATATTTTTAAAAAAAATTATTTTATATATTGTAACAATTTATTATTGATAAAGATGTTGTAATAATTGATTTTAATATTATATTAAACAATTTAAAAATTATTTATTACGTTTTATTTAAGAAAAAAAATATTAATAGATCATGTCGGACTGTCAAGATTATACTACAAACGAAAATGCTGCCATCTTTTGGAAAGTGGTATGTTTTACACGTATGCCCTAGTGCATTGATTATGCCGCTAGATGTTAGTCAAAGTATTTAAAATATAAACAGTATATTTGTGTTTATCCTGTGCGAATAATTCAAATTGTACATAAATACACTAAAGAACGAACATTATTCCTGTTGTAATTATCTCGAACAACAACAAATTAAAAATTAGAAAAAGGTCATGGCCAACTATCATTTTATTCAAACAATCTGTTGCTCTAAAATATCACATTTTTTTTGGTAGGTTTAGTATTTTATTTTCATTCTTATTTTGAGCTATTTTGTAGTTTTTGTTGATTTGTAATATTTTATGTTTACCGTTTGAAATGTTTTTCAGGAAAATATAAAAAAAATTGACAATAATTGGTACTATATATTTTGATCGTGCTGCCTCTTTCGGAAAACATAGTATTCTACATACTTTGATCGTGTTGCCTCTTGCGAATAATACGGTATACTTAATACTTTGGTCGTGGCGCCTCTTTCGGAAAACATGATCTATTGATGAGAATGAAAAAGACAAAAATATTTTCGGTCTTACTTACACTAGTACAAAAAACCGATTGTGTTGTCAACAATAGATCATGTCGGACTGTCAAGATTATGCTACAAACAAAAATGGGTCAAAAATATAAAGTAATTTTTTTTTGAGAATATCGTGTGCTAATAATTCTAAATTCCAATTCTACATAAATACACTAAACAACGAACATCATTCCTGTTGGAACATCATTCCTCGAACAACAACAAAATAATTTAAAACAAGAAAAAATCAACTATAATTTTTATTCAAACTTTGTGTTGCTTTAAGAGTATTTTCCACGATGAAACATATTTTATATGCACGAAAAACGTGAGATAAAAATATAAATTTAACTTTTGTATGAGTGAGACGGACAACTTTTGCTGCACGCTGTGCATACAAAATTATTTTGTATTTTTTTCGTTCTGTCGCCATAATTATGGCAGCAAAACGAAAAAATATAAAATTGGAATACTTTTTATGGTTGAAAATTGCTGCAAAATAATACATGCACATAAAAATTGTGTTTGGACGAGAAAATATTTCTCGCACACACACATAAAATTTTTGTTTATTTTTTTTATAGCTAAATTCATTTTATTTTATTTTCAGTGTGGTAACAACTAAAATTTTGAGGTTAAAAAATTAAATAAAATTTTGATATTATTGAAATATTTTGATAATAGTGTCGTAATAGATTGAAAAAAAATTATAAAATATTATCGGATCATTTTTTCGAATTTAAAAATAAATAATCATTAAAATAGCACAATCTCATAAAAAAAAAAAATACCACAATTTATTTTGGAGATGTGCACATAAATTTGTGATTTTTTTAGGTTATATAGGGAAGGCATCAACTTTCATAAACTATAAAATTTAGCTATAAAAAAACAAAAAAAAAACTGTTGTCTTCGTCACTCAAGTGTAATTTAACACTATCTTTCCTGTTTTGGTTTTGCTGCAGATTTTAATGTTTGGCTGCAGAAAAAATATGTTTCATCGTGGAAAAACACTATTAAAATATTAAATTTTGTTATGTACGGTTTAGTGTTTTTTCTTACTTATTTTGAGCTATTTTCTAATTATTGTTAATTTTTAATATTTTATGTTTTCTGTTTTACAAATGTTTTGAAATGTTTTGAAGAACAATATAAAACAATCTTCTGGTAATGATTGGTTTGGTACTATATACTTTGATCGTGCTGCCCCTTTTGGAAAATATAGCATAGTACATACTTTGATCGTGCTGCCTCTTGCGAATGATATGGTATACTAAATACTTTGATCGTGGCTCCTCTTTCGGAAAACATGATCTATTATCAAGAAACACAGAAAATGTTACTCAAAAATATATCATTTTGACAACTAATCATAAGTAGCTCAATTATTTTTGTCGATTGGTGCAAAACCAAAAAACCTCTGACGGACAAAACTCAAGTGTGAGAAATTACAAAAACAACTGTATTCTAGCCGATTGTGCAAAATTCCACTCCAGATCTGTCATTTAGTTCAGTCATTTGACAGCCATTGAAAACAGACAACCCATTGTTTTTTTTGCAAACATGGAAAAAAAGTGAATTTCGTTTGTTAATTAAACATCATTTTTTGCATGAAAAAACCATTACGCAAACTAAAACAAAGCTTGATAAATATTATGGTACAAGCACAACTGATGCTGAACGTTCAGGACGCCCAAATGAAGTCAGCACAACAAAAATGGTTGACAAAATCCATGATATGGTATTGCAAGACCGCAAAGTGACGGTGCGCGAGATAGCTGAGATAGTAGGTACCTCAGATGAACGTGTGCACAATATATTACACGAACATTTGTTTTTGGGATGCACGCGGCATAATCCACATCGATTACCTTCAAAAGAGGAGAACAGTCAACGGCAAATATTACTGCAACTTATTGAACCGTGTAACGACGTTTTGAAAGAAAAACGACCGCATTTGGCAAAGAAAAAAGTTCTCTTCCATCAAGACAATGCACAGGTTCATACGAGTGTAGCTACCATAGCCAAAATCTATTAATTACGCTTCGAATTGCTTCTTCATCCGCCATATTTTCGAGACTTAACCCCTGCGACTATTTGCTGTTTCCGAACTTGAAGAAATGGCTCGGCGGAAAGAGATTTGGCCCTAATGAGAAGATCATTGATGCAACAAACGCCTATTTTGAAGAGTTGGAGAAATCGTATTAGTCGGAAGGGATCGAAAAATTGGAAAAACGTTGGACTAAGTGTATCAAGTTAAAAGGCGACTACTTTGAAAAATACATTTTTTTTGGCCGAAAATATTATTCCTTGTTTCATTTTTACCAGACTTTTCACTCTGCCCTAACCGATATTTTCGCATTAAATATGAAGAAAAAGTTTCCGAACTAAAACAAACATCTTCCATGGGCCAGAAGGTAGCGTCCTGGACCTAGTGTTACAATCAACTGTCCTATCACAAACGAGACAATAATTGCTAGTTTTTCGGATGACACTGCAATTCGCAACCGGAACTAACGCAGAAGGGGTAACCAGAAAACTACAAAGAGCTAAAAACCTTGTATGTAATTAGACTAAAACATGGTTAAATATGGGAATATGTCAGTGAAAAAATCACCAATTGTGCGAGTAAACGCATACTGCATATGACTACACAAAAAAGCTGAGATTCGTGGTATACTGAATAACAGCTATAGAGTTCGAAAGCTCCAAAAAAAGAAACCGCTAGAATGAGAAAGTTGAGAATAAGAAGTCAAACAGTTTTAAAAACTACCCAATGGGTTATATCTCTACCAACTCGATCATAAGGTGGCTAGACAAATTACTAATGATACGAGTTATTTGTATATTTAGTTGTAGAACAATTAAAAAATGATAATCAGAAAATGATTATCTTGCGAACCTCTTGTCCGAAAAATAATATTTTAAAAACACCAATTTCAACCAGAAAATGATTGTTTCAGCCGAGGTTTCAGTTTCAGTTACATCGATTGTCTAAAATTTTATATTTTAACTACATAGCTTACTCCAAGATATGACATCGCAGAAAACAATATAATTATTTAAATGGCATCTGCCAGTTTTTTAAATGAATATAATGACCCTAAATTATAATAGTATAACTAAACTTGAGGATCAATATGAACTGGCAGAACATTTTCGAAAACAAAATATGTTCCTTTGTATTCCAGCTAGTGAGCCTCTTAACATTCGGATGGTACAATCTTAGATGTTAGAAACGTAGATTGGAAAGTTTTGTAAATTTAATCTCAAAAAATTTAGAAAAAATGTAGAAAGAACTACATCGATCATGTCCTGGTTAATAAGATGTTCCTGCCATCTTAACAATATGTCAGAGCAATGAGAGGGGAATTAAACCAGAAGCTGTAAAACATACAAACATATTTAGAGGATATCGATTCACATCGATAAAACTCTATCTTTCCAAAATTGAGAATTGAGGCACCTTGCGATATAACCAGAATGCAATATATTGCTACAACGGAGTCCAAAGGGCAAACAAAAATTAGGAAGAACAGCAATGACCTGGAAGAGAATACTGTGAACCGAAGCAAAACATATTGGCAACTCATAGCGAAGAACTTATGGCAAGGCAATTGCCCAAATAGAGTTCAATAGAAAACATCCCTGAGTCAAGTTGGGTTTTGTTTATCGTAGATCCATCACTGATACACTTATGTGAGATTCGGTGAGACAAAGTTTTTCTCTTTACTGACGAAAACTGAAAATCACAGTAAATTCAGTATGCACCGTTCGTCATGATTTGATTCCTTAAATGTGTTTTTCATCTTGGTAACGACTAATCCTATCTAATTCTAGTCATATGTTGTCTGATCATATGATAGAACGAGACTGCAAACATTAGCCCTTTAATCTTCAGAATTTTCGTTGGTAGAGTATCTTATTTTTGTTGGATTTCTTGATCCACCAACTTGCCGGCTCAAATCATTTCCCAGTTTCGTTTAACTTTTTCCTGATCATTTAAATCTTAATAAATTTTAATTTAAAGCTTCAATTGCATTAATTAGCCACTAATTAATAAAGAATAGCCACTCTCTACTTCGAAAGGCCTATATGAATGTAAGACATATTAAGTAAACAACGGTCTCTTACATCTATCCATTAAATCATCTTATCAACCATAAGTTAGAAATGACAAAGTAAATCTTTTAAACCAAATACAGAGTGTGCAATGGTTGCAACAACAAGAGATTTTTATGATTAGCAATGAATTTCTAAAGATTTCAGAAAGTTAGTGAAAATCACTAGTAGAGTCGTGCTCTACCTAATGAGGCAGAGAAGATATTATGTTTAAATACCGGTGCTTCACAACTTTACATGAACTGTGATCAAGGACTGTTAAGAAAGCTTTCTAGTAAGCATTAGAAGATAGTGTATTGGAAATTTTATGAACTTTCGCATAGTAACAGATCCCGAGACACAACCTTTTTATAATAAGGAGCAGCTTAAATTTTCTCAATTTGCTCAAAACCTCGTTTAGATTTAAAAGTTACTTCTCAGAAACCACGCAAGGCTCTAACAACAACCGTTGGAAAATATGGAGTTTACGTCTTGCGACATGAACTTAGGATTTATGCAAATATTAAATGAAAAAAAGACAAGTTAAGTAAATAGGCTTTAATACTCAGAGGGGAAAAATGGCAGTAAAAAGCTTCAAGATATACACTTTGTGTATTTCTCAGGTGCCATTAGTCTCAAAATCAATAAGTGTAAAACTAATTAAATTTACGATTAAAACATTAAAGTTTCTTTGAGATCAAGACATGTTGAATTTTATTAGTATTAGTGATCATAAGCCCGTAACAGTTTCCAATTGATAGTTATATGGAGGAAAGTTTCAAAGGGCACTTGTAGTCGTGTTTTAAATTTAAACATCTCGAAAATTTCGACAAGCTAAAGATCTATTGTCTTAAAGATCTATTGACTCTAAAAAATGAGTGTGAGAGATCAAAACATCGCCTTTTAAAAGGACGGAAGTGTTATGGGACAGAACTCAGAATTCGTTTGTTAACCGTTTATTATTCAAATTAGAAAGTAAAATATGATATCTTAGTCCCATATGACCATAACATACGATCGGTAATTATTACTTAAACAGTTTAAACTCACTTCTAATTCATCTACGAGTTAGGTTAGGTATACACACACATTATAAAACTTATAAAATTCACTCCCACTTTAAATTAAATTAAAAGAAAATTTCACTTACCACATAATGTGCCATAATACTGATACAATGTCGTCATTACGAGTTTACAAAATGTTAATCGCGTATATTTTCTTATAAAATCATCGCGATACTAAACGAAAGTCGAAGAAAAGTGGAAAATGTTATGAACAAATTCTAAATTTAAAATCAATGAGAATTTTCTATTTTTCTTATGATCTGTTTGAGAACACGATTTCTAATATTAACGTTTGCTACTACATACTAAAATTTAGTACGAGTATATACGTATACAGGGTTATTCAAAATTGCGGGAACACCAAAATTAATCTTTCGGTAAAAATACTATAAAAAATGATTTTATTAGTTTTATTGTTGTGGTTAGAACGTCTTGCTATTCTACTATCAGCGCTGCAACTATCTGAATCCACCAAGTTCTTAGTGTGCCTCCACGTAGTACGGCACCCGGTCCGGTACACGGTATATTAGCGTATACTCGGCTGAACTATAAAACGGAAAATCAAATAGCAAAGAATAAGACAATCCATAATATAACTACCCCAGGTGGTAAACATAAATTTTTGGGAAAATCCACACTTTTCAGAGGTCGGTTCCATTGATTCTGAGCGGAACCAACTATTCCTAGATGTAGATAATGATGAAGTTATTATCTATTATCTATTACGGACACCAAATATAAGTAGATGTACACTTGAACTAACGACAACTAAATAAGCTAAAACGACTTGAGTATAGCAAAAATGGAGCTATCCCTAAACAAAGAAATGTGCAAATATCTAAAAAATTTAAAATGCGCGCCAAGACATTCTCTCAAAAAAATATCAATATAAAGAATTCTTATTAATTATACGCATAATATAAATACATATAGTACTACCATGGTATGTTAGCCCATTGACGTGCTAGATATCGCTACTGGTATCGTTTTAAAATAATAAAAATATTTTTATATGTATAATCGCCTAAATGTCATATATTTATACTAAATATATTTATACTAGATATTCTATCGACCCGACATCTGGAACATCATTTGGTAAACTGTTTTTTTCTTATGATGGCAGTACTATATGTATTTATATTATGTTATACGGAAGAAAGGTTTACTGCAGGGGGCAATTTCAATGCTAAGATCATTTACTAGGGATCCCTAACAGGTGGATCCAAAATACCTGATTTAATCGACTTCTTTGCGATGCACAATATTTCAAAGCATTTACATTTCAGTAGAAGAATATCATGAAAAGAACAAAGATCACTCATTTATCACTTTGATAATCAGTTAAGACATCTAACAAACAGAAAAATAGCTAATCTTTGTAATAAAGCAGACAGATTGAGACTGTTTTAGAATTTGTTTATAGATAACAAAATACAGCTTATGACTAGATGCTGAAGTTAACAATTTGTTAGGGGTATAAAATAATCACTTATCAGCATGGGAAAGCATTCCTATAATATAAGATAAAATTATCCTCAAGAAATAACCAAACTACTGCGAAGGAAAGATCAGCGAGAAATAAATGGCATCAAACCAGAGCTCCCCAAGACAAAAAAAAAATTAACATAAAAATTATTAAGAGAGATACATAAATTTAAAAATGAATCTATAAATACATACCTTTAAAATAGCAACTTATCTGAATATTCGTACTGGAAGGAAAACAAAAGTTTAAAAAGACCTATTATCCAAGGGCAATCGATATCAATAGAGCGTCATCCACAGAAAACAACATTGTAAAGACCATCATCACTATTGCAAGTAATTTCTAAAGTATTTGAAAAGTTACCTCTGATAAGACTTCTGCCAATAGATGAAAAACGGTACGTTCCTAATCACTTATTTGGTTTCAGAAGTAAGAACTCCACTATCGCCAAGGTACATATAGTCACTAATGTTACTGAAAAAGCACTCGAAAGTCCGCAGTATTCGTTGAAGTCCCACAAACTTTTGATAATGTGGGGTCTAAAGGTTTAAGCTATAACCTGCGGACTTTACTACCATAATGCCATACAGTGACATGTTAGAATCATTATACACAACTGTTAGATTATTTAAACAGTACGAATATTTATTTTAAATTAATAATGGCTCGGGTTCCTCAAGGAAGTGTTTTAAGCAAATCATAAAACTCGTGTAGACCTACGGTATTCAGCTCTGGGGCTAATTCAAACCTACAAACATTAATATAATGCAAAGATATGCTTTGAAGGCTAAGCATATATAAGGACTTGAAGGCTAAGTCAATTGCAGAGAAAATAAAAATTGGGCCAGGAGTCACCAAAAGAGGCTACAAATATTTTCTAACGTAGAGGCTTCTAATGAATTCGAACATTGTCAGAAGGATTTTGAAGGTTTTCGAACGAACTCAGACTTTTGAATTAATTAAGTAAATTATGTACAGTAATAAACTATAATTAAGCTACTCATTAGGACCTCATATAAGACGAGATTGTAATACTATGTATTGGTAATATTGTAATAATTCTTTCAATACAAATAAAAAAACATGAACAGACTTATGCCAGAACAACGCTTCAAACTCTACACATTTATTTTGAGAATTATCCTAGTCTACGCCAATAAATTATATAGAGAAGTTATATCGCTTGGAAATCATCATTCGCGGTGCTATTTCCGATATTCGGCCCCAGTTACTTATTCATTTGATTAAGCAAGTATAAAATCAAAAAGAGTTTGTACCATCCAAGAGAATAGTACCAGCTCATAACGGAAAGTAAACTACGAAAATGGTTGATAGCACAACGAGCGATGCCAAGTAGACTATTTGTCTTTGTTACTTTAAAAACTCAACTAGGTCTAGGACTCTTAGGTCTAAAATGACTCGGCAGTTTAATGGTGAGATATAATAATACAGAGAAATAGCATATTTATCACCTAGATAACATCTTGTTTATGCTAATATAATCCAATTCTATACAAAAATAATTAGCACACTTTACTCGTTTCATCCAATTTTGCAAGAAGAATCTCAAAACTCACCGTATCAAATGGCTTTAAAAAAACTGGTAAGAACGACATCAAGTTCAAATTTTAGAAGTAAAATTATGTAATATTTTCAACGTAAAACTAAACAGATTTATGATAAGACAAAGAAATATTTAAAATCATTTTTTACACGCAACAAACTCAGGAGTACCATGGAGAATTTGTAGATGAAAAAGGCTTAAGTTATAGCAACTAACATAACTTAACTTTTTAAATCACCGAACTGTACCAAACCGTCAGGGACTACAGAGGTCTATTGCAATTAGATACCAGGGTGGATACTTTACACTCGACCCTTAAAATAACATTTTTGACTCAATGTTTAATATTTCGATTTTAACTGTTGATATTGGAGCGGAATTTTTAAGATCTACAAGAAAGTAGAAAGAAAGGAGATCTATAAAAAGGCTTGGCGCTACAAATTAGGTCCTACGTGACCAAGGCGCAATTAACAGTTTTTCATAGAAAACAGAAATTAGATGTAAACTAATCAATTAAAAATTAATATTAGTTATGACCAAAATTGCAAGGATAATGCAGCAGTTTTTAAGAGGACAGCCTTTTTTTGAAAGCACAGCGGTTGTTGTTCCTGACACAAAGTGTCAGAAGCATCACAAAAGTCAGTGTAAATTAACCGAAACAATTTCTTAAATGGATCAGTAAGCAAAAACAATTGCAGTTATTGGTCAATTGATAAACTAAATTCGACTAAATAAATTCACTCAATACTCACAAGGTCACGAATGTATATATGGAAATTTATTGGTATCAGTAACATTACGTTTCCTTGCTCTAAAATGTGTTCAATGAGTCACGATTATAGTGCATAATTCCAATAGTTTGAATCTTCGAGTAAATGAACGAAGAGCATCCAAAGAGGATGTTTGGAATTTCACTTTCACAACAACAAAAGAATACATCTATTTCCAATTAGATCACAGTCGATCGTTGTTATTGTTATACGATTTGGCATTTAAGCAGCAACAAAGTTAACTGTTTTATGAATCAATTAATATATGTATAAACCTGCATTATCAATTAATTTATGTTTGTTTCTATATGTATTTTTGTCAACGAATATCGTATAATAGTACTCATTGTACTTTTGTTTCTTCAATTATATTGATATCCAAGTTAGCAGTGATTAATCACTGTTAGCAGTGATTAATCACTGTTATTCTATATTGAAGTTTTATCTAGTAGTCTCTTTAATTATTTAGTACTACATTAGTAAATTATTTATTTAAATTTAATTTTTGAAATTTTATCTAGTAGTCTTTTCTAAACTATTAGTCTAGCAGTCAATGACAATAGCAACATGTCATTTTCATTATAATTAAATTGGAATACATATAAACAGGAAGAAAAATACTTAAAAAAAATATAAAAGGATATTGATATTTGTTCAACACCACCAGAAATAAAATATCGTGGACAAAATATCGTATTCTACTCGCATATAATGGCTGTTATTCACTCAGATGATTTACGACACTCGCCTATCGGCTCGTGTCGGTAAACTTCATCTTCGTGAATAACAGCTATCATTATATGCTCGTTGAATAATATACTATTGTTCGCTTACTTAAAATAAATGAAAATAATTTTGTTCTCGTTCACTTACTTAGAGTCATTACACGGCTACCAACAACTAAAATAAATAAAAGTTAACTATTCAAAATTGTGTAATCATCTGACTTTGTCTTTCATCTGGATCATTATTTTCTTCTGCGTCATTACTTGGTTTTTGTGGTGACCATTTGGACTGACTATACCATCCAAAATAAGTGTTTCGACGTTTCGAGAAACACTGCATGAGTGAATCATGCACATGGTCCTTCGAGCCCGATAGCAATACGAACAACAGTATTTACGGATATCACAGCAATTTGCCAACTCACTAATTGGCGTTTACTTTGGCGGACATTTCTGTTGGGGCATCATTACACAAAGGAAAACCAGAAACTGTGAATACAAAATTCATTTATCTCATGAAAAGTTTAAATCTGGTGGAAATAAATAATTCGTATTAACAAATACAATAAAAAACTACATATAAGTGTAACATATAATCCAGTCAGTATATAAAAAGTGCGTGAACTTCATTATCAACTGCAATGCAAGCTATTGGGGTCTAAATCAGGCAATTTCTTCAATCGTGTAGAATACCATTTTTGGGTGGGTCCTTTCAGGAGAATCAGGGGTCACTAGCAACGAAATACATAGTTTTAACATTGAGTTTGAAGACGACGTCGATCTAACACTTCAAAGATTCTTCGCATGCGAAAATTTGGACAATTCACCAAGTTTACATTCTAAAGAAGCTGAGGATCACTTCAAAGTAAATGTCGTTAGACAAACTGACGGTAGATATTATATAAAGAAGCCTTGTCATTTAAACCAGATGGCTCGGTGCTGGGAGAATCAAAATATTTGACAATAAAAAGACTGAAATCGGTAGAACGACGTATGTCAAAGGACCCACAATACAAACAAATGTACAGCAACTTCATAAATGAATACCTAAAATTAAACCACATGGGAAAAATGTAGCACGACAAAGTTGAGAACAGTCTTTGATAGATCAGTAAAAACAACAACTGGAGTATCCCTAAATGCCACATTATTGATTGGCCCTACAATTCAGCCGTCACTTTGGTCAATCCTATTTCGTTTCCGTACTCATTCAATTGCATTCTGTGCGGATGTTGAAAAAATTTACCGCCAAGTTCGAGTTCGAAGCAAAGACACAAATTTCCAGCGAATAGTTTGGAGAGAAACACTCGATCATCCAGTTCAACATTTTGACGAAGAAAGAAAGAAATGGGTACAATGATCCATTATATTGGCATCAGATGATATTTTCGAAGCATTATTTTACGGAGTTTCAGCCTGGGAGAGAATTATTCGCATAATAAGCTACTGCAAGCGACCAGCGGTAATTATCAAAATAAAACTACATGTTTTCTCCAATCTCTGACCGTCGAAGAGCTGCAATCAGCAGAATGGGCATGCAGGATTCGTTGGTGCCAATGTCAACATTTTGCTCAAAAGCTGGAAGGACTATCCCAATCAAACGGACTGAAATGCAAGGGAAACTTGGTAATTCTTGCCCCGTTTGTTGACAGTGAAGGTATACTACGAGTTGAAGGCAGAATTCAAAATGCTATGTGTTCCTACGATACAAAACATCCGATTATTCTACCCAATTCTCTCATATTAAGTAAATGTATAGTTACTTCTTACCATCAAAAATATTTCCACCCTGGTCTTTCCTTGGTATCCTCCGTAATAAACCAAAAATTCTGAATCGTGAATTGAAGGAGTATGATTAGAGCCATCATACACAAATGTCATACATGTGTACGTCATCGAGAAGCAAGGTAATCACAACTGACGGGCACCTTACCAAGATCGAGAGTGACAGGGTCACGCCCGTTCAGTAACATTGGCGTTGACTATGCTTGACCAGTGTTTATTGCTTCCAAAAGAGGAAGAGGAGCTAAACTAATTAAGGCATATATCGCAGTTTTTGGATGCATATCGACAAAAGCGGTACATTTGGAGGTAGTATCCGACTTGAGCACTGAAGCGTTTTTAGCTGCTCTAAAGAGGTTTATTGAGAAAAAGAGGTCTAGCGTCAGATATAAGTCAGTTTAATCTATAATCATTATAACCTGTTCTAGGTTCGAAGCCCACCGAATTATGTGCAGTTTGCTTTGAAGGTTCTTTAGCCTACATAGTTTGATCTGCCAATTTAACCTAATTTTTCATCACTTAATTGCGAACGATGATAACGATGAGCATGACGATGAACCCTGTTGAAGTACAGAATCCATGTGCCGAACCATCGTCCATACCATTACAGAATGACTGGAGTAATGTAATTTGCAGATGAATATTCAAGCAAACCAGTATCCGTGTGTCGTTAACTTGGCCCGCGACGACGTAAAATAGGTTATATTTACGTTAAATTAACCATGAAAGTGAAGGAGAGAGACTCTATTTTCAACTGAAAATACTGCATGGATAAAAAAACGTCATAAATAAGCTAGTTAGGAGCTGCTTCAGACATTTAAAGAAACGATCATTATTTTTAAAAATGTGACAAACTACCGTAAATTAAAAATATTAAAATTAGCAAGCTATCCATCTTCCACATAAGTTAATTTGGTTGAATAACATTGAACAGAAAACTGTGTCCTCCAGCAATTCACAGAATCGAATCATATAGTAAGTGGTTCTATTCTGCTTGAACCTAAATTTAAATTTAAATTTAAAATGGCAGACCTATAGAAAAGCATATCAGAGTCATTGCAGCTCTGCAGATACATACATAGTTTTAAAATAAAACAAAAACTCTGATTAAACAACAATCCTATCTTAATTCTAAGGTACATTTTAACAAAAAATTAAAAATTATAAATAGTCTCCACGTTCTCGAAGTCGTTTCCTTATTGTACTAAAATCTTTCGCGTTTGTTTCCGGTAAATAGTACGATATAAAGATGGCCTCAACAAAACAAAATCCAGCAAATGCTCCTAAGCATCCATGAAATCCAAAACGTTCTGTTAAATTGTCATAAAATTTAAGTAGTCCAAACGAAATCACCCATAACAGAAGTATACATTTTGACAGTACAATGCCACGTAAACGTTGCGGGAGAATTTCGCCGGCTAAAATAAATGGTATTGTCGAAATTCCCCATGACGATGAAAATACGGCACCCGATAAACTGGCTACAGGTAACCACGCCAAACTAGTTACCCGATAATTATGAGTTTTTCGATAAAAATACACCGCCAACATGACTAAACTGATTCCGGTGAATATTGAGGAAAGTTTAAGCAAAATTTTTCGTCCGATTCGATCGACTAGCATTGTCGATAAATATGTTCCAAACAACTGCATAATAGCGACAATAATTGATGATGTCTCGGGACTAAAACTTGATCCGGCCTCTTCAAAAACATCGGTCGTATAATTTAGAATCAAAAATACGCCTGACATTTGTGTCATCAATATGGTGACGCATGTTATCATAATTGCTCGTCTTGTCGCCTTATCAAATTTGGCCGCATTTTTTGCATTTAAATATTTCTTCCGAATAATTTTACGTTTTGCATGAATTTCTTTGGCTTGAATAAATTTTTCCATAGCCGCGGCATCATCTTCTGTTTTTATACCGTAAAAAAATCGATATGATTTTTCGGCATCTTCATATCGGTCCTGTGACAATAAATAGCTAGGTGATTCGGGAATCGGTAGATACACGGCCATAAACAGTATGGTGAAAAAAATACCAATACACGGTATCCAATAGTAGTCCATATGTATTCCGACAATAAATGTTAGTAGTACACCACAGTTTGCGATAAGCATTAAAAATGATCCGAGTGTACCGCGTATTTTATCATCGGAAATTTCCGACACGTATATCGGTATCACAATAAAAGCTGAAGTGCCTGCAAATCCCGATAGAATTCGTCCGATGTACAAAAAATACACATCTTTAGCCAATATAATGAATAGCCAAGCCAAAATATATGTCATCGCTGGTATATGCATCGATTTCTTGCGACCATATTTATCCACCGTGTATCCAAATACAAAAGTTCCGATAAAGGCACCAAAACTATAGCACGCCACAACCCATGACACTTGAATTTCATTTAATTTGCCCGATATTAAGGGGGTTTCATCTGATTCCAAAATTGGTATTATCGGTGATGACCACCCAACAGCAATTCCTTGAACTAAGGTGATTAAATTCACTAAAATTAAAAATAGAATAGATAATCGTGTGTACGATGACAAACTTAAATATTTCATTACAACAAATGGTCGTATAGTATTGGTTCTTGAATTCACCAAACATTCCAAAAATTTTAGTTTATGTTTCCCAAACTGCTTCTTATAATTGCTGGAGTATATAATTCGTCGTTACCACTACACACTACCATACGATTATTAAGATTAGACTGCGTAATCTTTCGTCTTACGAATACGAATATTGAAAAATAATTACTTTGTGCTATCTTAAGCACAATAACAATAAAAAAACGATGATAAATAAAGTGAGATGTGACAAGCCTATTCAAGATTAGCAAATAATAATAAGATAAATTAATCAGCTAAAGCTCTCTGCACAGTAGAATGAAATTTACAATGTTTTGTGTCTCGTATTAGCGCATCGGTAAATTAAATAGTTGTTAAAAGCTTAGGCTTAATCGTTTGGAAAGCGTTTAAACGTGAACAGTTTAAATGTGAATATAGTGTTCGTAAATTACTTTATTAAATCCGATACACCAACAATATAAAAAACTGTTCGTCGAATGGCTCAGGAATAGTTTAATACTTTTTTAAACCTTATCCTACTAAAATGTGTATCTAAATATTTACGACTAATACACCTTAATGAAATATACACTTCTTGCGTACGGTTGCCATCTGTATCTATAATCGAAAAGCATCACTTATATTATACCAGCTTTTATTTATAAGTTGATCGTGTGTTGGAGAAAGTATAATTACTCTCGTTAAATAAAACCCCGTAAGGTGCATGTGTTAAAAATATTTTGATGACAATTTGGTGAGAAAAAAATTTTCGTGGGGAATATCAATTTTTAACGTAGTAACATTTTGCTGTGTGCATATGTTAAAATGTTGACACCTGAAATTGTTTTAATGTAAAATGAATCGGATTGAGAAAAAATACTCTCCAATTTTTATTATTTTACAAAAAATATAATAACAGCACCGAACAGAAAATCCGGACATACCGAAGGAAAATAAGACAAGTACCTAATTGTTTTTATCGTTATATTCTTAAATGTTACATTCAAGTTACGGGTCGTCTCGGACGATGTGGAAGAAACTTTGAGAAATGATGCAAAAGAAGCACAAAGAATCAAAAAACATTTTCGAATTAATTCGTTTAGTTTTTTTTTTAAACTTGTGGATCTAATGCAAAGCCCTCTTTATTACAAGCCGTAATCATCGCATACTAATGCTATCTAATCATATGAACATAAGCATGTATTGTAAGTAAAAAATGTGTCGAATATAGTGTAAAATTAAATAAACATTCGCATACAAAAACCTCTCTACTACAAGCCTCCTTGTAACATTCATTGACACAGACAAACAAAACCTATATGAAAAATTGCGTGTAGTAGTGCTATCGAAATCCATAAAAAAAAACATTTTTCTCCTCTTTTCTGTTTCTATAGTATGCGAATGTTAATTTAATTTTACGCTATATTCGACACGTTTCTTACTTACAATACATTCTTATGTTCATATGATTAGATAGCATTAGTATGCAATGAATACGGCTTTGTAATAGTTTTGATCGCATACTATAGAAACAGAAAAGAGGAGGAAAAAAACGTTTTTTTATATGGATTTTGATAGCACAACTATACGCAATTTTTCATATCGGTTTTGTTTGTCTGTGTCAACGAATGTTACAAGACGGCTTGTAGCAGAGAGGGTTTTGATCTAATGCCAAACAAGCATCACGACTGGGGAAAGGAGTATGAATTAATGTAAGTATTTTTATACTGGATAAATAAATAAATAAATAAATAATTAAAAACAAAATATTATAAACTACTAAAATTATAAATTCATTTTATTGTTTTTAATAAACTGCCATCATAATAAATTTTCATTGTTTTTAATCTGGATCTGATGATTCCGATTCAATTAACAGGCAGGCATATATATTTGGATTATGGTGACTGACGAGATATTGCTCGAACGTCTTTGTTCTGGAGGAAGATGGTGTCAGCCTAGAGGAAAATGATGAAGTAGATGGTGTCAAACTTTCCGGTGATGATGTTTTAGATTGAATAATTTTATCTATAATGAAAGATAGAAAGATAGGAAGGACAACTTTCATTCTCCCAAAAAGGGAGAATGAAAGTTGTCCTTCCTTCTGG
The DNA here is from genome assembly GCA_963556175.1 of Tipula confusa. Lineage (NCBI taxonomy): Eukaryota > Metazoa > Arthropoda > Insecta > Diptera > Tipulidae > Tipula > Tipula confusa. The sequence continues at coordinate 60,696,620 of OY744475.1, read as the reverse complement.
CATATTGGTGGATAACCTCAAAATATAAACAGTCCTCCTTAAATTTTGTTGTATTATATTTCCTAGTATGGCTGTGTGCAAAACGAAATAAAAACGCAAAAAAAGTTAAAATTGTAACTTTCTATTCACCACAAGTATTTATTTTACCTATTTTAATCTATTTTTATTTCTACCACAGTTTAAATATTTAACTTTTTAACCGATTCGCACACAGCCTGAGAATGCCAAACCCAAATAACTTATATTACTATAAGGAAAATCGTGAACATAGTAAATGCGAACGACAGCATGATTTCGTTAAATTTTGATTCGTATAAAAATCCTAGATGGCATAGCAAACGTTTTTAACGAGAACAATAGATGGCGCGCCAAACAATTTTTTTATTTTTTTAAGTGCACGATTGGAGTTAAATCTAGGTTTATTTAATTTTAAAAAATGGGGTAAATTAATGACCCCATCATTGAATACATACAAAATTTGCTCGAATGTGAGAAAATTTTTGAAAGTAATGTTACTATTAATGTAAAATTAGAATAAAGTAGGTTAGTTTTAAGATCAATACAAAGTATTAGTTTAATAGATTTAATTTTTTTAGATAATAGCAATCACTTATATTCTATATTAATGATATTAATGATTTAATATTAATGATATAGAAAATCATTTTTACTTAAAACTATTATTGATATATATTATAAAATAAGATTTTTCCATTTTACAAAACAAGAGAATTTAAAAAAAATAGGAGTAAGAAAAAAATTAACGGAGTTAAATCATTTTAATGAAATGAAATAATTAAAAAAAATAAATTTCGTTTTATTTATTTATTATTGTATATGAATATAAGCTTATTACTTGAATAATTTCCAATTCTGATTATAAAATTTAATTTTATTTTAGATTTTTAATTTTTGTTTCGTTAATAATTCGTTGAATATAAAAAACTGTAGATAAAAAAATGTAAACATTTCGTTCAACTACTACTAGTGCCATCTATGATTTTTCTACGAACTATGTCATGTTGGCACAGGAATTCGACGCAATTTCCCTTATGGTAATATAAGTTATTTGGCCAAACCAAAAAAATTCCGCATAAAAAGTTAAAAAGTTGAAAATTTTATATTTTATTCACTACAAAATTTTTTTTTTATATTTTCCACAGTAAAAATATTTAACTTTTAAACCAGTTGGCACACAACATTACACTAATGTTAATATTAACGGATGGACCTTGCCCTATCATTAGAGCGGATCATTGTGGTTTACAGTTTAAAGGAGTCTTATCGTTTTCCAATTAATCCTTACAAATTTACAATACTTCATTACTTTCCTCCAGCTTTCGCTCATGTTGGCATTTTTTGATGTAAACTTACAGTGTAAATGAATTCGGTATTTTTAAGTGTCATTCGTTCATTATATTATAACCATACGGCATATAGTTTTTCCACTGTCTTCTTACACTTTTTATTGTATTGGTATGGTTCATTTTCCATTCTTAGGCTGTGTGCGAAACAAAAAGAAAACGCGTAAAAAGTTAAAATTTTAACTTTTTACTCACCACAATATTTTTAACTAGTCGAGGTACTGTTAAAAATGTGACTCATATTTTCCTTTGCCGTTTTGAGCATCATATAACCATAGATAAAAAATTTGCAAATCGGTTATTTTATCTATTTTTATTTCTACCACAGTTAAAATATTTAACTTTTTAACCGCTTCGCAAACGGCCTTAATAATTTTACCACACAAAATATTATCACAAAACAAAAAGTTTGGTTGTTTTTTTTTGTTTCCTTTTTTGTAGTTAATAAAAAAAAACAAATTTAGCTGTCTAAATTTTATTTTTTGACAACTTTTAAAATTATGCACGGAACACTTATCAGAATCGAGTGTTAATAAGAAGAGACCAAACAGTTTATCTCCTTTTGGTCTATTAAATTTCCAAAGTATATTAATTGTAAAACTTATGTCACAAATCGAAAATTTCCAAAATCCGAAAAATTGTGCCATAAATCGAAAATATCAAAAATCCAGAAAATTCGGAAAATGTATGATGAAATTTCTGTTGGATACATGTAATTTATAATTCATTTAAATAAGAATTTACTCTTGTGGTGGGTTCAAGTGATGTGATAACCAATCATAACCAAGTTTGGATTGCGAAACAGATCGGTTCAGTCCATATTGGTGTAAGCCTGGATCTCTGCTATTTGATGTTACACAATTAATGTTTTTCAGGCTATACACCAATAAAGCGTATACATGGTCAGAGGCGCCGCAGAACCAAATAAGCTCGAATGCGCAATCGATTTTGGAATATTGGATGTATCGCATAAGCCGAGTGGTTTTTAGTTCTAAATTGAGTCGATTCCATCTATAGTACATTATCTTCCTATAAGCCGTTTTTAGGATGTGGCTGGCTTTCGGATGAGTGGTTATTCCATGATCTGCCAGTTAATGGAGAGTTTGGATGGCCAGGTAGGAAGTGGCTGATGTCCTAAATGTTACTATGCTTAGTAAGTATTCTTGTAGATCCCGGTTTTTGTGTTCCTTTCACATATGATGGTTTGATATGGATGAAGTTTATCGTGAATTTTAATGTGTCGATGCATTTTTCGACTCCTGCAGTAAACTTTACTCGATCTTTCCTCCGCCTTAAAATTATGATCCATAAATCTGCTTGTAATGAGGGACCTACGTACATGATGTCGTTTAGGCTCGATCTTATCGTGGTTTTCATTGATGCATCGTATTTTCTTTACAACGGCTGACGGTGTAGATAATATCTTAACCGGTAAATGGTGCTGTTACTTCATGTGGCACATAGTATGGTATTCTGTCATGAACTGGTTATAAAGTTCTCTTGGTTAGATCCTAATTTATTTTTCAGTTGTTGGTATCGCTGCAGTGCTCGTTTCCTGCAATTGTCTAGCTGATAAAGTTGTTGCTCCTTGAATGGTAGTTGCACCGAAGATTTGTTTACACTCCATGTCTTTGCTTGCACCTGCTGCGATAGTTCCTGATAGTTGCCAAAATCGGTTTATTTTCGATTCAATCTTCACTGATCAAATTACCATATAAACGTCAGCTCCCAATAATATCTCAATTGAAGTTTGGCCAGAAACACAGGATTGAAATTTGTTGGAATTAAATTCAACTCTGTTGGCTTCACCCCATTTAAGAATGGAATTGAGGTCTCGCGTAAGGCGATCATTCATAGCCATTCTTTTTGCGAGAACATCGTTTCGCGATGAAAAAGAAGGTAAACTGTAAGAGGTGGAAAGTGAGCTGTCATCAGCATAGGAGTATATTAGATTGACAGTTGCTGATAGAAGATCATTGATGCAAATTAGAAAAAGGGTTGGAGAGAGGACTGATCCCTGAGGAACACCAGCGTTTATAAGATGTTGATCGGAAGTTACACCACTTGGATTTTGCCAAAATTAACGAACCGTGAAGGCCAACTGCCCTCAATTTACACAGCAAACCGTTGTGCCACACGCGATCAAATGCTTTTGAGATATCGAGTGCTATGACTTGAGATTCACCAGATTGATGAATGCTTCTGTTCCATTGTTCAGTAACAACATTAATTAAATCACTTGCTGACCGTCCTCCGCGAAAACCATATTGACGATCAGAAATTAGATGATTAGATGATTAGCTTCCAAATATTTCATCAGCTGGAAGTTGATTATGGTTTCAAGTACTTTAGAAAGCACCGAGACGATAGCGATTGGGCGATTATTTGAAGGGTCCGATTTACTGCCCTTTTTTGACACAGGATGTATGTTAGCAGTTTTCCAGATGGAAGGGAAAATGCCAGAAGACATAGATCGGTGAAACAGACATGATAGAGGCTTAGACATGGATTTACAGCAATATTTGAAGACATTTGGGGGAATACAATCCGGACCGGCTGACTTGTTGGTGTTAATGTTTGCAAGGACCTTAGCGACAACTCTAGATCTAAATCTAATGCGACCCATCGATGAACTGGCTAGAGAGATAATCGGGGGTATTAAGTTAGAATCAGGTAAATTAGAATTTGCTGCAAATTTTCGGGCGAAGAGATTAAATTTTCCTTGAGCTGTAGAAAAAATACAGTCCCCATCTTTCAGAGGTGGTAATGATGACTTCCTACTGTTCAAGAAGTTTTCCTCTACTTTGCGGGCAAAGGACTAAAAGGTCTGATTGCTATTGCCCTGCTTTAAGACCGGCCACAACTCATCTCGAACTTTTTTTTTGAGCTTGGGACACTGTTTGCATTGTCAAATTTCTAGCCGCCGTAAATATATAGGTAAATTTTCATTTAACGGGTTCTTAACATATTTGCGGCTTCTTTATTGGGTGTTGTTGTTCTACAGTCATGATTATGCCAAGGATTGCCTGATTTTTTTTTTATTTGGCTTAGAGAGACTGGAAGGAATGAACTGTTCCATTCCCGTGAGAATGACAGCCAGAATGGCTGCATTGTCAATATTATCGAAGGCAAAACAAGAGTACCATTCGAACTCTTGAAAGAACTTGTTTATTCCTTCCCAGTCCGCATTTTCACAGTGCCATAATCGACGTTTAGGCGGAACATTCATTTGGCACGACCACGACATTGGAAATTCCCCTGTAATAAGCCGATGGTCAGAGTTTCCCAAAGGAGAACTGACGGAGATACTGTATTTCTCCGCATGAGAAGTTAAAACAGATTCAGTAAATGACTCGTATCGTTGACTTGATCTGAAATCCTCGTAGGCTGATCTACAAGTTGTGTGCGTTGGTTTAAAGCTGCAAACATTTCAGCCGCCTCACCAGCCGGTGTTACGTACTTAGAATAAGGAAGCCACTTGTAATTGTGGACATTGAAATCACCTGCCACAGCGAAACAAATTATGGAGATATTTAAGCGGAAATAGAATTATATTCATTTACTGAACAATCATACTTATCAGATCATTTACAGACAAAAATCTAAAAATGTTTTTATCATTCGAAGATTATAAAGTTTTTTTATCAACAAAATTTAGATAACTCAATCCACTCGTGTACTCGCACATTCGTATATATGTATACTTAACTTTTTTTGAAAACCAATCATTAAATACAAGACGAAAATGCGAAGGCGAGTGCGCTTATCTAAATTGATGTGGCAAAATAATGTTTATGTCATGTTAAAATATGTTATTGTCATCGACAAATATTTAAATGGTTACAATTGAATTTCTGTTTTAGATTTGAAATTAAAAATCAGACAAAACGTATCGAACTCTTAATTAGATCGGTCACAAAGTGTTTTTCTAAGTAATATTCTAATTTTCTTATAAAAATGGTAAAAACCGTTGGTGCAAATTTTCGGAATCAATACTATGCAACATTTGTGTGTAAATATTGGTGAGGTTTTTTGAGAAAATTCGTTTCGATTAAACATTTTTTATGAATTTTCAGTGAATCTTGTAACATTTGTGAATGGCATTGGATTTGGTTGGACATCGCCAATTCTACCAAAATTACAATCGGACCATTCACCAATTAATATTGGAAAAATAACCGATAATGAAGCGTCATGGGTGGTGGCCACTTTTAATATTGGCTATTTAATCGGTGTGGGGGTATTTGCTGTGCTAGCCGATAAAATTGGACGGCAAAAATCTATGTATCTACCAGCTATAATCCTTGCAGTTGCATGGCTTTTAAAAATATTTCCACAAAACATATTCTACCTATATATATCACGGTTACTTTTGGGTGTTGCATCTGCCTCGATATTTATAACACTACCAATTTATGTGTCGGAATTTTCTGACGAACGAGTTCGTGGTATGCTTACTTCAAGCATGATGATTGTAAATAATTTAGGATTTTTATTGGCATTCATCATGGGCTCGTATGCAAATTATTACTATATCGCTTATATTTCGATCGTAATATGTGGAATATTTATTCTATTGCACATGTCATTACCAGAATCACCCAGTTTTCTATTGCAACAGAAGAAATACGATGAAGCGAAAAAATCATATTGTTATTTCCAAGGTATTCAAAGTGGAGATGTTAAAGCAATGGAGACATTTTTGAAACCGACTCTTAACGAAAATAATTCAGAGCCTGAAGAAAATGGAAAAGTTACGTGGAACGATTTTACTGAAAAGTCATCAATACGAGCTATTCTAATATCTTTCGTAACTTGTATGTTGATGTTATTTTGCGGAGGGGCTGCACTTATGGCATACACGGAACGTACTTTCAACGAAGCTGGTTCAAACTTGAGTGCTGAGTTATCATCAATTATAGTATCAGTAGTACAACTGATAGGTTCTTATATATCAACGGCTCTAGTAGATCGGGCGGGACGAAAAATACTACTAAGTCTGTCATCATTAACTACTGGACTATTTTTAACCGTACTTGGCATATTCGTTCTGTGTAAACGATCAAATATTGATGTTTCGCTATTCGACTGGATTCCAATACTTTGCTTTTCGGGTGCCATATTTTGTGCCTCATGGGGAATATATCCTATTCCTTTTGTTATGATGTCAGAAATGTTGCCAATTAAATTACGGGCTGTCGTCATGTCATTATGTACATTCGTAATGGGCGTTATAAGTGTATTTTTCATGAAATTTTATTTGGATCTGGTAAATATTCTGGGACTGCACAGTTGTTTGTTTATATTTGCATCGTTTTGCATATTTGAAACTGTTTTTGTATTATTTTATGTACCTGAAACTAAGGGTAAAAGTCTTGAAACTATATTAAGGATACTTGGCGGTGACAAATAAACAGAAAATTTATGAAAATTATCTAATGAATTTTATTTAAAACAGTCTTAATTGACAGTCTTAAGACATTGTTGACAATGTTATTGTTAATTCGGTTAATCCCAATTAAATTTCCAACAACTAATGATAGTTAGCCTATAAAAACCGTGAAAAATATGCTACAAATCTTAAATTTTCTAAACCCAGAAAATTCATATTAAAACTGTGACATTTATGTCACGAATTACTAAAGCCATGAAAATGCATGGCACAAATAAAAAATGTGCAAAACCTCTAGGATTCATTATGTTTATTATTCATTCATTATTCTCTCATCAATGAGAGCTTCTCTCACCAATGAGAGATGTTCTTCCAAAATTGTATTATCAAAATACGATCGATAGAAACAACGATTAACAGAACTATGACACCCTGTTAAAGTGTAGAATCTTTTAGCCGAACTACCATCGATGCCATTACAGGATAGTAGAAGCTTTGTATTGTAGAAAATAAGTTGAAAGGAACCTGTATCCGCACGACTTTGGTTTAACTGGCAGCGATGTAAAGTAGAATATAAAAAATTATGAAGAGTTGGATGTGCTTCGGTCCAATAACTGATAACAGAGATAACAGACAAACAAGCAAATCAACAAACTAAATAAAAAATTTAATTGTTTGTTTTTTACTTTCTCCAACATTTTAACTGTCGAAGATGTTGGCAACCATAATAGCAGCAATTATAATGTTTACAGTGTCTACCATATTTGGTCGATACGAAATTTTGGATAAAATATGGTAAAATAACATCAGATATGGAGATAAGATCAGATATAGGATATTCCTAGGATGTTCCATCCATTCTTTTTGTCTCTTTATTTTTAATTTTTTGTTTTACGTCTTACGGACAACTTGCCCAATGATAAAATAATTTCAAGTCATTTGGGGCGTGGCTTCTCTTTATTTAGTTGATTTTATTCGATGTTATGTACGCACCTTACAAGTGAAAGTTAATTTTGTTCAAACCCATGAAGCAAATCAAATATTAATAAGGCAGCGAAGGAATACGTTTTGAAGCAGAACCGTTGAAACTGAAGGAATTTATATGTATCGGTGTATGGCAAGCATATCTGCGTATTATACAAAAAACAGTAATGGACCCTAATGACCACCCAGGGTAAAATTAATGAGACAAATTTAACAGCAAACGGATTAGAAACCAAAGCTCGCAATTTATAACTGGGAACGATTCGACTGAGAAGATTTCATTCAAAACAGTAAAGAGGGGCTTTTTTTTACTCTACAGCTCTTCTTGTGATATCATTTGGTGACTTCTTTAGCGTGTGGCCAATCGATCTCCATTTGCGTTTCCTATAATTTCAGTCTCATCTGTTCCACCCGTTTTTGCTAGTGTTCAACCATAAGGTATACGAATGCATTACCCTTTTCTCTTGGCTGATATATATATTTTCTATTTTCTCTATTTTCTCTTGGCTGATATATATCGCTGTTGGTATTGATGTGTTTAGCCTCATCGTCTTGGTTGTCTTGATATTTATTTTGAGGCCAACCTCTTTCGCTAGATATGATAGTTTTAACAACTTTTAGTTGCGTGTGTTGGAGAATGCGCTCTAACGTCTAATTTTCTTATGACACTATTTAATACTATACGTCTAGGAACAGGAATGTACGCATCCTTGTCTTCTTCCTTAGTTTTTGTTGTAGGATTCACTTTGTTTGTTTATGTGTTGAACTTGATTATCTGCATCCCTGCGTACATATCTTGTATGAGTTCGATTAATTCCTTTTGGATGCCTATTTCACATAGTGCCTTCCATATTGCGTTCATGTGTATTGTGTCAAATGCCCGCTCGAAGTCCACGAAGAGTAGGTACTGTAAATAATGATGATGCGTGTTGTATTAATATGATGTTGCAACTTCGTGCTTGTCTGAAGGGAGGTTGCTCGTTCCTAAGTTTCGAGTCAACTGTCGGTGAAGTTCTGTCCATTGAATGTTCATTGCAAATATCTTTATACGTGCGTGTCGAGCAGGGATAAGCTCGGCCAATTTTTGCATTCTCTTTGATCTCCTTTCTTGGGAATCGTTATGGTCAAGCCTTTTCATTTTCGCGGTATTTGGAGTTAAAGCACTTGCAGTTGGAGATATGTCCCCTTTGAATATTTCAACTGATATCTTGTTCGTTTCAGAGGCCTTTTTATTTTTCATTTTAGCAATGACGCACCACTAACTTTCCGCTCCTTTGGTGGATGGCTATTGCTAGTTTCGTTACTGGCGCAAGTTTTTAATTCGAAGATTTGTGTATATGTTTGACCAGATTCATTCTTTATTTGTGATATATTAGTGAATTTTCCAGTAGCCCTTCTTACGTATGCACTGAAATATAGTTGTATAGCACTGAATTACAGTTGTGTTTGGTATTTGTAAATGGAACATTATTACGATTATTCTATGTTATTAATTGGTTTTCAATCCATTAGTGTCCTCTTTGTTTTGCCTGTTGTTAATATTCCCACGCCTTGTTCATGTGTATCATCTCGTAAAGAGAATATCAGGTAATTTCCTTCACTTGTGCTTACTTCACCATGGTTCGTCCATCTTACTTCACTGATTCCGACGATTTCTATTTTGTAACGTGTCATGTCTTTCTCTAATTGTGCTAGCCTTGATGCTTCCGATAGAGCTCTGACGTTCCAGTTTCCATTTCGTGGCCGAATCGAAGTTAGTAGCATTTAATCGACCACATAAAAACCCCTGGTCTTAAGAAATATTATGCCTTTTTAAAAACTTCAACAATAAATGCTTCAAATGTTCCGCGGCCGCCGACAAAACTAAAAATATAGTAAAATTATAGATGCTTCAACTTTCATCAGTTGTATGTACAGTCACCGGTCTTATAGTGATGGTTATGGTGTTGGCTCAAATACACCGCGGTTGTTTGTTCAATCTCTGTCGCAGACATCAACGCAATTGTGTGTAAAATCGTTGGGCTGACCACCTACAACAAACACCAATTGTCAAAATATAGTCTGAAAATTTTTGTAAAAGATCTCAGTAAAAAGTCAACTTTGGCCTGTAAAGCTGTTGATTTTTTTTATGTACAAGAATGACATAGACTTTTCAACAATTGGTAAAGCAGCAAACTTGCAGAGACCCATTAAAGATCACCATTCGTTAAACGATAGCCGAAATATTGTTAAGAATTTAGGAGGATCTTAAGACAGTACTTCGTCGAAATCAAAATTACCAAGAGATCAATACTATCACAAATACCATTAGGTAGAGCTAACCACTATAGGAAATGGGGAAAAACTGATAAATTAACCGTCCAAAAATAAACCCACGCTTCGAAACCACAAAACCCCAAAACTTTGTGTGAGATGAATTAAATATTGTCAGTATATTAAAGGAATTCTTCTGTTTAAACCTGCTGAAATGGCGCGTATCAATATTGGATCAAATAGCTTGCGTTTGACATACTTGTTTCCCCTTCAATGAGCTGGCGTCATTTTATTATTGGTTCAAACCCCGGAATTATGTAATGGAACTTAGTAAAAAAACTAAAATAAACAAAAAACATTTTCATGGCACAATCCAAATGACAAGTCTAGTTTTGTCTTGCACGACTAGGATTTCCACTTGTACGAATCGCCGTCTTTTGTTTAAAGTTCCTAAAATTGATAAATTGTTTGGTCGCGCAAAAAACTAGAAGCTAAATTGTTGTTGGTGAAAAAACTGTCACATGTTATATTTCGAACGCTACCACTATAAAGAGTGCAGCATAGATCCTTCACAACACATTCTCCTTGATTAATTTCTCTTTGTGAGTTTGGAGCCATTCCAGTGTAAGTTTTCCTTCCAATAGATACACGAGAAATCTCACTAATGCTGTGTGCCTTAATCGATTAAACTAACTAAAATAAATTATAACGAGTTAGTTCATGCTGTATCTCGATAGATGGAACTACCATAAAAGTTACTTAACGTGTCTCAACTTGAAACTAAACTAAACCAAAAAGTATTATAGTTTATTTATAGTATAAAAATACTATAGTTATTTTAAATTATTTGTGAAAAGTCACCGAAAAGTTATCTCGAAAATGTACTTTTCAGCTACCACCTATGAGGCAGTAGTAGAAGCTGGCAATAGTTGAATAATTTGAAAAGTTTAGTTTGAAAAGTCGATTAAGGCTCATAGCATAAGACTGTGTGCTTCCGGTCGATTTTTTTGTCTAAATTGTCGACTTTTCATTTCAACGTTACATTTCGCTATTACTCACTTAGCGGCGGATGAAAAGACTTATCGTGAGTTTGCTCTTCAATTATAATTTGTTATAATAAAACACATTTTTAAATAGGAATATAAACCGATTACATAAAATAAGAAATATTCGTGGAAATAATTTAGCAAAGACACAGAAATATTTATTTCGTAGTACAATTTATTAACACTTGGCTCATATGTCACTGCAAAGTTAGCAGTGTCACCTTCTATTTATAGTTATTCAATGATAATAGTAACTGGATTAAAAAACTGTTTGATACGAAGATTAGGTTCAAATGTCAATTTTTTCTTAGAATACAACTTTAGTATGAATAAAATTCAAAGATGAGATTGCTTGCATTAGTGAAACTAGTTTTAAACCGTAAGATGAAGTTTTCGGAGATCTGTGATGCATCAGTCAGGAATCCAAGTTAGATACATATATATTATGTACACCTATAGAGATTAGACCCAAACGAAAAATTGAAATTGAAGAATTGAAAGACATTCAATTTACACCCGCAGTTCACTACACTAATTCTAATTACTCCTTATAAACTCCATAAAGCTGAGGAGAAAACAACCACCATTGAAAAGGTGATGAAGTTGCTTCGAATGACAACAGTTCCTCTGAGTAGAAAACCTTTGGTTTGTCTGATTGTATCAAATATGAAAAGTTCCTTATTATTAGTATATCATAATATACAGCATTACATACTTTTGGCAATATTTTGCACCTTAGGTGGTTGAACTTATTTGAATTAGTTATAGAGTAAAATTTCTACAAACGGGGAAATATTCCACAATCTATATATAGAATATATATATATGGTTGAACTTTGAGGAGAGACATAATATCAAGATAATAATTTTCAATGCAACAGTAAAAATGTTAGAAAACACTGTATTTTTACACTATTTGCTCAGACTATGATTTATATGACTAAACTCTCCCCGTATGCAATAAATTAATCAATATAGATCTCATTAAGCTATCCATCTCAATTAAGCTTATCTTAAATATTTGCACAAGAATTATTGACATGCTTACAGTTAGTTTGTGAATACTATATAGTTATGTGATTTTTGTTAGTAATACTCGTAGTTGTAATTTGATTAGAAATGGGGAAAAATAGTGCAAAGTACCAGTATTATGCTGCATTTGCGGGTAAATCTTGCATAATATCTTAGATGGTCGAAATACTATTGTGTTAATTGTAAACATTTCTTTTAAGTAAATGTTAGTGGCATGATCTATGGAATTGTTTGTGGCTGGCCATCACCAACCGTTCCAATTTTGATGTCGAATGAAACACCAATTCCATCAGGACCGATGACATCAGAAAGTTTATCATGGGTCGTTTCCATTATGTGTTTGGGTGGATTTGCTGGTACTATAGTATTTGGATATATTGTGGATGTTGTTGGTCGTCGAATGGCTTTATGGTTGCTAACAGTTCCACATGTGGTAATGTTATCGAGATCGAACGCTAAAAGCACCAAATACTTATAGCTAACTTATACATTTTTATTCAAGCTGTGCTTCCTATTTATAATACTGGCACAAAATGTGTATTATTTGCTTGTGGCACGATTTATGGGGGGATTAGCCGGTGGTGGCACGTTTATATTAATACCATTGTATTTAGCAGAAATATCCGAGGATCGGATACGTGGCACCTTAAGTTCAAAACTAGTATTTTCTGGAAATATAGGATTCTTAATCGCATTTACAGTTGGCAGCTATGCAAGTTATACGACCGCGGCCATCATCTATATTTGCTTGCCATTTGTATATTTTTTGGCGGTAATTCGCCTTCCCGAAACTCCATACTATTTAATCAAGCGTAATAAAATATCAGAAGCGGAAAAAAGTTTGGCCTACTTTCGTAATATACGCCAAGATATTGATAGTGATAACGAAGATTACAAAATTGAATTGGAAAATTTAAAAAAACAAAATGGTGGGAATTTAAAACTGGTTGAAGAATCGATGAAAATCACTTATCGAGATTTTGGTAAAACTTTTGGTCACATTCTTTAATCATATGCCTATAATAATTTAGTATTTATAATATATATAGCTAATCGACCAGCTTTAAAAGCATTTGGAATAAGTATAGGACTCCTTATTTTAAACCAAGGATGTGGATGTTTTCCAATGATGAACTACACTGCAACAATTTTCCGAGAGGCTGGTTCAAATTTATCACCAAATACGTCTGCGATCATAGTTGCAGTTATACAATTGATTGGTTCGTACATATCAACGATATTAGTGGATAAAAGCGGTCGAAAGTTTTGTTTAGGCGTTTCTTCATTTGGTACATGCTTAGGTCTTTTGACAATGGCTGGGTTTCAACATTTAAAAGTTAACGACTATGATTTATCAGATTTTTCATGGATAATGGTTGTCAGTTTTTCATTTACGATTTTTATTGCGTCTTGGGGTGTATTAACACTTCCATTCGTAGTTTTATCGGAAATCATGCCGGAAAAGATACGATCAACAGCCGTCTCCATAGCAATGACATTTTTGTGGTTAATTTCATTTACAGCTTTAAAATATTTCTATAAATTATTTGAGGTATTTGGAATGCATGGCTGTGCCTATATATTTGCAACCATTTCATTTTTGGGCACACTGTTTATAATTTTTTGCGTACCAGAAACGAAAGGGAAAAGCTTTGAAGAAATTCAGAGACTTTTATAAATTGTATTAAACTTAAATTAAAAGACGTCTTAAGTTGTGTGCCAATTGGTTAAAAATTTAAATATTTTAACTGTGGTAAATATTTAAAATCTTTCCTCACCAGTTAAAAACCAGTTAAAATTTTCGACATTTCATCATTTATCATTGTAAAAATACAATAATAAAAAATTTAATATTTAAAAAAATAAAATTTAAAAAAATATTCAAATAAATATTAAATTAATAGTTGTATTATTAATTTAATAGTAATTATGTTAATTAAGAATTAAATAGTTTTAACTTTTTTGCTTTGTAAAGTCAAGAAAAATTTTGAATTTCAGAAAAAGCCACAAGAAAAATGTACAAGTCCATATATTTTATTTTTATTAGCAAAAAGTTTTGCCCAATTAAAATTTTGTGGTGAATAAAATTTAAAATTTTTAACTTTTTGACTTTTTATTCGGTATTTTTTTGGTGTGGCACACATACTCATACACAAATTTGGCGTCAGCAACTGGTTACTTAGTTTGTAATTTTCATAACCAGAATCTATACGGCAACAAAATAAGTGTGTGATTTAACTGTAATAAATACCGCATAAAAGGTTAAAAAGTTACAAATTGAGGTGAATAAAAATGTCAAAATTTTTATCTCCTACAAGAGCTGATAAAAAAATAAATATATATGTATACATGAATTAACATATTTTTAAAGTAAAATTATTTTGACTGATTAATAGTGCCTATGCACAAAAAATTGATTAATGCACAATCATAATAATTTTGCATGTACATTAAGTCCGTGTGCAAATTTGTTAAAAAGTTAAATTTTTTAACTGTGGTAGAAATAAAAAATAGATAAAATAAATTACTAGTAAATTTTTTATTTATGGTTATATCATGCTTAAAATGTCAAAGGAAAATATGATTTGAATTTTTAACTGCACCGCGACCAGTTAAAAATTTTGTGGTGAATAAAAAGACATAATTTTAACTTTTTAACTTTTTACGCGTTTTTTATTTCGTTTCGCACACAAGCTATGTTATAATATTTATGACTCATTAAACTATGCAATTTAAAATGATAATAAATAAAAAATAATAAATTGGTTCTTATAAAAAGCGCAATTATTTCTTTTGTTTACACTGTAGTTATAAATAAAAAGGTAGTCAATTTTTTTTTATTTCGTCGCTATTTTCCATTTTATTATTTTTTCGTACATGATGGGTCTCGTTGTGACTATCAAATATAAACGTCAAAATTTAAACCAGTTGACACAGATAAAAAATTTAAAAAGTTAAAAATTTTCACCACGAATAAAATTTTGAACTTTTTAACTTTTTATTCGGGTTTTCAACCAGTTAAAAAATGACCTAACGATTTTTTTGAAACAAAATATTTTGTTTATTTATTATACTTATAACTGCAATGATATGCTCTGAATTGCAATCTACTAAACAATCTGACTTAATTTACGAATTTAACTACGAAACGATAAAAATGTTAAACCATGCATATTGGCCCAATTTTTGTTGAAGCTTTTATAAACGTTCCTTCGCACCACTAAATATACGAGTTGCCAGGAATTAAAAAAATAATTTTTATTTTGTTTACTGATCTCGGTGTTTCTGTTTTGAGCTAAAATAAGAGCTGTCATATAACAAGAGAATTTATATAGCAGAATGAGCATAGTCAATGATATATAACCTAACATAGTAACAACTACATATTTTTAATTATGTATCTATCCTTGTTGCACATTAGATTGCATTAGAGATTTTTATTTTCAGTTTTGTTTTTCCTTTGTCATTCATTATCACTGTACTACTGTAGCGGTAAACGAATGCGGAGGTATTATGATTTCACTATTTTTTTAACAAGAAAAAATCACGAAAAAGATTTTGTAATCAACAAAAATATCTAAACAACTCTATATATTAAGTCATTGTATTGTATTCATGAAGTGCTAGTGAATTATATGAATTTTCACGAAATATTTGGTTCAAAATAGAATAAAATATGTAAAAAATGAATTAGAAAATTAAAACAAAACAAAAAAATAAACATCACGAATTTGGCCGAAAAATGTTAAAACCGATACAATTTATTTTGTTTTTTTTTTTATATTTATTTAACACAAAAAAAAATTTAATCTTAGTTGCATTGCATAGTTCATAACCAACACAAAAATAGCAAAAACAAATTTTTTTTCTATAGCTATTTTGTTAATTATAACCGCATTCGTCTACCTCTACAATAGTAATGAGAAAGAAAAAACAAAACCAAACAACAAGGATAGATACATACTTCAACATATGTTATTGTTTCGCTTTGCACTAGCAATAACCAGTATACAGTATATATTTTGTATTGTTTTGAATCCCATATTAACATACGAAATTTATCATTCTTATGTTCTTTTCTATGGTATAACTCTGAAGCAATAACTACGTTCCATCTTAAATTTTTAAACGTAAATCAATTTTTTTTTTGCTTAAAGAACACGACTGTTAATTTTTTTGCTTGGTTTAAACAAATTCACAGAGTAATCTATGTGTTGCAATACTCTTAATTTGTCTCAAATATTTACATGGCGATGACATTAGCCCATCTCTGATTAATTGTTGCTTTTTGTTGTTTTTCTGCATATATTACTTAAGGCTTATTTGCCGGAATATTTTATATATAAGGGAAGAAATAACAATTTGGAGATAAAGCCGAGTAAACTGCTTAACGACTGGTCAAACAAATTCAAAATATTCAAACTTTACCCATTTCTCATTCACTATAGAGATTTACAACTTGAACCGGTGCCCATTGTGTAAACAAGCGTTCTCTAACAAGAGGTTTACAATATCTCATCAAAGACGCGGCCAGTGCTGTTTAGTACAAATGTATGTTCCCATGGGACAAAAGATAGTAATGGTATTTTTTATCCATTAAGCGATGACAATAAACACGCACTTGTGACCAACCGTTGCAGACATCGTAAGATAATTACGATAATTAAAGCGAGTGTGTCTATACGATTTCGCTGATAAAAAAGTAAATTTATCTATTAGACTACACCCCATTGGTGTTTCACTGATTCTGGTGAGCTGAGGTCTATAACACATCGTCATTGTAGATTTAAATCAGCCATAGCCGCTGTTTATCCTCAATTAAACCAACAATACAGGTTCCAACATATTGGTTCTTTTAAGTTTGCGTATAATATTGGTGTTGCTTAAAACTTCGGACTGCCTCGATATTCATATGTTGCTAGTGTCTCTTCGCGTGCCCGTGTATTTTTCTGGATTTTAATTAAAACGAGATCCACTTTAAGGTTTCTATACAAAGGTCATCCTTTCTAACGTATCATGATGCATCGACGATGTAACTTATTACACTGTTCTGAATCCTTTGTATGAGCCCATTGTGGTTTCAGTATTTGCTTTTAAAGTATCATTTTGTTGTATCAGCCAATACATTTTTATATTGTCTTTCCATCTAAGTGTAGCCTCCAGGGTCATGCAAAATACTTAGCTGTATTTACTGTTTGCATTCGGTATTATATTATCGATTTTTTGAAACGGTATATTTTCAATTCGTTTTGTAATTTTTTTTTTTTTGATTTTTCGTTGCTTTTTTCAATAGCTAGGATCGCAGTGTCATCAGCAAAACGAGCTATTGTGTTATTTTATAATGCAGGTAGATCATTAATATAAATGTTGAAAAGCAACACAATACAACAAAAAAAAATTGAGATGATGTTTAACGGTCAAAATGACGAAAAGGCTTAACCAAAAACCATTTACTATTGTTTATTAGTGCCATCTTTTGGAAAAATGTATATGTAGGTGTAATTTGAAATCAACAGCATTACAGACAAAATTTGTCCCTTTACTGACCTTTTACAAGATGTTTCAGGCCATATTTTTACAATTGGTGATTGTTCTAAGTGGTCAGCACAACGAACGATTTCCACACAATTAGTCACGATGTTGTAGTCAGAGACGGAGATCGAACTCAAGACCGCGGTGTGTTTAAGCCAACACCTTAACCAACACTATATGACCGGTGACTTCAAATTTGTAACTTATAATTGTTTATATTTTTGAGCTGCAGTAGCGACAACTAGCGGCAATTACCAAGAATTAGAATATTTAAATCGTGCTGCCTCTTTAAGGAAACATGATCTATAGATTATATCGGACTGGCAAAATTATATACTACAAACTAAAATAATGACATCTTATGGAAAGTGGTATTTTACATAATGCCTTGATTATGCCGCTAGTTGTGTATTAAAGTGTCAAAAATATAAAAAACCACTTGGTCCAATTTTTACATCTTTCACTACAATTTGTTTACGTTGATCTAAATTAACTTTTTTGCCATTGGTTTCATTACATATCAGGTAAACCACCATACTGCAGATTTTTGTGATACATTTTTTATTATAATAAAAAAGAAAAAGTCAATTCAGCTCAAAGTGTATTCCTGTTTAACGCATGCATTCTCAGCTCTATATACTTTTTATAGCCTAACTTTTTAAGCCAACTGCCATACGTGTTTAATTTAAACGCATATGAGGATGATGCAAGTGCCCTTTGTTTTATATCTACTTACATATCACTATACTTATCATTTTGTATTTTTTGTTTTTTAATTTTTTGACGTATTCAAATTTAAAATAATTATCTAGTTCTCTAGAAATACTCTACGATACATTAAAATCAAGTAAATTTATTCCTAAAGTATGCTAGAAATCTAGAATCAACCATAGAAAAAAAATACAAGGAAAAATCTGCAATAAAAAATTTCTCAAACAACAGCAAATTAAAAACAAGAAAAAAAATTCATGGCCAATTATTATTTTCATTGAAACCATCTTGTGGCAATGATTGGTATTACATATTTTGATCGTGCTGCCTCTTAACATGGTATATTAAATACCTTGATCGTGGGACCTCTTAAGGAAAATATGATCTAAAGATCATGTCGAACTGTCAAGATTATACTATGAACGAAAATGCTGACATCTTATTGTAAATGGTATGTTTTACACGTATGCCCAAGTGCAATTATAATGCCGCTAGTTGTATGTCAAAATGTCGAAAATATAAACAAAATATTTTGTGATTATCGTGTTGGTAATTGTATATAAATACACTAAGACTAAACAACGAACATTATTCCTCAAGCCGCTTTCATAGAAAAATTCTGCAGAATTCTGCAGTAATATTTCTTTGGCAAAACATGACGGAATTAAATATTGTTTATCTTTTTTAGTAATTTTTTAGTAATAAATAATAAAATTCAATTTTAAGTTGGTATACACTTTCGGAATTTACTAAAAAATATAAACAATATTTAGTTCCGTCATGTTTTGCCGAAGAAATATTACTGAAGAATTCAGCAGAATTTTTTAGCGGCTTGATGGAATTACCTTGACCAACAATAAATTAAAAACAAGAAAAAAATCAAGGCCTGCTATCATTTTCATTCAACAGTCTTCTAGCAATGATTGATACTATAAACTAAGATCGTGCTGCCTCTTGCGAATAACACCGTATACTAAATACTTTAATCGTAGCGCCCCTTTTGGATTTAAGATAATTTAAGCTTTAGCTCAATTTTTGGAGTTGGAAGCAATTAAAACATGTTATTTTTTTATTAAAGCTGAACTTCGTAAAGTCGCCAATGAAAGCAATACGACATCAGAGATCTTCAGAAGAAATTATGAAGAACCGATGTTGGCGTTTGCTGATAGATTTAAATTTAGGTAGGTATTTGGAAACGTTGTCCACGAGTTTGATATCGCAGAATAACAACATTGAAGTCAGGTGGCAGAAATTAAATATACCTCAGTTTTGAAGTGATGATGGCCGTGTTTTTTTTTATATCGGAGAAATCGGAGAGATCAGAGAGATTATTTATCGGATATATCTGATAATTTTTTTCTCCGATTTTTATCTATCAGATCGAAAAAAAATATTTTTTGTGTTTTTTTTAGTATCAAAAATAATAAATTATTTTATGAATTTCAGCATTAAACTCCCTAAATTAAAGTTTTATTTGTCACCTGATAGCTCAACATTAATCGGAGTCGCCATTTTAGAATTTACTAAAAAATATAAAATAATCTGTACATTTTTTCAGAGTAAAAACATCGTATCCGATAATTATCGGAGCGTAAAAAAAAACGACACAGAGAGATAATTTTTTTCTCGGATATTAAAAAAAACGCATATCTGAAAATTTGACAGTAAATTTATCTCTCCGATTTCTCCGATATCAAAAAAAAAACACACCCTATGCAGAATTTCCAGGATTTCATGATTTATTCGAAACTACGGCAAGGATTATACAATGCTGCAGACTAGGTTTGGAGGCAATCAACCGGCGTTAGAAAGTGGGATCCATGGCTGATCTACTGGATGCTAATAAAAGCAAGTAAAGAGACAACAACAGCATTAAACAATTAGAGAATTAATGAAGTTCTTAGCAAAGGATTGCGATAAAATTGAGTTGTTAACTGTGCTATCTACATCAACCTATAGTACACAGATGGTTCAAAAATCAAGGAACTTTTTTATTAATAGTAACATGTGAGAAATTTAGATCGTTGGATACAAAATTATGGAGATATTTTGCACTGAACAACTTATAACTACCTCTCATGGAATCATCGAGTGTCTACATGCACATCAAAGTTTGGATGTAAACAGTGCCGAATACGACATCAAAAAATCTTGTATGATAATGAATATAATCGGTATACTACGACTAACAGTCAAGTGGAGGCTAAATGTTCAACCTCAGACACCGCATCGCACTTTATTCCACCGTGTGCCGCCGACTTTACGAATTGTCAAACACAATGTATCCACGCCGTTTGAGAGAAATGACAGATCGGCCATAAGAATTGTCATCATAGACGTATAATAGATTTTAATGTCATGGACGTATAATAGATTTTATAGTTTTAATGTCTTTGATTGCCATTATGAATTTAAAGGTTATGTTACCAGAAAACATAAAAACTTCATCTATCTTTTTCTTCCACACCGCACCGCGCCATTCATTGTGATTGCCTTTACGTTTTCTCATATAAATTATATGGACTATTAATTTTTTTTCTTTGACATTTTATTGAAAAAGAGCGGTACGTTGTCAATTGTCATTGAGATTGAACATCAACTATAGAATTCCAGGCTCAAGTAATAAAGTTTTATTAGTCTAAGGACTAATGGCTTCCTTTGATTTGAGTGCACTTATCTATTTTTCAAGAACATTTATACGCTCCTATTCCTAGTTCCATGGAAATGTTTCATTCAAGTACTGGTTTATATTGACGAGGTCGACCAATGAATTATTGATTTTTCACAATTTACTGTACAGCTTTTCTCAGTTAAAGAGCGATTGCAATCCTCTTGCAACAGTTCGTTTTTTGGATTTTTTTTTCAGAAGTATTTTTCTCTTTTAGAGGGGTCTTGTGTTTCGTAAGTGATGTAGTTAACTTATGACTGCAACGTAAGAGTTGGAAAAACTTCGGACCCAAAACAAATAGCAAAAAAAAAAGATAAGCCATCTGAATATGAAGTATAGTATTAACTTGTAACTAAACTGTCAAGTGAACTGTAACCTGTACCTGTAACTGTCATCTTCATTAGTTAAACTTGATGTAACCTACAGCTGATAATATACGTGAATCTGTAATTACGGCGTTAAACATTAATAATCAAAAAGGTTATAAATTATAATTTTTTTTTGATAAAATAATTATACTCTGCCACGCTTGACAAATAATTTGATTTGTTTGGATAAAGTTCACAATTGAAGTCCAAAAATTGTGATCTAAGCAATCGATCAATTGACTGAATTGAAAAATATCACTTGTCAATTAAGAATTATATAGTAGTCACCGTTCAAGTCGTATACTGATGACGTATACTGAATTATTGACTTGCTTATATTTGGCTGTGAATATTATATAGTTATGTGATTGTTGTTAGTAATACTCGTAGTTGTAATTTGATTAGAAATGGGGAAAAATAGTGCAAAGTATCAGTATTATGCTGCATTTGCTGGTAAATTTTGTATACTTTTGATGGTCGAAATATTATTGTGCTAACTGTAATTATTTGTTTAAGTAAATATTAGTAGCATAATTTATGGAATTGTTTGTGGATGGCCATCACCAACTGTCCCAATTTTGATCTCAAATAAAATGCCAATTCCATCAGGACCGATGACATCAGAAAGTTTATCATGGGTCGTTTCCATTATGTGTTTGGGTGGACTGGCTGGTAATATTGTATTTGGATATATTGTGGACATTATTGGTCGTCGAATTGCTTTATGGTTGCTAACAGTTCCGAATGTGGTAATGTTATTGTGTTCACTTTAAACGCATCAAATACTTATAGCTAACTTATTATATATTTTTATTCAAGCTGTGCTTCCTATTTATAATACTGGCACAAAATGTGTATTATTTGCTTGTCGCACGATTTATGGGTGGATTGGCCGCTGGTGGCACGTTTATATTAATACCATTGTATTTAGCAGAAATATCCGAAGATCGGATACGTGGCACCTTAAGTTCAAAACTAGTATTTTCAATGACTATAGGATTTTTAATTGCATTTACAGTTGGAAGCTATACAAGTTATACGACCGCGGCTGTCATCTATATTTGCTTACCATTTGTATATTTTTTGGCGGTATTTCGTCTTCCCGAAACTCCATACTATTTAATCAAGTGTAATAAAATATCAGAAGCGGAAAAAAGTTTGGCCTTCTTTCGTAACATACGCCAAGATATTGATAGTGATAACGAGAAGTACAAAATTGAATTGGAAAATTTAAAAAAACAAAATTTAAAAATGGTTGAAGATCCGACGAAAATCACTTATCGAGATTTTGGTAAAATTGTTGAAGACATTCTTTAATCATATGCCTATAATAATTTAATGCTGAATATTTAGCTAATCGACCAGCTTTAAAAGCATTTGGAATAAGTATGGGACTCCTCATTTTAAGCCAAGGATGTGGATGTTTTGCAATGATGAGCTACACTGAAACAATTTTTCGAGAGGCTGGTTCAAATTTATCACCAAATACGTCTGCGATCATAGTTGCAGTTATACAATTGATTGGTTCGTACATATCAACGATATTAGTGGACAACAGCGGTCGAAAGTTTTGTTTATGCGTTTCATCGTTTGGTGCATGCATAGGTCTTTTGACAATGGCTGTATTTCAACATTTGAAAGTTAACAACTATGATGTATCAGAATTTTCATGGATAATGGTTGTCAGTTTTTCATTTACGATTTTTATTGCGTCATGGGGTGTATTAACACTTCCATTCGTAGTTTTATCGGAAATCGTGCCGGAAAAGATACGACCAGCAGCAATGGCACTAGCAATGTCATTTTTGTGGTTAATTTCATTTACGGCTTTAAAATACTTCTATAAACTATTTCAAGTATTTGGAATGCATGGCTGTGCCTATATATTTGCAACGATTTCATTTTTGGGCACACTGTTTATAATTTTTTGCGTACCAGAAACAAAAGGTAAAAGCTTTGAAGAAATTCAGAGACTTTTATAAAATTTAATTTAAGAGACGCGCAGATACACAAATTTGACGTCAGCAGCAGGTTATTTTGTCGATGCATCTCGTATCCAAAATCTATACGGTAACAATTATAAAGATTGTTTTGAATTAAATTGTTTTATTTATTTTGTATACTCAATTGGAATGATCTGGATGGTAATCTACTGATTAGCAAGCTGGCTTGATTTTCGAAGTTAAAAATACGTAGACTCTACAAGTCTCCTTATGCTGGATGCAAAAAATCTCAGTAAAAATATGTAGACTACGAGTTTTAGTGAGACTAAAAATTGTAGTCTACATTTATATGTAGATTATGTTGGTTTGAAACTTGGATTTTTTTTTTGACATTTGTATTACTAGTTCATATTTATAAACCAAAAAAAACATGGAGGATAACACGCATTATGAATATCCTTATATTTACGATAGTGATGGAGGTAAATATAGATGTGAAATATAATTTAATTTATTACGTAATTTCACTAAGTTATCCAAGACAAAAACCAAAATGGATACGTAAAAATGTACAACCAGCACACGTAGTCTACAAATGAGATTAGTCTACATTATAGACTAACTCAAATGTAGACTCTATGTGTGCAGGATGCGCCCATTGTGTTCTTGTTTACTTGATACTTCATCGGTAAATGTTAAATTTGCCTAAATCCATAAGTTATATAAACTTTTAATATTTATTTATTGTAAAACGTTTATTTTATTATAAGAAAGGCAATAATACAATAAAAAACAACTAATTTTAATGTAAACATTTTGACAGCTAGTGAAATTTCAGTTCGATAACGCAGTTTCGAATCGGAAATATAATTTTACGTCGAGTTCTATAATGCAAATAATTTTAAATGCGGATCTAATGCGAATCGGATGTACTACCGCCGCAGTAAATCCGACGAGTTCTATAATCGGCATGAATGTGTTCTTGTCATTGCGCTTAAGTGCTCTTAGCGAATCCATAAACAAGTTTATACAAATGATGAAGATAAATATGAACATGCTAATGCTGATTTAAACACAATAATGAGTGTGATTAAAACATCACTTTAAATTGCCAATAGCCTATAGCGAAACACAAATTTGAAGTGCACAAAATTTAGAAAAAACACTTATACGATATCAAGCAAATTTCTGGAACGAATATCAGGGATATTGGTTAGTTTAATAAAAGTAAAGCCAAAGGTCAGTAAACGTAAATTAGCATATGTTACATTTACTTTTCGTAAACTTACCTGTCTAACAGTGAAACAAAACAAGATCGTCCTACAAAAACTCCTAAACTTAATAACATAGGCCTTCATTTAGATGGAAGATTAACAATATTTTACCTAAGTACGGTAAATTCACCATTGCATACCCGTAACATAGTTAGACATCAAGATCTTTTTACTGAAACTACAGCAGAAACAGTCAAGCATAAGACAGCAAAAAGTACAAAGTAAAATTAGAACAACACTCCAAATGCATTGGTCAGATGAATATTAAGCGATCTTTGATATAGGCGTCTTAATTCAGCTGATAAATTTGAAAAGGTTATGTTGCATTAATTAACTTAAACTTTGTTTTGTAGAAGGTTGATACACCTTTTGCTTAAAAAACCTTTCTGAGCCCGTTTTAAATTGGCTTCCTTTTCTTTAATTTTTTTTGTGAAAATGCAAACAACATTCAGATGAGAAGGTGAAAACATTTAAAGAAAAATTTGTTGGTCTGTTTAAAAAGAAAACGGTTGAACAAAAGCACCTGAGTTAGCATGCGGATGTATTCCTCAGATCTTATACGTTCATTCCATGATAAAGATTTAACATTTACACTTCTCAACCTTCATACAAGAATAAGTAGTATCAATTTAAGTCCTTAAGCTTGTGAAAGTTCAAATCACAAGGTCATTCAACTTTTTCAGTATTAGCAATGTAAGTAGAATTTTTATTTATTTATTTATTATTATTACAATTGACTTATTATATAAGTCATCTAGCAATTTTTCTATCTTAATTTAATCCACATTTGTTGGGATAAAGCTCAAGTGCAGCACTTATTTAGAGGAGTAAGGGACAAAGGGTAAAATAGGTCAAATCCCAGTTCAAATGACAACCTCACTTGCACGCGGTTCTATCTACTTTACATAATGAGACTCTTGAGATCGAGACACGGTGGGATAGCCGACCACCGAGAACCTAGTAAATGAAGTTCACATCAACTAAATTAATGCAATAGTAACAACAAAAAAAGGAATGTATACCCTGGTGGTAAATCAGCAGAGAGACTGACAAATCCACCCTCCTCAGAGTTCAGCCCAAAAATTTCTGGGGTGGGACAACTATTGCTTGATGATAATCCATTTTCAAGAAGCTCTAAGCTTACAAGATTACGAACCTCTTCAACTAAAATTTTTTTTAAATAAGTTAACGAAAATGATGAACTAAGAAAAATACTAATCTAAAATGAAAAGTTAACGTACAGCTAAGCAACGAAGTGCTACTACTTAAAAATGAAAAGGAAAATTTAAAAAGGGATTCACAAGGTAAGAAATCTGAGGAGCCTCCTCAGACTAGCAATGAGATAAACACAATTAGAAGTTTTTTTTTACTGATGAAGAAGTAGTAAGAGAAACATATTGGGTCTTAAAAAAGAAAAGGAAAGCGGAGTCATTTCCGGAAAGTGAAGAGATTCAACAAACTCCTTCCTAAATACTGATGAAGTAATTGGAATCCAATGAAAAACACCTGACGAAGTAAAACAGTCAGCCAAACCTAAAAAGAAGGCGCCGCCATCAATAACTGTTATAGGCATTCCCAATTATGCACTGTGCAAATAATAAAGAAATCAGCCACTGATAAAGAATACCGAATTGCATCACTTAACAATGATGTATTGGAAAATTAATACATCTGATTCTGAGACGTATACAGTTTTGTCTACAAAGCTCTATACAAAGGTAAAAAAATGATCAAAGAATGATCGCTCAAATAAAGTTATCGCTAGGGGGCCTGCATCCAACTTGTTCAAAGGATATAAAATAAGACCTATTTGGCAAGGTATTAAAAATTGAAGATGTAGCAAATAGAGAGAAAACATAGAAAATGCAGAAGGTGTTCAAATCACTAAAAAGGGGTTGCCCTTATTTATGCTTACCTTTAATAACAAATAAAATGTAAAACACATATACAACATAAAAGCCATCCTCAATGCCATAACCAGACCATAAAATATTGTAGACGAGAACCACAAAACTTTACTAAAACTTCATTTGCTAAAATACGTGGGTATTGTTGTTATCGCAAACACCGTGAAGGAATAAAAGTTGAAGAAGAAATTATGCAAGTAGCAACTATCAATGTTCAACTAAATGGTGGAAAAGAATACAATGTTTCCTTAATCTATCGACCTCCACGGCATCATCTAAATAAATAGGACTATATATATCTCGTTATTTAAATCATTAAAGAAAGGAACTACTTACTGCAGATCAAGCCACAAAATGCGTATTTTACTCTGGAGGTAAACCAACATACTGGCCTTTTGGATCTATAAAATTCTAGATCTTATATATTTTTATATAACAAAAAGGGTATCAGAAACCTATACGTATTCATAGAATACAGTGAAGAAATATTGGCAGATCACTCTCCTGTAATTATGACTCTCAGTATACAACGATTATTAAAAAAGTGTCGTTGCCCTAACTAACAAATAAAAAAAATTGGAAACGGTTCCAGAAACTAGTCAGTGACAATATCAAACTCTAAGTGCCAGTTAAGAATTCGGCATAATGGGACCACTAATTAGAACAACTTAACAATATAATATAACAAGCAGTTTGGGATAGTACGCCTATAATAGTCAAAAATAAACTCATATTAACTTCTCTTTGGAAGTTACAGAATTGGTTAGAGAAAAACGTCAAGCACGAAAAACATGGTAGAGAAATCGGGCTCCACAAAGTCAAACGATACTCAACTATCTTAAACTAAATTTTTACTAGCCTTAGTGGCCAAAAAGATACTGATTATTCCCTCTGGAAAGTAACAAAAAGTATGAAAAGACCGAAAATGCAAGTATCATTTAACTTGGGCTAGAAGCACAAAAGCTGATTTGTTTGTATCTTATCTTGGAAATACATTCGGACCTCTCTCAAGACAAACAGCAGAAGAAAAAATAACACTAATTAACAAAATCGACAGCCAAATCATAAAACCTGTATCTTTACAAGAGTTAAAAGTTGAATTTGATTGATTGATTGATGAGACTGTGAGACCAAGCGCTTGTTAAGTGTTTCGGTTAACGCTGGTCCTATTCCCACAGCCTTTTTACATTTAACAAACGGTAGGATAGGAGGGATTTTCTTATATGAATATAAATATATTTCCATGCATGATAGAAACGACCCGGTTCCAGACACCTCATGATCATTACGGCACAATTATATTCTATTTTTGTGGTGTAAAGAAAGGAAAAGAATGTCAGTAATGACAGAATTGGTCCGATTTTCCGGTAGCTAATATTCAAACTACTGTTAGCATAAGACAATTACAATTTTATTGAACTGCTCCGCATTCTGTTTTCTGTATTCTGTCACCTCTTATTAGCAACTCCAGTGTGCCACCATTCAACTGTAATCTGCAACAAAAAAAAATCCAATTGATATAAACTTTATTTGACACAAATCGTTCGGTTTAAATTTGAACCACCGGTTATTTCGAATCTGGCAATACTTATGTCATTCTATTCTGTCACAAAATTCAGTATAGATTTACGCTTGAGCAACGTTAGGATTTATTGGAAATTTATTTCCAAAACAAAGATAATTGATCTGAAATTGCACAAAAATGTCTTGCAAAATTTGGTCGCAGAGAAGGACCAACAGTGCCCGGTATACGCAAGTTTATTGTTAAAGTTCGTGAAACTGGTTTCATTGTTGATGCGCCAAGACGTAAGTCTGCTCGTACAGTGCGTACATCCGAAAATATCGAAGCTGAGGCTGAGAGTGTGCGTGAGAATCCAACAACATCAACTCGTCATCGTTCTCAAGAATTGAACATTTCACGCACCACTTTACGTTGAATTTTGCGAAAAGATCTCGGTATGACGCCATACAAAGTTCAATTGGTTTAAGAGTTGAAGCCGCATGACCATCCGCTTCGTTTTCACTTCGCTAGATGGGCGAGAAACTGCACGATGATGTCGATTTTGCCAAAAAAATCATCTTTTCGGGTGAAGCCATTTTCATCTTGGTGGGTACGTTAATAAGCAAAATTGCCGTAATTGGGGCTCAGAAAACTCACACGTGGCCTTACAAAAGCCGCTGCACCCATTACGAGTGACTGTTTGGTGCGGCTTGTGGAGAGGAGGCATTTTTGGTCCATATTTCTTTGAAAATGATGACGGCGCAACCATTACGGTCAATGGAGACACCTATCGCACCATGATAACCGATTTTTTTGCGCCCGCTCTTCATGATATTGATGTGAACGATGTTTGGTTTCAACAGGATGTAGCAACTTGCCACACATCTAATGCCACAATCGATTTATTGCGTCAAATGTTTGATGGCCGTTTAATTAGCCGAAATGGTGATGTCAATTGGCCGGCAAGAAGCTGCGATTTAACACCATTGAACTATTTTCTGTGGGGTGCCGTTTAAGACAAGTGTTATGCCGACAAACCAGAGACAATTGAGCATTTGAAGGCCAACATTCGTAATGTCATCGCCGAGATACGACCCCATACACTTGAAAAAGTACTCGAAAATTGGTTCGATCGAATGGGCGAGGCCAGCCGCGGCAGCCATATGAATGAAATAATCGTCCATCTCTAACCGGAACAGTTGTACTTCACAACAAAAAAAAAAAATTGGCAAAATTTCAAACCGTTTTTGTT